>MU228157.1:696275-717850 GCA_018584345.1 Thuja plicata | reverse complement strand
TTCTCACTGGTTTGATGAAATCCATGAATGTATCAGGAGATAAGTCTGTAGGAAGAAAGCGTAAATCAATATTTATTTTGTCCTGCAACCTTATTTTGTAAATTTCTCTTCCAATGAACTTATTTGCATCAAATCCCTTAGGAAAACCAAGACTTTCCAAATTCACTTTCCTTTTTTCCATCTTTAAGATCTTCTTCTTAGCTTTGACATCAATTTCCTGTGCTTCGCATAGCTTCTCACATTTTCAAATGATACTTGATACCTTTACTAAGGCATCAAGGCGGGTGCTAATTCCCTTGTTTGATAGATAACTATCACTCTTACTGTAGAGCTGTTGCATAATATATTTTTCTTTCTTTTCTTTCTTGAAAACATCCATGTTCTGTTCAATGTTCTTATGAAGATTCACATAACATAATATCATACTTTGAAGCATTTCAAACCACTCAAACAAGCTATCAGACATCCCCAATATTTGGCCCCAAATGTGTTCTTTAGTAATCTTCACTAAATTATTACTAGTATTTGTTAAAGTTTGAATTGTATTATTGGCCTTCTTTAGTTATTCTGCCAATTTTTCACAATTATTTTTCTCTTCCACTGCTTTGTTTCCCAATGATTGGCTTTATCCATCTAAGAGTCCAATTGCTTTTGCATTTCCCGGTTGGAGGCAGGATTACTCTCCATGGTTTTAAATAAATTTTGTGAAGTGACTCTTTCTTCCTCTAGTTTTTTAGTAATTTTTGCCAATTTCCCCCTCAGTTCCTTCAGCTCTGCCTACTCCCGTTCCTTCACTACTGCCTCCGCATGTTCCTACTCTGTATTTTATGATGTAGAGGTCAAATTTTTAATCTTTTTATGCAATTCTTTCAAACTATTATCTGAAGCTTTCCTCTTTGTTTTTTCATTGGTAATGTCTTCCTGTAACTTTTCTATATTTTTCTTGAGCTTACTTTTCTGTCTTTCCAGCTTTAGCAGTGCACTGTAGACCACTTGGTTTGTAGACTTTGACACATTGATTTTGTCCACATTTTTAGCTTTGGAAAAATCCATTTGGAGAGTGCTAACTTCAAATTCAGACGGATCTATCTGACTCTCTGGTGGGTTTCCATATTTTTTGGGTGGAATAACAACCATGAACTCCATCATGTCTCTAATTGGGTCATATGTTGGAAAAAACCTATTGGATGCAGGTTGTTCCTTTATAGCTATAGTAAGGGCACCAGTCTACAATGTCTTATGTATTTCCTTATTCTTGGTTGTTGTTTTTGCAAATTTATTATAGAAATCTTTGAAACAAAAATATGGTGTTGCAGAAGGATTTGAATGTTTGAAAGATGAAGTAGAGCTTGCAATGCCTATTGATCTAACTAATGTTGTTCGATGATTTAAACTTATAGAGGGATTTTATAAACTTGAAAGTGCGAACAGTTATTTAGGATCGAGTCTCCATGTTGTGGATGTGGAAAACTTTTGCTTCTTGACACTATCATCTTCTATGGGATTCTGTGTAGATTCTATAGGCCTCTTTAGAGAGGGAACTTGTTGTATAAGTTTCCCAGTCCCACTGGCACTAGTGCCACTACTAGAACTAGTAGCAATAGATTCCCTAATCCCACCCATGGAAATCAATTTTCTTGTGGACACAGTGGTTCCTAATGAATCTAATGTGTCATCTCCAAACCCAAGGCCTGCACCAGGTTCATGATCAGTTTTTTCTGCGACAATTAGAATCTAGATGCCATCTCCTGTAGGACCCAAACTGCCACCTTTATAACCCATTTTCTCTGCAATGTTTGCCCCTTTTCTATATACTTGTTTATTTGTTTTTGCACCTATCGTTGGATTAAATTTTATAAAGTCAGACCTCTTTGGCTCAGTTACCTTACTGCATAATGTATGTTTAATTGATATGACTCTCCTTTGACCGTCGATGGCAGTATCATAAACATCATGATACTCATAAGTGAAACTAGGGATTTCTACTATTTTTTGATGTCTATTAAAGTTTTCCCATCTACTTTCGCTTGGCCTTGAGTTTTCACTTTCCCCATTGTTCTTCGAAAGAATGGAAAAACATAGAATCATAGATATTTACTAACAAAATAATAGATAATAACTAACTACTTAAAAAAAACCCACGTCCCCAATTTAAGAAAACCCTAACTGTACATGCATTGTGCAAGAATTAAAATTTCAAAATCAAGTTAAACATAATTTTTGACATTACAAAATTGGGATGCATCAGGCTAGATTTCTTACCCAAAATTATATTTTGAAATATGGATAGATAGAAGTTAGAATGGCTAAGGCTCTCACAAATTATAGCCTTGAAATCTTTGGCAATGGTTTAACAGTTCTTTTTTGCTCTCCTGCTACGAGCCTACAAGTCAATAGGTTATTAAAAAGGAAATGGTAAAAACCTTTCATTAAAACTTAAATGTAACAAATTAAATGAATATTACACGTCTCATGTGTCATATTTTTTGAAAGATTTTAATGATTATTACACGTCTTACATGTCACATTTTCAGAAAGATTTTAATGAATATTACATGTCTCACATCTCACATGTTACGTTCATCTCTCGTAATCCAATGATTGTTACGATTTTAAAATATTAATAATTTAATACACAATAATCAATATAATCATTAACTATATTGAATTCCCTTTGAATTCATGAATTAAAGAATACCTTATCCATGAAATTTTAACCAGTAACTAGTCACCATTAAAAGATAAAGTTTGGAAACATTAAATTATTACATGAAACAAAAGTGCAACACAAATGTTTTATATTATATTACGCAAAATTTCAATACAAATTTACAAATCAATGACACCCATAGGCCATAGGCCCATATCTATTAATGATTCTTATAATAAAAACAAAATAGAAAAGAACTTCAAATTTCTTAAAACATTTTCATATATTTTTTTTAAACATACATTATTACAATTTACATCATTGCAAAAACCCTGGTAAGCTGCTACCACCAGAGGGAGACACAGTAGAGACTAGGACAGGGACAGGGACATAGTCAGGGACTACGTGGCTAAGGCTCCCTTCCTTTTGTATGGAACTTTGAAGAGAGGATATTCTCGGAGAATTCTTCTAGCCATCGATAGTCCTCGATATCCTCCAGGTTGTGCCACTTCTAGAGGAAATCCCTCCCAATCTGTGCCCACTTCCGATGATGCATGAGCTGCTCAACATCAAGGTTCAGTAGAAATGGTTGCCTGGGCACAATTTATCCTAGTTGTAGAATCCTCAGCAAATCATTTTCCCAAGGAATACCAAACCCAATTTCTGCAAATATGACAACATTCACATCATCGCTGAGGTACTCTTTTCTAAAAACTTTCCTCAGAAGCATGAGAATTTACACCTTTTCCCCACCCATGTCCAACAGAGATGCTATGAACTGAGATGAAATGTCGGTGTTAACTCTATACCTATTTTCATTCTCCAAAAATTCACGTCCCAGCACCATCCTTATAGCCTCCTTGGTGAAGGCTCCCAACTCTATAGCTACAGACGCCAGGATTAGGTCTATGACCAGGCCCAAAGAGGCCTTCTGATCCTCCAAGGCAGTGCATCTTAAACAAATTGGAGTGTCCATTGAAAATCAAACTGATTAGTATTATAATTTTTGACAAAAAAATAAAGAGAACTGAGCAGTCGCAGACATTTCCCCAAATCTGCTTTGACAATCATAATTTAATGAGCGTATATCATCTATTTATAATCCCTAATTGAAATTATTTCTCTACCCTAAAGATCTAATTAATTCATAAGTAAAATGGTAACTATCCTTCAACAATCTCGAAATCTTTCATATTTAATGCAACAGTGGGTGAAATTAGAAACAACACTTATGATAAGACATTTGCTTTCTTTGGAATAACGAAGGCTGAATGTCACGCAGGTGGACATAACAATTCTTTATTATAAAAAAACTTTTCCATTGATGTAAGATCATTGAACGGTCAGAAAACAATGTCCTTAAATGACATGATGTTTTCATTTAAGTCTTAACTTTAAGGCATTATTCTATCGAGGTAAATTGGTAATGAATAGATAATGATGTCACAGTTCACACTTATCTATCATTAACAATTAATTACAGCTTAATTGCCATTACTTTACTTGATGTCATATCTACTCATCGAGTCATCACCATTAATTAAAATTTATATCTAATATTACCGGAAACGGCTATGCAACAGACAAAATATGTCTGATATGACAATTTGATAGGTTTTATTAATTAAATTTAAAACTATACGACAGTTGTTTATAATTTTTAAATTAATTAATAAATCTTGTCACAACTCATAGACTCACGGTCTCACACGTCCATTGGATTACAACATATCAACGGCCAAAGATGAATTTTAGGCCTATTGATGGTCTTCATAATCTTTACAAAAAACTCTCTGTGGAATCATGACACGTGGTATGATTGATCATGGACTTATTGGTACGATCAATCATACCACGTGTCATGATTCCGCTGAGAGTTTGCCATAAACATTATGAAGACCAACAATAGGCCCAAAATTCACCTTTGGCCATTGATATGTTGTAATCCAACGGATGTGTGAGTCTGTGATGTCATAGTGGTGGCACCCGATACAACTTCAACATCAAATCAGAACCATTGGATTAAGAGAGATGAACGATGGAAGGTGCATTTTGGAAGAAATGTGGTGACATAACTCCTTTACTGAAAAATCTCTCCGGAAACATCACACGTGTCATTCTTTGAGAATGAAAACTTAGGAGAATGAAACTTTAATAGTTATTTCCAATTATTAAATTGCCATACCAACTATACAACTATTCTCTTAAATCGCCAAGTTTATATGTATTTTTGAAATACATTCGCCATGACAAATAAATAATTACAATATTTGGAAAATTATTTTTCCATAATTTATTAGTAAAATTTTCCAGCTTCGCCAATTAAATTAATAATTTTCCTATTAAAATCATTGGTTTTCGCCATATTTTTATAAAAATTGTATACGGTATCAAAAAATTCACCACCAAATATCCATAATTTGAACCACAATTCGCCATCAATATTAAAAATTTTCCCTCCAAAAAAAATGTGATTCGCCACAATTTTATACTTTTTGGGAGGGGGGGTTTCTTAAAGTTATCCCTGATCAGAGAAAGTTAAAGACTTGGGAAAATAGTATATGTCTGCAGCTACTTGTGAATCAGGGGGAGAGTCAAGCATGGTGACTAATGCAGAGCTAGCTAAAGAGGTGGATGATAAAAAGGAGAAGAGAAGACTCCTTTAAGAAGCCTTAGAAGGAATGAAGATAAGGCTAGAATAAGTTTCTAATGTAGCTAGGAACAAAGAAGTTGAAAGTAGTGATAGGGGTAAAATGGTTGCTGAGGAAGACATTATCCTTGGACCAGACCCTGTCTTGAATGAGGAACCCTTCTTAAAAGCCATAAAATCCCTAGGAGGGAAGGCATTGGAGGGAATACCACTGTTTAGTGGAAAGATGGACATTGAAGTAGTGATGGATTGGATTGAAGGAATGGAGAACCATTTCTAATGTGAAGGTGTGACAAAGGCACAGAAGCTCAAGGTGGCCAAGTCAAGACTTAGAGGGTCAGCACTAACATGGTGGAAGTATCTTCAAGATGAGAGGATTGGAATGGGTAAGCATCCTATAGCCAATTGGAATACCATGGTGGCCAAGCTAAAAGAAAACTATCTGCCAGAGGCCTATGAGATTCAAATCCATAGGAAAAGGCAAAATCTGAAACAAAAAGACATGGATGTGGCCTCTTATATAGAGGAGTTTCAGAGATTGTGTCTTAGGTCCAAGCAACAAGAAGAATAATAAATCAAGGTAGCAAGGTACTTGGGTGGATTGAAATCAAACATCCAAGAAGAGATTATTCTATGGACACCAACCACAGTTCAGAGGTGTCATCAACTAGTTCTAAAGATGGGGGAAAAGAATAGAAAGAAAGGTGACTCTAACTTCAAAAAAAGAGGTAGAGGAAGAGACCAATGGGGTCAAAGAGGAGGTTATCAAGGCAGAGGCAATGTACAAAGAAACCAAGGTGAAACTAAATTTACTAAGCATAGCAATGAAACTAATCCAAGAGGGGGTTATACCAGAGGTAGGGGTAATCAAGGAGGCCCTACCAGAGGAAGAGGGTTAGGTAAAAGTAACTCATACTTTGCAACTATGAAGTGTTACAACTATGGTCAATTGGTCCACCTGGAATATAGATTCCCTGAGAAACCTACTACATAAAATCATGACAAGAGAGTGGCCTATGCTCATGAGGACATTTCAAGTGTCAAATAACTTGAGATTGATCATCTAGACTTGAAGATGGGAGAAAATCTAATGTTTAGGAGGGTATTGATAAGGCAACCAGTCAAAGACGAACCCAAACATAGGAGGGCTTTGTTTAGGATAAGATACAAGATCCTTGGAAAAGTTTGTAAGATGATTGTGGATTCTTGTTCCACAGATAACATCATATTAGAGGAGGTAGTAGACAAACTCAAGCTAACCAAAGTACCTCATGTGATTCCATACAAGGTGACATGGCTAAATAAAGGCCAAAGTGTGTTGGTGAATGAACAAACATGGGTTGAGTTTTCTATAGCAGGCTATAAGGACAAGTTTCTTTGTGACATCTTACCAATGGATGATTTCCATTTAATGTTAGGAAGGGCTTGGAAATATGACAATGGAGTAGTGTATTATGGGAGAGATATTTCCATAACATTCAAGAAAGGAGGTAGAACTTTCAAGATTGAGTCTCTTTTGGAAGAGGATGAGCCACATCCCAAGACTCCTAGCATTTTGTTTTGTAGTGGAAAGGAGTTTTTGAAAGACCTTAAGGATGAAGATAATGAAGGATATGTTATTGTTCTAAATCCCAAGGAAGAAGAGAATCCTATCAAGGAACCCTTACCATCAGAGATTCAAGAATTGCTTGTGAAGTATAAACATATAGTAAGTGATGGAACTCCTGCAACCTTAACTCCTAGAAGAGTGATAATCCATCAAATAGACTTTGTCCCTGGTGCATCTTTTCCTAATAAGGTAGCTTATAAGCTTACCCCTGATCAGAACTTGGAAGTGGCAAGGCAAGTGCAAGAAATCTTGGATCAAGGCTTGATCAAGAAGAGTATAAGCCCATGTGCAGTCCCGGTTATGTTGACATTCAAGAAGCAAGGAAAATGGAGACTTTGCATAGAATAAAGGGCCATAAACATAATTACAATAAGGTATGGGTTCCCCATACCTAGGATTGAGGATCTTATGGATTGTCTTAGAGGGGCAATGTACTTCACTAATCTTGATTTGGAAAGTGGTTATCACCAAATCAGGGTGAAAGAGGGAGATGAATGGAAAATGACATTCAAGACCATAGATGGGTTGTATGAGTGGCTTGTGATGCCATTTGGTCTCACAAATGCTCTAAGAACATTCATGAGGCTCACGAATGAAGTGCTCAAGGACCACACAGGGAAGTTTGTATTTTTATATCTTGATGATATACTAATATTTAGAAAAATGAGGAGCATAACAAGCATGTAGAGACTGTATTACAGAGGTTATATGAAGAGAAGTTGGCTATCAATTTTGAGAAATGTGAGTTCTTAAAGCAATAAATTGTGTGCTTGGGCTTTGTAGTGTCCAAGGGGTCCTTGAAGATGGATCAAGACAAAGTTGCAGCAATCTTAAACTGGCCACCACCTACCACAACAACTGAGGTAAGAAGTTTCCATGGGTTAGCCCAATTTTATAGGAAATTTATTAGGAGTTTTAGTGGTATTTGTGCACCATTTTTAGATACCATCAAGGGTGGGGTAAAAACCAAGTTTAAGTGGACCTTAGAAGCAGGGAAAGCCTTTAAAATTTTGAAGAATCAAGTAGCCACACAACCTATCCTAAAGTTGCCTAGTTTTGAAAATTTGTTTACAATTGAGTGTGATGCAAGTGGGATGGTAGTAGGGGTGTGCTAAGTCAAGAAGGTAGGTTAGTTTCCTTCTTTAGTGAAAAAATATGAAGTTAAGAAGAAATAATTTTCTTATGACTTGGAAAGTTATGCCTTAGTTCATTCCCTTAGGAAGTGGAGGGATTACCTATTACCCAAGGAGTTTGTTGTGTTTACTGACAACCAAGCCCTTAGTTATATCAATACTTAGGAGAAACTAATAAATAGACACCTAAAATGGATGGAGTACCTACAAGCATTCACATTTAAAATTAAGCATAAGAAGGGGCAGTTAAACAAGGTTGCAGATGCACTAAGTAGAAGATTGTTGACAGTTCAAGAAGTTTAGTTGAATAGCATTGGCATAGAAATTTTTGGAGATCTCTATAAGGAATATGAAGACTTTGGTGAACCCTACAAGGTGTGTAATGATTTTTAGAATCATTTCCATAGCAAGTTTTCTTATTTTACTTTTCAAAATGGACTGTTATTTAAGGGTAATCTGTTGTGTGTGCCAAGGAGTTCAATGAGAGAGAACCTCATACAGGAGAAACATAATGGGAGCTTGAGTGGTCATTTTTTCATGAATAAAAACTTGGAACTAGTACAAAGGTTTTACCATTGGCCAAAGTTGATAAGGGATGTGACTAGGTATGTTGAGCAATGTGTAGTGTGTATGAAATCCAAAGGAGGAATGAGTAATGAAGGTCTATACCAACTTTTACCAGTCCCAAATTGACCATGGGAGTGTGTGAGCATGGACGTCATAGTGGGTCTACCCAAGACAAAACAAGGATATGACAACATCTATGTGGTGGTGGATAGATTTAGTAAAATGGGTCATTTTATACCCTACAAGACTACTCATGATGCTAGCCATATAACATATTTTTATTTAAGGAGATTGTGAAAATCCATGGTTTTCCCCTAAGTATTGTATCAGATAGGGATGTGAAATTCATGAGCCATTTCTGGAAAACATTGTGGAATAGATTGGGTACTAATCTCTCATTTGGTTCAGCCTACCATCCTCAGACATATGGCCAAATGGAGGTGGTCAATAGAGTGTTGGGTAACCTATTGAGGTGCCTCACTAAAGACTATGGTCACGCATAGGATGTGGTCATTCCCCAAGTAGAGTATGAATACAATGATAGAAAGAACATAACAACATAGAGAAGCCCATTTGAAGTGGTTTATGGGATGCACCCAAGGGGTGTGTGTGAGCTTAGGGGTCTTAGAGGCATGGAGTATAGGAGTGGTCGTGCTGAGGACTTCACTCAAACCATGAAGGAGATCCAAGATCAAGTTAAGAAGACCATACAAGATAGTACACAAAAGTTGAAGGCCAAAGTGGATGAAAAGAGTAGAAACATACAGTTTGAGGTAGGTGATTATGTGATGGTTCATTTGAATAAATATAGATTGCAGAAAGGTATGCCTACTAAACTTTAGATGAAGAGGGTGGGACCTTGCAAGATCATAGCCAAGTATGGGGATAATGTATACACAATAGACTTACCTTCATATTTGAGAATATCTCCTATTTTTAATGTCTAAGACTTGATCAAATTCAAAGGGAAAATAGTTGAGATCAGTCAAAAAAGTCAAGGGGTTAGTATTGATGTTGAATCTATTGCATTACCTCCCAAGCCATGGCTAGAAGTAGACAAGGTTCTGGATTCAAGAGTCAAGAAGACTACAAGGCACAAGGTGTACATGGAGCACCTCATCAAGTGGAAGAATAGGCCTGAATCAGAGGAATCATGGATTGCAGCTATAGAATTCAAGAAGGTGGGTATCTCTGAAGACATTTTTTCCATAGGAGTGGCATGACTTTCCTTTGTGGGGGAGTATGGTGCAGGAGCACCTAGGTAGGGCTAAATGGTAACCTAGGGCTTCTAGTTTGTTTTTGGTTTGTTGTGGTCTTAGCCACACCGCTAGTGGAATAATGGGACTAGATGGGTCCTAGGGTGTGTTGAGTTATATTAGGAGGTCTTATTAGGTCCTTAGTGACTTTCTTTGCAAGTAATGTCCAAATTTGTCAATTTGTTACATGTTGCCAATGTTGTGGCAAAAGTGGCAATTATGCATTTAGGGGTCAAATTGGACAAGGAAGTATTTAGGAGACCTATTTGATGTTTAATTATCCTAGATATGAAATTGGTTAATTTTCTTGAGTTGATTGACCAAGTTGTGTGCAAGAATCACAAAAGTTGTAAAAGTTGTCAATGTTGTCATTGACAACATTGACAACATTTCTTGCAATGATGTCTTTTTGATAATTTGGGTTTCTAACTATCTGAAACCATCAAGATAGGGTCATGGTAAAATATATAAGGCATCCCTCAACCTTTCTATGAGGTTGGTTGATTTTTCAATTTATTTGTACAGACTGTGTTGTTGAGAAATAAGTTATAGTTAAGCAATTTCTTTGTATTTTTGTGTTTAATGGATTGAACTCTGCATTTTATTTGGTGCATAAGTTAGAGGGTGTAAATTATTGATTCTATATGTTATTGGTTTTTTTTTTTTCATATTTCCTTGTTTATGTAAAAAGTTTTCTATTCTACACTGGCACTAGTATGAACTAGGCAGTTTCTCGAAATGGGGTCTTAACTTCTCTTCCCACTATAGAATCTTTGTGGGCCTTTGGAATTAAGAAGATGAATCCTTGTACATATTTTATAGTGAAGGAGGGGACCCTAGAAGGAAAGCAAGATATTTTTACGGTGATTCCCTAGGCGAGCCAGAGTTGCATGGCTAGGGATCACAGAGAGTTGCAGAGGTGTTAGGAGGGATTGAAAGCATTGATTGCTTCAATCAGAGCTTGTGGAGAGGTGGACATATGTGTTTAGTAGTACCAAATATAATGGGAATATTTGGTGAAGGATTATTAATGGTGAAAATGAATATTCTTATCGCCATGCTCTATTTGAGTTGAAAACCCTTAAATTTAGGCTTGTATTTAGGAACCCACTGTACGGACAACTTGGGGAGGCAAGACCTAGAAAATATTTTAGATCTCTGTAAAGGGTGTTAGAATCAAAGGTTAGTTTTCCATCTTGTTAAGAATTATTTCAATTTATTTGGGAAAAGGTGATTAATTAGGCCTAATTTCTTGTAGCCCTATTTTGGGTGAATTTTCTATGTTTCTTGGAACTCGTTTAGGGTTCTATTGCAAAGTGTGTTTGTAGGAATAGGATTAGATCCAATTGAAATCCTAGAATCCTACCTCTCCATGTGTGATGGATTTTGATCATGTTGGATCATTTAGTGGAGATGGTACTAGAAGATCTCTATGGGCTAGGTGAGGAGTGATTTGTTTTCTTGATTGGTTTATGCAAGTTTAAAGAAGAAGGATCTTCTGTAGAGAATCCTTGGGAGAATAGAGTTAGTAAAGAACCCTCATAGGTCAAAGAAGTGGCCTATAGGATACCCTAAAAGAGGATAGGGTACAGAGAAAGAATTGTAGTTACATTAGGTTTCCTAAGCAAACATACCAGGAAAACTGCCTATGTTGGTTAAGGCAATAGAGATAGAAACTTAAGCACAACACAACTCACCCAAGAAAGTTAGAAATACAAATGAGGAAAAGGGTGAAGATCATGGTAAAGAGACCGAGAATAGTGGTGGAACAACTCAAAGTGATGTACCTAAGGATACCACTAATGTTGTAGAAGAAAAAGGTGAAGGCAACACTGATATAACTGATAAAATAGTAGATACCTCTACTACAGACTCAAGGTTAGTTACCGAGACACCCCACCGAGTACTCACACCGAATATCAAGAAAGTAAAGTGTAAAATTGAGAAAAATGATTAGTTACAATTGGCTCTCTCTCTCCTTCATCTAGCACCATAGGAAAAAAAAAGGAAGAAGAAAGGAAAAAAGGAAGCATTTACTCTTGGAGAAATCATAGAGATTCCTGATAAGGATCCTAAGAATCTTGATCCATAATAACTGAAGAAGTTTGGTGAACTTTGCACCTGAAAAGCAACACATGACAAGATGAGATAAGAAGCAAGAAGTACACAAGTTCTAGATAATCCAAGGAGATTCTAATGCAAGTTATATACCTGGTGTGAATATTGATGAATGATCCCCCATGCTCAAACAACTTAAACTACTCACTGAAGCCATTGACAAACCTGATGTAGACCCTGGGCATAAATTAGAGGATCAAATAGAGAAGAAGATCCAATACAAGGTAACCGAGAGGATCAACCAGACAATGGTAGTACAAAGGTAACTCTATCAAAAATTTTAAATGGTATAGAAACTATCATATCTCAATCCATTACTATTATACATCAGTTATGCACATTATATCATTTCACTACCGAGATTAGTGAAAAGATAAAGAAGATAGATCAAGATCCAAAGGATAGTGAAAACAGTCTATCAATCAAGCAACATGCTTTACAGAAGCATTACACCAAGATAATTCAAAACCACCGGTTGATATTGGACTTAAAGAAAGATAAGGAACATATCAGAGAATAAGTAACCAAGCTACAAGTGATGTTACTACCACATTTCGTCATGATGCAAAAACATGTGACATTGGCAAAGAATCTGATTGCCACCCTAGAACTGTCAGTGACAGAGAGAATATATGATATGCATTACCAGCTAAAATTAGATCTACTCACCCTCAAACACTTAAAGGAGGAATGAGAGAAGTTATTGGAAATTCTCAAGAAATTCCATCCTAAAATTTTTGACAAACTGTAAGTTATGCTACTTTTTTCATTATTTTTAAAAATAGGGGAAACATATGTATATATGTAAACATATGTATATATGTATAGTATAATGGGGATACTATAATCTAGAGAAGTGCATATAGACATATAATAAGTATATACAAAGGGGAAGCATGAACTAGTAAGGAGGAGTCACTATGTATATCATTTTATACAGTAATAAGTTTTTGATACTAATGCCAAAGGGGGAGAATGTTACTCAAATAGCACATTGAAGTTGTCATTAGTATGCATGTACACAAAATAGACAGTCGGTAACAGAGTCAAACATGATAGTCTGTATATATCATAGAAGTGCAGAGTTAACCAAGAGCACTGATCACACCCAGAGTTAACCGAGTTCATTTATACATGAGTACATAGACTATACCGAGTAGTAGACAAAACCACGCTACACAAGCATAACTGAACACCAGTATAACCGAGATACACAAACCACAATGAGCATCGAGAGACAACTTTTACCAAGTGAACCAGAGGCCTCCTAAAAGTGTGTTATGGCACATTACTCTATGTAACAATTGTTAAGCTGACCTAGATAATGGTTTAGACGATCGAGGAGGATATTAATTATAGATTTTGAGGATTAATTATTTGTCTCCTATGTTTATTTGATCAATGTAAATTTTGTAACCGTTGATCTTAGGGTAAGGATGTAATTGTTAAGCCTTAATTAGGTCACATCGTTTGATATATAATTATATATATGTCATTGTGTAATGTAGGTTGATCAAGTAATGATCAAGTAGCCAGCATGCTATGGACATCAAATATCAGAAAAGGGTTTTAAGGACAGAGACCACACAATAGAATTCAGTTTTCATAACTAATACAAGGCTACCGAGCAGAACAAAGAAGAAGGCATTATCATTCACATTGAGGTGATATGTTATATATGAACTTAATGGATCTTTATCAGTATTTTTGAGATTGTATATGTTTCAAATCAAACTTTTGTTAGTCTCTAACAATTATAATAGACAGCTAAATCTCTAAACAGAGTAGACTTAACAATCTTTTTTTAAATCTCTTAATCGAGTGCACACATAGATTGCATTTCTAAATCCTCCCACGAGGTAGATCTAGTCGATCTTTTGTTACTCCTAATAGGGTAAGATCATTAGAAGTGATCATTTTTAGTAAGCTTTAACAAACTTTCTTTATTACTGCAGTAGTGAAGTTTTGTGGGTCTCATCCCCACCACAATTTTTACGTTCTAAGTGGGGTTTTCTACAATACCAAAATACTAGTGTCATGTGTACTTCATTTCATGTATGTTTAATGGTTATTTTACATACATTTACATTTTAGCATTGATACTATATGTTCGGTATATGCAATCTACTCAGTCGGTTAATACAGTACAGTGATTACAAGGACTTGATTAAAAGTTTATAAGGGTACTGATTCACTCCTCCCCTCTCAGTACATATCCTTTCCATTATCCCAACAAAAATCAACATAAAATTTCTACATCAGACATCAAATCATTATTAGGCATTGAATCAAGAATCATTATCTACATCAAAATTCAACATCAAATCAAATATCAGGACCTCAAACATCATGTATTCTCTGAAACAACATGCTTCACACATTGCTTCAAAGAGGGGCATTAGTAGACATCCTAACTTGGTCAACCAAATTTAATGTGGTCTAATCAAATCAACATATGGGATTAATTAACAAAGACATTAATTAATTAAATACAAGCCAAAAGTGATTAATTAAACTATGTAATTGATTTTAAATCTATTATTTATATATTTTAAATAAATAAAATAAAATCCAACCCATCTAATTCTCCTACATGGCTAATTTAATTAATAGTTTGAATTAATTAATTCCTATTTTTAACAAAGGGGACTAAAATCAATTATCTAATGAGAAGAGAGGATTGAAAGCACATGGATCACTCCAAGCTTTTCTATCTTAGCCACTCATTTAGCTTTTTCTATCCTCACCACCCATTTTGTCCTCTTATCCCCCTATTTGAAACACAACTCAACATCTCTCATCTAATCATGGTTAACTCACTCCACCCTCTATCCTTGGGAAATTCCTATAAATAGAATACATTTCTCAATGCAAATGATCACTTTACATTCACTATCATTTGCATTATCATTATAGTAAAATCTACATCAATTTTTAGTGTAATTTGAATTAAATTTAGCATTCTAATAGCCTAATTAGCTTTCAATTCATCATCTAGCATAATTGCATATCATTTTCACTCTCAGTTTAGGAATCGCCACTTTAAGATTGCTTGTTTGTATCTGGGAACACTCCTATGGTCTTCTTAGATTGGGAAACATGCGACATTCTTGAGTATTTTGGTTTCAAATAGCTTAATTACTCAATTTGAGTTAAAATAGTTGAATTAAACTCTCGTAATGGTATTTTACATAGTACAGACCTATTTTTGGGTTCACTCACCATATTTTATCATTTTATAAGATATTATTATGATTTAGGTCTTGATCTATAATGTAATACATTTTCCTATTCTTGAAGAATGTAATATTTTCCTAGGTCAGCCTTCCCTCAAGTCACTCAGTGCTTTCAAGAAATAGATCGGGGGGTTGTGGGGTATTAAGACAATAAATAATGAGAAGAATGTTATTATCTCATTCCCTCATGAGATTAGATCAAGAGTGAAACTCTCTCATGGGAACTCGAGACTCAGAGAAGGTAAACAGAGATAGTTGAAAATGAGAATATTTTCTATTACTGTCTTTCAAAGGAGAAGGTGAATATTCTGCAGTTACAACTATAGAATGGACAAGTGGATGGAATTTTCTTCTAATATTGTTGGATGTTCAACAAATTATATTTTTTGTTAAAAAGGAGGGGGGGGGGGGGGNGAATCAGGCAGTACAAGAACAAAATAATGATTAGATCAATTTAAGGGGATAATTATTCCAGTTTGGGAAGAGGAGAATGACTACAAATGGGAAATGAAAAACTAGTGGAGAAAAATACATGTGAAAAAGATAATGTATAACATAATCACCATCTTATATTGCATAAGAAAAAAAGTTACATATCAAAATGAGTTTTCTATAGCAGAATCTATCAGAGTATGTGTGTGCACGCCTATATATATATATATATATATATATATATATATATATATATATATATAGAGAGAGAGAGAGAGAGAGAGAGAGATGTGTTTGTACATATACATACATATTTATACAAATATATGTACATGTAAGTATATACATGTCTATATATACATATATGTATCTATATATGTATGCATATATATAAACATATATAGACATAATATATATATATATGTATATATGTATGTATGTATGTATGTATGTACACACACATATATACATACATACATACACACACACACACACACACACACACACACACACACACATATGGGTAAGTGCACAAAGATGGGGGACCAAAAAGGGTGTATAAGATGCCACTTTTTTCTGAAATAAAAAAACTCTGGACTTCAACGAGAAATTGAGGATAGTTAGAATCAAAATTTCAAAATGTGACAAGAACAAGAATTTTTATACTCCGAATATAATTCTAAGGTACCAATTTATTTTATAAATGGTGGAGATTAAGGCCCTAAAAAAGGGGGAGCACAAAAAGTGATCCTATTTTTTATGGAAAAAAATAACATAGCGTCAGGTGTGCTCCCCCTAAAATGTTAACTTTTTTTGTAAATTTTTTTAATCGCTCCAGTGAAAAGATAACTAACACCACCTACTTTATCCCAGATTTTTCTACTAATTGTTTGATGAAATTGATGACATGTAACTGATAAAATGTTTGATAATGTTAAGTTGAATATAAGACAAAGCATTAAATCAGTTAATGGTTTGTATTGTTAGTGATGTCAACATGATATCATCTATACGGTCATGTACATAATGCCAAAGAATTCAGAGAATCAATAGAACAAAGGTTGTCCTTTTAGCAATGCATAAAATTCAAGTATTCACTAAGTAACAGACAACACCAACGAAGTGCACACCATCGGTAAAGGAAAAGAAGAAAAGTCACAGTGATACCCGACGAGAAGAAGATAGTGTTGCCTAACGAGCTGAAAATAGAGTTGCCTGACGAGTAAAAATCTAATGATTCCTGATAGACAGAGATCCCAAAGCTAACTGGACTCATGCCAATAGAACTGTCAGTTGTCACCGACAACTAACTAAAGAATTGACCAATGGAATAGAGAGTTCAAAAAATGACAAAATATCTAGCTGGTAAGAGCTAAAGATAGACTTAACTGATTGTTTTCTTTGTTTTATTCAACCAAAGTTAAGTAATTGATTTAAATAATATTTGTACAGTTGGCAAGAAGATAACTATGAGATAAATCAGGAGTTATGGTTTAAATCAAATTGGTTGGATTATTTTTCATGCCAAGAATCAAGAATCAAGAAACAGTGAAAATCATGTCTATATAAGAGACAAGCTTAATTCATTTTTGTAACATCACATTCACAGAAAGGGGATTAAGGGAAGTGAATGAAAAGAGGATGCTGAAGAGAAACTGATGAAGAAGAACTTCATATAGTCTTGATCAATCAACTTGAAGGAGAGCTAAAGAATTCTATAGACACTGACAAACAATGAAGCACAACATCACAGAGTAGAAAGTGTGGAGCACAAAGAATTGAATTGATACATTGATCAGAGAGGTAATGTACTTTAAAAGATCTGAAAATTTGCAATTCAAAGTTGCATTAGAAACAGGTCATAGTGTCTCAGTTTAACCATTGAAGCATCAAGTCTCTTAATAGAGCAAGACTTAACAGTCTTCTATATATTGAGGTACATCCCAAGGAGTGACAAAATGGTTGATTCATGAAAGTATCATTGGACTTGCCCGATACCTATTGATAGTCTAAGAAGTAGGTTGATTCAAGGATGGTAGCAATAGATTCCCAATACTAAGTGACAACCTCTATGTATAAAATCCTCTAACAAGGTGGCACTTAACATTGTGTTTGTAACCTTTAACAGGGTTGGCTCCTTAGGGCTCACTTCAGAAGAGTGAAAGTTTGGGGTACCGATCCCAGTGGTTTTTCCCTTAACAAGGTTTCCACATTAAAAATTCATGTGTTATGTGTGTATGATTTATTTCTTTATTATTTTGTATCTAACATAGTTAACACTGGGTTGATTGGTATACTCTGCTTATTTACTAAGTTTCAGTAAATAGTTATACTGCTTATTGGTAATCAAGGGGAATAAGGAAAGACAAGGAAAACTAATAGACAGTTATTCATTATAAGTATTTCATGGCATGCATCTTGCAGGGACTTAATAATCTGAGGTTTATTTGATTGGTGGTTAATGTTTGAAGGATAAATTTTTGAGGCCACTGATTCACCCCCCTCTCAGTTATTACTAACAATTGGTATTAGAGCTTGTGTTATTAGAAAGGAAGGTTTCAAGACCTAAGTCAAGATCACAAGATGAATAGACGAGATGTGCCCAAGTTGAACAAAGACAACTTTTCTTCATGGTAAAGTAGGATAAGACTCCACTTATTAGGTATTGGTAATGATGTTACTCAATTCCTAGATACTGAATATGTGTTTCCTATAGGAGTATTGACAGTAGATCAATTGAGAGAGAAGCATGAACACAACTGCATGGTTATAGAGATTTCTTCCTCACTCTTTGATGCTGAATTTGAAGATGTAAAGGATTGCAAAACTACAAAAAAAATGTGGGACAAACTGAAGCTTGTACATGGTGGTGATACAAATGTTCTGAGAGCCAAGGTAGAAAGCCTTAGAGGAAAATTTGATGATCTTAGAATGAAAGAAGGAGAAAACATCACATAGTATAGCACAAGAATAAAAGAAGTAGGCAATGCTATACAAGGAGTTGGAGGTGTACTAGAAGAGGAGATAGTGGTAAGTAAAATCTTAAGAACCTTGCTGCCTGTATATGCTATTAGGGTTTCTACCATTCAAGAAATGAGATTAGTAGAAAACAATATAGTTACTCTTGATAGTTTAATTGGTAGATTAATTTCATTTGAGATGAATAACTTTGACAATAGTGTCTTACCAAACTTAGAGTCTGCATTTAAGTCTTCTACGAGAATAAGCAAATCAAGTCATAGACACACATCTAGAAGAGATAGTGAAAGTGAAAGTGAAGAAGAAGATCTAGATGAAATAGAAGCACTTATGAAAAGAATAATGCAAAGACGCAAAAGTAAATACAAAGGCAAGTTACCACTTGTATGTTTTAATTGTAAAGAGATTGGACACTTTGCTGCAAGATGTCCTAACAGAAGAAAAGATGACAGAAGTAGTGACAGATCTTTTGAGAAGAAGTCTAACAAAGGTGATAACAAAGATTACATAGGTTACCAACAATAAAAAAGAAGAGATACCCAAGACTACAAGGACAAAGGAAAGAAGGCTAGCTACCTAGCTGCTTGCAAAGATGAAGATATTGACACCGAACCTGATGAAGACATCGAGATGGTATTTGTAGCTATCAAGGATGATTCCGATGAAGATGAAAGGTATGTAGAAACTGCACTCATATCTAAGGTTAGCAAGAATGACATCTGGATCATAAATAGTGGCTGCACTCACCACATGACCGGTGACAAAGAAAAGTTTAACACTTTTGAGTATTATAATGGTGGTACAGTAAGAATGGGTATTGATACACCATGTCTACTTGAAGGTAAAGGAACAATAATGCTGAATAACTTGATTAAATGTGAAAATACTTATGGGTAAAAGGATTGAATTATAATCTATTGAGTGTTTCTTAGCTAAATAATTGAGGACATAGAGTAGCATTTGAGAATAAAAAGGCAAAGATCTTCAATGAATCAGGAAAATTGATTGGTACTGGTGAACAGACTTAAGGTAACTTATTCTATCTGAATGATACTAACACCACTTTCTTAATGACTAGAAACAAAGACATATGGTTGTGGTACAAAAGATTGTGTCATGTGAATTTTGACAAGATGATGAAAATAAGAAGAAGGAGAAATGTGAGAGGCTTACTAACGATGACAAAGCCAGACAACATGATGTGCAAGAATTGTCAAAAAGGTAAAATGACTAAGTCTAGTTTCAAAATTAAAACCCATACATATGATGACATTCTAGAACTAGTTCATACTAATTTATGTGGACCAATGGGGACAAAGACTTATTATGGAGATAGATATTTTATTCTCTTTGTTGATGATTACTCTAGAATGATGAAAGTCATGTTTCTTAAAGATAAATCTGAAGCATTCAAGATGTTTAAATGGTATAAAGCTATGGTAGAGAAACAAAGTGGTAAGGATCTAAAATATTTGAGATCAGATAGAGGAGGAGAATTTATATTAGGTGAATTCACTAATTTTTGTAATGAGCATGGTATAAAAAGACAGGTTTTTGCACCAAGAACACCACAACAAAATGGGAGTGCTGAGAGAAGGAACAGATCAATAGTTGATTGTGCTAGAACACTGATGATAGAGAAAGGAATCACCCAAATCTTCTGGAGGGAAGCTGTCAGTACTTCTATCTACACACTTAACAGAGTACAATTAAAGAAGGAAACAAAAAAGACACCTTATGAGCTATGGTATGGTAAAACACCCAATGTAAGTTACTTCAAAATCTTTGGTAGTCAATGTTATATCATAAAGGATGATAGAAATGGAAAGCTTGATGCCAAGAGTGATGAACTAGGTATTTTTCTAGGGTAGTCCACCAAGAGCAAAGCTTATAAATGTCTCATCAAGGCTTCTAACAAAATTGTTGAAAGTGCAAATGTAAAGATAGATGAATTTGTAGAAAAGAATGAGCTGGAAAGCACAAACAAACCAGAGGACTACAACAAGTTTGTATGCTATGAAGAACTCAAAACTCTACCCGAGCAACAGTGCTTAATTCCAGAACAACATAATGTTGCAACCGACGGTTAGACTGTTGTTACCAACAGTCAGGATAATAATCAGAATAATGTGCAAGGTGATGAAGAACAAAATGAAGATCAAAATAATGATCAAGCTGATATGAAAAGAGTTGTAGCTATACTTGCAAGATATGTAAGAAGGAACCATCTAGAGATCCAAATCGTAGGAGATAAGAAACATGATACAAGAACAAGAAGTAAGTCTTTAAACTCAAATTGTTTAATTTGTGAGTTTGAGCAAAAATCTATCAATGCTCCACTAGATAATGAGGAATGTATAAGTGCTATGAATGATGAGATTGAAAAGATTGAGAAGAAAAAGACATGGTCACTTGTGCCAAGAATAGATGACAATAATTTCATTGGTACAAAATGGATATTCAGGAATAAGCTGAATGAGAATGGAGAAGTCACAAGAAATAAAGCAATATTAGTATGCAAGGGGTATGCACAAGAAGAAGGTATAGAATATGGAGAGACCTTTGCACCCATTTCTAGGCTAGAAGGAGTAAGAATATTGCTTGCTTATGCTTCATTTAAAGGATTCAATGTATATCAAATGGATGTCAAGTCAGTATTCCTAAATGGAATACTTGAAGAAGAGGTATACATTGAGAAACCAGAAGGGTTTGTCGATCCATACAAGAGAAACATGGTATGTAGACTTCACAAAGCATTGTATGGATTGAAACAAGATCCAAGAGCCTGGTATGAACAACTTCATTCCTATCTAATAATTATTGGATTTGTAAGGACTAGTGAAAACAATAATCTTTATTTGAAGGAAGATACTGATGCTAACACTTTGATTGCTGAAATATTTGTTGATGATATCATATTTGGAGGCAATGATATGCTATGCAAA
>MU228157.1:669020-693440 GCA_018584345.1 Thuja plicata | reverse complement strand
TTCCCTTAACAGGGTTTCCACATTAAAAATTCATGTGTTATGTGTGTATGATTCATTTCTTTATTGTTTTGTATCTGACATAGTTAACACTAGGTTGATCGGTATACTCTGCTTATTTACTGAGTTTCGGTAAATAGTTATACTGCTTATTGGTAATCAAGGGGAATAAGGACAGACAAGGAAAACTGATAGATAGTTATTCATTATAAGTATTTCATGGCATGCATCTTATAGGGACTTAATAATCTGAGGTTTATTTGATTGGTGGTTAATATTTGAAGGATAAATTTTTGAGGCCACTGATTCACCTCCCCCCTCTCAGTTATTACTAACAGAAATAAAGATTTTTTTGGGGAATTTCTAAAGTGGACACATCCTGAAAACATGAAATTCATATGTGCTCCCCCTAGAAATCATTGAAAACTAATCAAAAATGATTTTTTTTTTTTTTTAAAAGTGTGTAGAATGGAGTCTATTTTATGAAAATGTTACTTGTTTCAAAATTAGAGGAACGAGCCAAAATCTAAGCCCAAAATAATACATGTTAGTTTTTGACAAAAAATAGACATACATAGAAAAGAAATTATAGATGAAAAGCTTAACATAATTAGAATTCAAAATAAATTATATGGTTAGATAGCTAATATAGAGATATACAATATCAATTTATTTGATTTTATCGTTATTAAACCACATGCAAACCTAACAAGGGTCACACAATAAAAAAATGTGATTTTTTTGCATGTTTGCTGGAAAATACATCTCAGACTTGTTTGAATCCTCCAATCCATTAGGTTGGATCTCCAAGGTAAATCCAGGTCTTAGGCTTGGTAAATTCCAATGTATTTCAAAGCACGTACATGTTATGTAGAATTAAGAAAATACTTAAGAGAGGGAGAGAGAGAAAGTCCAACAAGCCTTGCCAGACTAATTCTAGCACTAGGACATTACATAAAATGTAACACAACATACTCTTCCTTTATTATACTTAAGTTATATTTTATGTATATACTTTCAAGATGTTTGAGAGTGGTTTAAGATTCAAAGGAGTTAAGATAAAGATTCTAGATTTTGAGGGTTTTAGGGAAATTTCAGACTTAGCCAAATTTCAGGAATCAACACATTGTCTTCAGCATGATTCTCAGTGGACTGTTGGTTGTAACCTTAAGCCCTTGACTTGTGAATGATCATTTAAGGATAATTTCTCATTTTATTGTTTATGCAATGGTTAGTTTGATAATTTACACGTATGTTTAACCATGTTCAGAGAGAGAGAGAGAGAGAGAGAGAGAGAGAGTTAATCATTGTAGGACTCTCTTAGGGTTCTAAGTGGTTCTGATGTATCATAAGGGGTCATAATGGGTCCTAAGTGGTCCTAGGTTGGCTTAGGACCCATTACGACCCCTTAGGGAACATTAGGACCCTTTAGGACACATTATAATCTCTTAAGACCCCTTAGAACACATTAATCATCATAAACACTAATGGGCTCTGATATGTTCTAATGTGTGCTAATGTTTTGTAAGGGGTTTTAATGGGTTCTAAGTGGTCCTAGGAACCCTTAGGACCCATTATGACCTCTTAGGTCCCATTAAAACCTATTAGGATGCATTGGGACTCATTAGGACCCCCAAGAACACATTAATAGTCATAGGACCTGAGAGAGAGAGAGAGAGAGAGAGAGAGAGAGAGAGAGAGAGAGAGAGAGCATTAATCATTGTAGGACACTCTTTAGAGTTATAAGTTGTTCTAATGTATCATAAGAGGTCATAATGGGTTCTAAGTTGTCCTATGACCCTTTAGTACCCATTTTGACCCCTTAAGACACATTAGGACCCATTAGAACCTCTTAGGATGCATTAGGACCTCTTAGGACCCCTTAGAATGAATTAATCATAGTAGGACACACTAATGGAATCTAATGTGTCCTAATGTTTCCTAAGGGGTTCTAATGGGTTCTAAGTGGTCCTAGGAATCCTTAGGACCCATTACTACCCCTTAGGACCCATTAAGATCCATTAGAACACATTAGGACCCATTGGTCTAGAGCACCAAGGCCAAGAAGGAACACTAGGGTCACTCATGGATCCTAGAGGAGTTAAAGACATATGAAGACTAAAAGGACCTACAAGGTCTAAATCATTATAGTTTGGGCCATTAGTGCCTATGAAATGTAATGGATTCATAAAATGTAAAATTGCCAAAGTTGGCTAATAAAGGCCTAAAGGGCGAATGTAAGGGGTAATGGGGTAGAGATAAGAGTGTGGTTAAAATTTGGTTTTATAATTCAATAATAATCAATTTGGATGTAATCAAATAAGAATTACATGATAAATTGCAAACAATAATGTAAGTTTTCTCATTGACAACAAAGTTGTCAATGTTGACAACATAGAGATTAGTCAACAAGTCAGTTCCAACTGATTATAGTCAATTTGGAAGGAGGTCATAAATAGTTGTCTCATATTATATGCATAAAAAGAGGCTTATTTGTGGGGTGGTAGCCTGAGGAAGGAATTTGTGGTTGAAGAGATAAATGATTGTAAGTTTTGAATTAATGAAATGCTATTTTCACTGTATTTTTCCTAACTTTTCTCTATAACAGTCACTGTGTAAAGTGTTTTCCTCCATCCAAATGCTTTTGTATTGAGTGTTTACTTATTGGGGATGATATTGGCATGAATAAAATTCATATTTCCTTTTGAATGGGTTTGGTTTATTGAGTATTTTAAAAGATATTTGTATGTTATAGAAGATTGCCCAAACCCTCACTTAAGGTAACCTGTGGGCACTAAAATGTGATTTCCGTTAGTTTTCATGTGAATCAAGCCTCTAATCTTTGGTAGTGATGAGGAGGGGATGTATTCTAACTATCTATAAATTTTTATGAGACCATGCTGATGAACTATAACTGATTGAATGTTTGAAGATGACAAAGTTGATGATCACAGAGCTATAGAAAGTAAATGCAAGACATTAAATCAATTAATGTATTGTATTGTCATTGATATCAAGTTGATATGGTATGATTTATCATACACATATTGTCACAAAACTCAAAGATCTGACGAGAAAAAGTTTTTTTGGTCGTTAATCATGTACACCAAGTGACAATAAACCTCAAAGGATAGTGAACCCCGAGCATAGAAGTTTACAGTGTTAACCGACGGATAGTGTTACCTGAGAAAGAATTACCAATTTAGCTACAGTTATCACCGAATAGAATTGAAGTTGATGCCCGAGCTATTTGCAGTAGTCACCAAGCACAATTGAAGTGTTGACAGATCAGAACTAGAGTTAGGAAAATGACAAAACACTTAGCTGGCATGACCTAAAGATGGAGTTAACTGATTGATTACTTTGTTTTCATCAATCAGTTAAAAGCTAAAGATAAGAAGGAGATTTAAAGCATGTTTTATTCTAGAAAACAAGGATAGATTTATGGAATAAAGCTAAAGAAAACATGGCGAGCTTTACGGATCAAGAAGTGATCAATGAAGAAAACAAGAATGACAAGAAATGGTGAAGTCATGTCTATATAAAGAGAAAAGTAATTAATTATGAAAAAGAGGAATGCTGAAGAGAATTCTAGTGAAGATAAGAAATATTCATGCAGATCTGATCATACAAGCTAAAGAATATAGCTAAGAATTTTGTAGACATCAAGCAACAACATTCACTGAGCTGAAAGAAGTGGAGCAAAGGAATTGAAGAGAACATTTATCAGAGAGGTATTATGAACTTACAATAGATCTGTAAATCTACGATTCAAAGTTATATTTATGAACATATCATTTATTGATTGAGTTTAACCATTGATTTAGAAAATCTCTTAACTGAGTGGGATTTAACCATCCTTTATATATTGAGATACATCCCAAGGAGTATCAAAAAGTGTCCATGTTGATAGAATAGTAAATGCTAGGTGAAGTGATAAAATTTTAGCTTTAAATCCTCTAACAAGGTCACATTTAACAGTGTGTTTGTAACCTTTAACAGGGTTTGCTCTTCACCGAGCTCACTTTAGAAGAGTGAAAATTGTGGGTTACCGGTCCCAAGTGTTTTTTTCCCTTAATAGGGTTTACACGTTAAAAATCCATGTGTCAAATGTGTATATGGTTCATTTGTTTGATGTTTTTCTTTACACATTTCTAAAACAAGATTGATTGGTAAACACTAATCTATTTACTATATTTTGATAAAGGTTAAGATAAGATAGACTATTATTCGGTAAAGATTAAGGAAAGGATAAAAAGTATATTCACCGAGTAGTATATATATGTTAGATTCACACAAGGAATACATCTTGTAGGACTGAAGATAACTAGAGGTTTTATATTTGTGGTATAAAGTTTTTGTTGAATTATTGGATTAATTTTTGAGGCCAATGATTCACCCCCCCTGTCATTTATTATAAAAATTGGTATCAGATTTGGTGTTCTTGGAAGAGAGTTTAATACTCAAGCTAAAGATCAGAAGATGAGAAAAATGGATGTGCATAAGTTTAACAAGGACAAAATTGCATCATGGCAAAGTAGGATAAGACTCCACCTATCAGGCATTGGAAATTATGTCACATAGTATGTGGATAGTAAATTTGTGTTACCTACTAGACCTCTAACAGTTGATCAATTGAGAGAAAAGAATGAACACAATTATATGATGATAGAACTTGCTTCCTCATTCTCCAATGCTGAATTTTAAGATGTCAAATCATGCACCACTATAAAGAAGATGTGGGACAAACTCAATCTAGTACATGGAGGAGATAAAAATGTGCTGAGGGCTAAAGCTGAAAGCCTAAGAGAAATATTTTATGACCTAAGAATGAAAGAAGGAGAAAACATCACTCAGTACAACTACAGAATCAAAGAAGTTGTAAATGCTACCTAAGGAGTATGAGGTGTACTTGAAGAAGAAATAGTGGTAAGTAAAATTCTCAGAACCTTACTGCCTATTTATGCTATTAGAGTATCTTCTATACAAGAAATGAGAGCAGTAGAAAATAAAAATTTTACTCTAGATAGTTTGATTGGTAGACTTATTTCATTTGAGATGAATAGCTTTGACAACAGTGTCTTACCAAATATTGAGTCTACATTCAAATCTTCTTTGAAAATAAGTAAATCAAGTCATAAGAACACTATGAGAAATGATAGTGAAAGTGATAGTGATGAACAAGAAATTTATGAGATTGAAGCACTAATGGCTAGAAGATTGCAAAGAGGCAAAGGTAGATATAAAGGTAAATCGCCATTGGTATATTTTAATTGTAAAGAGATTGGACACTTTTCTACTAGAAGCCCTAAAAAAAGAAAAAAATATAGAAACAATGATAGAACTCATGAAAAGAAGTTTGACAGAGGTGATGACCAAGATTACTGAAGCAACCGACAATCTAACAAAAGAGATAACTGAGACTACAAGAACAAAGGAAACAAGGTTTGTTACTTGGCTGAGAACAAAGCTGAAAATACTGACACCGAATCTGATGAACATATTGAGGTGGTATTTGTTGCTATGAAGGATGAATTAGACGAAGAAGAAAGGTATGTTGAAACTGCACTCATATCTAAGGTTAGTAAAAATGATGTTTAGATTATTGATAGTGGCTATATTCACCACATGACTGGAGATAAGGAAAATTTTGAAACTTTTGAATATTATAATGGTGGATCAGTAAGAATGGGTAATGACTCACCTTGTCCAGTTCAAGGTAAAGGAACAATCATGCTGAATAATATGATCAGATGTGAAAATACATATTGGGTGAAAGGACTTGACTATAATCTATTGAGTGTTTCACAACTAAATAACACAGGACATCGAGTTACATTTAAGAACAAAAAGGAAAAGATCTTTAATGAATCAGGAAGGTTGATCGATACTAGTGAACAAACAAAAGGTAACCTATTCTATCTTGATGATATTAAGACCACTTGTTTAATGGCTAGAAACAAAGACATTTTTTTGTGGCATAAAAGGTTATGGCATGTGAATTTTGACAGCATGGTTAGGATAAGCAATAAAAGGAAAGTAAGAGGCTTACCAATATGTCAAAACCTGACCATGTCATGTGTAGGAATTGTCAAAAAGGTAAAATGAAAAAGTGAAGTTTCAAGAGAAAAACCTACACATCTAATGCTATTCTAGAATCAGTCCATACTAACCTATGTGGACCAATGAGAACACAAAGCTACTATGGTGATAGATACTTCATTCTCTTTGTTGATAATTATTCTAGAATGATGACTGTTATGTTCTTAAAAGAAAAATTAGAAGCATTCAAGAAGTTTAAATGGTATAAAGCTATAGTTGAAAAACAAAGTGGAAATGAACTAAAATTTATAAGATCATATAGAGGAGGATAATTTATTTCTAATGAATTCACTAACTTTTGTAATGAGCATGGAATTCAAAGACATATTTCTACATTGAGAACACCACAACAAAATGGGATTGCTGAATAGAGAAACATATCAATCGTTGATTGTGCCAGAACACTGATGATTGAGAAAGGCATCACACAAACATTCAAATGAGAAGCTTTTGGTACTACTGTCTATACGTTAAACAGAGTTAAATTGAAGAAAGACACCAATAAGACACCTTATGATCTATGGTATGGATACACACCCAATGTAAGTTACTTTAGAATTTTTGGAATTCAATGTTATATTTTGAAAGATGATAGAAATGGAAAGCTTGACTCCAAAGGTGATGAATGAATATTTCTAGGTTATTCTACCAAAAGCAAGGCTTATAAATGTCTTAAAAAATCCTCTAAAAAAATCATTGAAAGTGCAAATGTAAAAGTAGATGAATTTTCTAAGAAAAATGATGAGGAAAGAAGAAAAGAACTAGAATATTAAAATAGGTTTGTCTAAAGTGAAGAACCTAACACTCTACCTGAGAAACAGTGTATTGCTACCAAGAGACAGAACAATGCATCAGAGCATCAGGCTACAAACATTGAAAATTGGGAAATTTCTCACAATGATGACCAAGCAACGAAGATTAAAATGAAGGTAAAGATGATGATCAGAATGATGAACAAAGAGTTGAACCGATACTTGCCAATTATTTCATAAGACACAATCCATAGAACCAGATCATAGGAGACAATAAGGATGGAATGAGAAAAATAAGTAAGTCTCTAAACACTAGATGTTTGATTTGTGATTTTGAGCCTAAATCCATCAATACTGCACTTAAGAATCAAGAATGGGTAGGTGCAATGAATGAAGAGATAGAACATATTGAAAATAACAAGACATTGACATTAGTACCTAGACAGAATAACAAAAATATCATTGGTACAAAATGGATATTTAGAAACAAGCTAAATGAGAATGGAGAAGTCACAAAGAACAAAGAAAGATTAGTATGCAAAGGGAATGCACAAGAAGAAGGTATTGACTATAGAGAAACCTTTGAACCCATTTCTAGACTAGAAGGAGTCATAATTCTACTTTCTTATGCTACTTACAAAGGATTCAAAGTATACCAAATGGATGTCAAATCTACATTCCTAAATGGAATACTAGAAGAAGAGGTATACATTGAGAAACCAAAAGGGTTTGTTGATCCTAACAAGAGAAACATGGTTTATAGACTACAAAAAGACTTGTATAGATTGAAACAAGCACCGAGAGCATGGTATGAGAGACTTCACAGTATTGGATTTGTAAGAACAAATGATGACACTAATCTATATTTAAAAGAAGATACTAATGATAAAATTCTAATTGTTGAAATATTTGTTGATGATATCATATTTGGAGGTAATGATATGTTATGAAAATCATTTTCTGATGAAATGAGCAATGATTTATGTCAATGTTTGGGGAGATCAAATTCTTTCTTGGTCTATAAATTCTTCAACAGGATGCAAGCATCTATATCACACAATCCAAATACATCAAAGAAGTTCTCAAGATATTCAAGATGGAGGAAACCAAGCTAGTTGGAACACCTATGGAAACCAGATGCAAACTGAGAAAGGAAGTCAATTCAACATAGGTAAATCAGACCCTATATAGATCTATGATTTGAAAAATCATGTATGTTGTACATACTAAGAAAGTTATAGCACATGCAGTTGGAATAGTTGCAAGATTCTCTGATAATCCCAAGGAATCACACATGACTACTATCAAAAGAATTATGAGATATCTAAAGAATACCAAAGACTATGGCCTATGGTATAATAAAGAAGGATAATTTGAGCTTCAAGTCTATACAGATGTTGATTGGGCTAGAAACATAGATGATAGAAAGAGCACAACATGAGGAGCATTCTTTATGGGTGACATGCTTGTCACATGGATAAGTAAAAAGAAAGGATGCATCTCACAATCCACTGCAGAAGAAGAATATGTGGCTACTACTACAAATTTCTCTAACATTGCATGGATCAAGCAATTGTTGAAAGGTATGAATATGGAAATCCTTGATCCAGTAATTATCTATTGTGATAATACAAGTGCTATCAACATTTCAAAGAACCTTGTCATGCATGCAAAGAAAAAGCATATTTCTATCAAGTATCATTACTTAAGAGAACAATTGCAAGAGAAAGAAGTGATACTGGAATATGTTCAATCCAAAGAATAATTAATAAACATATTCACAAAGCCATTGACTAAAGATACATTTGAGTACCTAGGGAAGAGACTAGGGGTCAGACCCTTGTATACTGGTCACTAAGTTGACTAGGAAGCTGCATCAGCTTACACACAATCAGAAGATCAATCATGTTGATGCAAGCTGAGAGATGGAATGAAAAATATATATCAGTACATAGAAAGGTACTTAGCTGCACCAAACATGAGAAAAACTATTGGCTACTACAGAGCTAAATTGCTGATGGAGAGGGAATTCAAGGAATATATTAAAGAGAGATATTATATGTTTGGCATTGCTATCAAAGGGAGAGATTATATCCATATGAAATATCCAGAGATAAGGGAGAGAAGATCGAAAGGAAGAGAAGAAGAAATAACCATCAGAGAGAAGAATAGTTAAAGGGAGAGAAAAGATTTAGAAAAAGAAGATTCTACAAAGGGAGAGTAAACATCAGAGAAAGATTCAAAGAAAAATCCATCTAAGGGAGAGAATAGAAAAGTTAACACTGCATATCTATCTGGAAAAGGGAGAAGAGATTCTACAATAAAGGGAGAGAGAGAATCAAAATTTACTACATATATCCAATGAAGGGAATAAAGAATCAAGAAAGTACTCTGTAAGAATCAAATCTAAGCTAGAAGAGCTTAACAAGAGTCAGATATTTATATTAGTTATATAAAAATAAGTTTGGAAGAGATTGGTGAACTACAACTGGTATACTTCATATTATGTTAGTAGTATGTTGCCATCAATTCCAAAGGGGGAGATTGATGAACTATCACTGATTGAATGTTTAAGGATGACAAATTTGATGATCATTGAGCTATAGAAAGAAAATACAAGACATTAAATCAGTTAATGTATTGTATTTTCATTCATGTCAACTTGATATGGTATGATTTCTCATACACATATTTTCAAAACACTTAAATATATGAAGAGACAAAGTTTTTGTTGTCAGTAATCATGTACACTGAGTGATAGTAAACCCCAATGGACAGTGAACCCCAAGCATAGAAGTTCATAGTGTTAACTGATGGACAGTGTTACCTAAGAAAGCATTACTGAGCTAACTGTAGTTGTCACTAAATAGAACTAAAGTTGATGTCTGAGCTATTTTCATTAGTCACCTAGCACAACTGAAGTGTTGGCCGACGGGAACTAGAGTTAGAAAAATGACAAAACACTTAGCTGACAGGAGCTAAAGATGGAGTTAATTGATTGATTACTTTGTTTTTGTCGACCAGTTAAAAGCTAAAGATAAGAAGGAGATTTAAATCATGTTTTATTCCAGAAAACAAGGAGAGATTTATGGAATAAAGCTAAAGCAAGCATGGCAAGCTTTATGGATCAAGAAGTGATCAATGAAGAAAACAAGAAGGACAAGAAATGGTGAAATTGTGCCTATATAAAGAGACAAATAATTAATTATGAAAAAGAGGAATGTTGAAGAGAATTCTATGAAGATAAGAAGTCTTCATGCAGATCTAATCATACAAGTTGAAGAACAAAGCTAAGAATTTATTGGACACCGAGAAATAGAGAAGCAACAACATTCACCGAGTAGAAAGAAGTGGAGCAAAGGAGTTGAAGAGAACATTTATCAGAGAGGTATTATGAACTTACAATAGATCTAAAAATATGCAATTCAAAGTTGTATTTATGAACAGATCATCTATTGATTGAGTTTATCCATTGATTTAGAAAATCTCTTAATCAAGTGGGATTTAACCATCCTTTATATATTGAGATACATCCCAAGTAGTATCAAAAGGTTTTCATGTTGACATCATAGTGAATACTAGGTCAAGTGATAAACTGTTAGTTTTAAATCCTCTAACAAGGTCACACTTAACAATGTGTTTGTAACCTTTAACAGGGTTGGCTCTTCACTGAGCTCACTTTAGAAGAGTAAAAATTTTGGGTTACTAGTCCCAAGTGGTTTTTCCCTTAATAGGGTTTCCACGTTAAAAATACATTTGTCAAATGCATATATGGTTCATTGTTTTGATGTTTTTCTTTACACATTACTAAAATAGGATTGATCGATAAACACTAAGCTATTTACTGTATTTCGGTAAAGGTTAAGATAAGATAGACTTCTATTTGGTAAAGCTTAAGGAAAGGATAAAAATTATATTCACCAAGGAGTATCTATATATGTTAGATTCACACAAGGCATACATCTTGTAGGACTGAAGATAACTAGAGGTTTTATATTTGTGGTATAAAGTTTTGGTTGAATTATTCGATTAATTTTTGAGGTCACTAATTCACCCNCACTAATTCCCCCCCCCCCCCCCTCTTAGTTTTTCTAACACATGTAAGGTTTTGAAACATTATTGAAGAAGTGGAAGATGATTGGTTATGAAAAAAGTTGAAGCTGACTGTTCCAGAAAAATGAAGTTAAATGCAAGGGCCATCTCTCCCAAGTTCACAGTTGAATATTTCTAAATTTTGGATATGTTTGAGAGAACCTAATTACAAACATCCTTACTAGAGGGATTGTGAAAATAATGTTTGTTTCAAAATTTATTGGTGACTGTGTATAGGTCTATGCAAGGGGCAGTGACAAGGCAATTTGTGAGGAATTTTCTTCATAAATGTGTTGGGGAAGTTTTGTGAAGGGATTAGGTGTTGTGTGGGGATGCATAGTAGGTTAGTTTGGTAAATAAATCAGTTATTGAGGGGAATGATTAGGTAGTTCCTCTTTGTGAGAAGATACATGGTAGATCCATAGAGAGTGATCCAAGTAAGTGGGTTGGGATAGTCACATCATATTGGAAAATATGCACGAATACTTAAGTTGAGTGAGTGAAGACTTAGCATGTGGAGTCTAGTGGAGCATAAGGTTATTAAAGACCACTAGCCTCTGCATCAATTGGTATCAGAGCCTAGGAGAATCCTAGGAAATAATTTTAGAGGTATATTTTTTTGGTTTGATATATTTAGAGTCCTTTATTGATACTTCGAGTTGAACCATCTTTAGAGAGTCTTTGAAAGTGGTGACCCTACATTAGAAGAATCCTATATTGGTGTGAAGAGATGGAAATGACAAGTAGTGAAATAGATTTTTCCAAGTTAATTGATGGAATATTTGGATGATGAGAGAAGAAGAGATGAACAGAAGAAGAAGAGAGAAGAAGCAAGAAGACAAGAAGGGGAAAGGTCAAGAAGCCTAGAAGAGGCATTGGAAAAGAATCAGAGAAATTTGGAGTGGATTGCATCACTCCTTGAACAAGAAGAATATGAAGATGATAAAGAGAAAAAAATATCACATGAGGAAGAGGATGAACCTAATGGAAAATAAGTTCTAAATGTGGAATCTGAGGTACTAGTTGAGGATGTTGATGGATGCAGTTGTGGATCAAGTCATCAAGGGCTTGAATGTGATAGAATATTCGAGTGGAGACAGTACTATGTCCTTTGGTGGAGATGAAAGATGGAAAATAGAAAGGTACCATGGATAATGAGGAAGCCACAATGGCAAGTGAGTTGTTGGTTTGGATAGGTGAATGGAATGGTGAAGACCAATAAGATTTGGAAGCAGGTGAGGAAGAACCTGATTGTGGATTCAATGGAGAGGCTAAGGAAGTAGAAATGAATGCTAAGGAAGACTTGGAATGCCAAGAGATAATACATGAGATCCAAGGTGCAGTGATCTCAATGGGAAGAGGGACTAAGTCTAAAAATAATAGAGTGTTGCAGGTAGAAGCAATAGTCTCAAGGCATGGGACTAAGGATGGACTGTAGATTTGTGATCAACTGGTGGTCTAGTTTTTTCCCATGGGAGGAAAACCTAGAGTTAAGATGAAAGAGAAAATTATGGAGAAGAATCAAGAAAGGATTCCATGGATAATCAATGATGATATTTTCAAACCAAGAGCAAAGATAAAGTTTTTTTTTTCTGACATTGTTTATTTGCAAGTTTCCAAGAGGACTTGGAAACATTTTAAAGTTGGGGAGTATGGTGCAGAGAACCAAGGCCAAGGAGGAACACTAGGGTCACTCATAGATCATAGAGGATTTGAAGACATATGAAGACTAAAAGGACCAAAAAGGTCTAAAGCATTGTAATTTGGGCCATTAGTTCCTATGAAAGGTAATGGAGTCATAAAATGTAAAATTGCCAAAGTTGGCTAATAAAGGCCTAAAGGGCTAATGTAAGGGTTAATGGGGTAGAGATAAGAGTTTGGTTAAATTTTGGTTTTATAATTCAATAATAATCCATTTGGATTTAATGAAATAAGAAATATATGATAAAGTGCAAACAATGATGTAAGTTGTCTCATTGACAACAAAGTTGTCTCATTGACAACAAAGTTGTCAATGTTGACAACATAGAGATTAGTAAAAAAGTCGGTTCCAACTTATTATAGTTGGTTTGGAAGGAGGTTATAAAAATTTGGCTGGTATTATATGCATAAAAAGAGGCTTATTTTTGGGGTGGTATATTGAGGAAGGAAGGTTTTCTTGAAGAGATAAAGGATTGTAAGTTTTGAATTAATGAAATGTTGTTTCACTGTATTTTTCTTTGTTTTCTCTATAACAGTCACTGTGTAAAGTGTTTTACTCCATCCAAACACTTTTGTATTAAGAGATTACTTACTAGGGATGATAGTGGAATTAATAAAATTCATATTTCATATTGAATGGTTTCATTTTACTAAGTATTTTAAAATATATATATGTATTTTATCGAAGACTGCCCAAACCCTCACTTAGGGTAACCCATGGGAACTAAAATGTGATTTCCCTTAGCTTTCACATGGATCAAGACTATAATCTTGGGAAGTGATGAGGAGGGGATGTATTATAACTATCTAGGAAATTTTAGGAGACCATGCAATGTTTTGGAACATGCTTGAAGCGGTGGAAGGTGACTAGTTATGAAGAAAGTTGAAGATGACTGTTCCAGAAAAATGTAGTTTAGTGCGAGGGCCTTATCTCCCACGTTCACCATTGGAGATTTTTTAATTTGGGATATATTAGAGAAATCCTAATTGTGCACATCCTCACTAGAGGGATTTTGAAAATAATATTTTTTTCAAAAGTTATTGGTGATTGTGTACGGTTCTATGCAAGCGGCAGTTACAGGGTAGTTTGTTAGGAATTTCCTTCATGTTCATGTGTTGGGGAAGTTTTGCAAAGGGATTCGGTGTTGTGTGGGGATGAATAGTAGGTGGGTTTGGTAAATAAATTTTTTTGTGAGGGGAAGTAGTAGGGAGTTCCTCTTTGTGAGAAGATAAGTGGTGGATCCATAGAGAATGATCCAAGTAAGTGGGTTGGGAAAGTCACATCATATTGGTAGAGTTGCATGAATGGTTAAGTTGAGTGAATGCAGACTTAGCATGTGGATTCTACTGGAGCATAAGATTATTGAATACTACTAGCATTTTCATCACCCATTAGGACCTCTTAGAACACATTAATAGTCATAGGACTCATTAAAGAGAGAGAAGGTTAGGACCCATTACAACCCCTTAGGAGCTCTCTGTCTACATCTTAAGGTTCGTAAGTATTGTCAAGGGGTCCTAGGATACATTAATGTGACTCAAGAACCATTACCATACACTATTGGTAAGGGGTACTAAGGTTTCTTAATGTGTCCTAGGACCCCTTTGACCCCTTACAACCCTTTAGGAACCCTAATATATAAGGTAAGGGGTCCTAATGGGTCCCAAGACACATTAATGTGTTCTAGAAACCTTTATGACCCGTTCGGACCCTCTAGGATCCCTCTCCCTACATCTTAAGGCTCGTAGGGTTGCTAAGGGGTCCTAGGACACATTAATGTATCCTAAGACCCCTTAGACCTCTTACAACCCCTAGGACCCCTTACCTTACACTAATGAATGGTAAGGGGTTGTAAGACACATTTATGTGTCCTAGGACCTTTCATGACCCCTTAAAAACCTTTAAGAGACTTAAGATGTATGATAAGGGGTCCTAAGGGGTCATAAGGGATCCTAGGACATATTAATGTGTCCTAAAACCCCTTATGACCTCTTAGGACCGTTGAGGATCCCTCTCTAAATCTTAGGGGTTTTAAGGGTTTTTAATGTGTCGTAGGACCCCTTAGACCCCTTAGGACACCTCAACATACACTAATGCATGGTAAGGGTGCTAAGGGGTCATTAGTGGTCTAAAGGGGCCCTATGATACATTACTATCTTGTAGGACCCCTCAAGACCCGTTACGACCCCTTAAAATAAAATAATGAATGGTAGGGGGTCCTAAGGGGTCCTTAGTGGTCTTAAGGGGTCCTAAGACACATTATTGTGTTGTTAGACCCGTTAATACCCCTTAGGACCCCTTACCATACACAAATTATGTAAGGTCCTACCCCAACCTTCTTTTCAGAGCTGATACTTTTATATTATTTTTATCAGGATGATACATTATTTTTGATACATTGACTTATTGGAAAGAGATTCCATAGCATAGATATCATATGATGAATCTATTTTGATGATATTTAGATATATTTTTATAAGCTTATGATTCTTAGATCTTGATGACATGTCTTAACAAGTTTCCATTCTATGTTTCTAAATTTTCAATTTGATCATGTGACATATAAATGTGGATTATAGATTTGAATTCTGCAAATGATCTATAATGGTTAATTTTGAATGTTAGATAAGTGGTTTGATGGATTTTGTGATTGATAAGTTATATGTATATGGATGACCTTATTCTGAAAGTAATGTATAATTTGTGGTTAGATAATGTATATTATCATATATTTATGATTTCTTCCTTGGACTATTGTTGCTCTGTTCAAGTGTATAGGTGAATAAACCATGGATTTCAAACTAGGGAAACAAGATTGGATTAATGTTAAAATCCTTGTTAAGCCAAAGTTACCCCTAAAGAGGGATATAACCTTATTGTAATGTTATATATGTTTTTAAATGTGATTATACATGTTTGTGAATTTAATTTATTCAATTTATGTAAATTCCAACTAGGCATGCCAATATGTCAATGTGATATACTTTGTGGTGCTAATTGGCACATGTATTTGTGATTTTTCATGCCGATGGGGTTTAGGGAGGCTAAGTTTTCACCCTAGGTTACCGTTTAGTGTTCACATGTAGGGTTACTTTCCTTGGAATCCTAAACCATAAGTCCCATCATAGAATTTCATGGGTTAACTCTTAGAGTGTTTTAGAGGGGTTAAAATGAGCCCAAGGGGGTAGTTAAGGTTAAGAATAAATATTCCTATGGGTATACTTTGGGTTAGGGGTTAATGTTTGATGATTAGAGTGTCAAATATTGTTGGGAAGAGGTCAGAGTGGGGTAGGGAGCCTTTTTAGGAGAGATTGGGAGAAGAATTGGGGTTGATTTCCCACTCTCCATTTTTTGGAGACTTCTAGTTGAATTTGAAAGAATTGCTAGTTTGGTAGCTAAGGGAAGGAAGGAGGCTCATCTCAACTTCATATAAATTTATAGGAGCAAGTTTGGTGCTCTAAAACCATATGTAGTCTCTTGTATTTATTATTATTTTTTTAACTTGAATGAACTTAGTTACTTGTGAAACCATCTTGTGTAAATGGTGTCTTGTGTAAATGGGGATCTTGTTGTGAAAGTGTATGTTGTGAATTTTGATTGCTATCCTTGTCTTATTATTTTATGTTTTGTGGTGTAACATGTGAGTGAATGGCCAAACTCACCCTTGGGAGGGAAGATATCCATTGTGGGTGAAGGGCTTTGTTGGTAAAACCATTGTAGTATAGAGTCTCTTCTTAGGAAGAAGAGGGACATTACATGGATGTTATGGGCTCCATGTGCCATTTTTTTTGTTATTTACTCATGTGGGTGATAAGGGTTAATGGATGTAATATGTGTAGTTTGGCTGTAGTAAAAGCATTGGGAAGGCATATGAAATCAACTCAATTGTGTTGTATTTATTCTGGCATTCTCCTACTTGGTTGTTTCCACTTTCACCCCTTTAATGAGTCCAAGGTGACCCAAATGTGTAAAAGCTTGGGAGGGTGTTTATTTTTTTACAACTTGTATGAATATATTGTGTCTTTCTTGCATGTTACCTGTTGACATGTAACTGATTAAATGTTTGAAGATGTTAAGTTGATGATCATGCAAGGCATTAAATCACTTAATGTATTATATTGTCATTGATGTCAACTTGATATAATATGTATGGTCATGGAAATACTGCCAAAGACTTCAAAGAAGCAATGAATCAAAGGCTATGCTATCAATAATGCATATAAGTTAATTATTCACTAAGTGACTATATACACTGATGGAGTGCACACTGACAAGCAAAATAAAAGAGAAAAAGTCATAGTGTTACTCGACGAGAAAATACACAGCATTACCGATGAGCAAAGTCATAGTGTTTCCTGATGAGCAAAGTACAAAGTAACCCGACAGAAAGAATTACAGTGTTGCCTAATTGAAAAAACAAGGACGAAGATCCCGATGACAACTGAAGTCACACCAAAGGAACACTCAATTATCACCGATGACTAACTGGAGTGTTGACTAACAAAATAGAGAGTTCAGAAAATGACAAAATGCTTAGCTCTCAAGAGCTATAAATAGAATTAACATATACTTATCATTGTTTTGATCATTTAGATAAATCCAGAGATAATTAACTAATTTAAAGCTGATTTGTCCAGTTGGCAAGATGATCTCTCTGAGATAAAACTGGAGTTTTCTTTAAATCTATTGGCAGAATTATGGATCACGCCAAGACTCAAGAAATCCAAGAAAAGGTAAAACATGTCTATAAGGAGACAAAACCCAATTCATTATGAATGAGGGTGTATGAGGTGAAAAAGAGAAGACAAAAGATGCTAAAGAAAATCTAAAGGATAAGAAATTCTTCATTCAGTTCTGATCAATCAAGCCGAGGAAAGAGCTATACTCTGCAGACATCGAAGAACAGTGAGACAACATCATAGAGCAGAACATTATGGAGCAAAGGTATAGAATTGATTATATTGATCAGAGAGGTAATGCACTTACAATAGATCTAAAAATCTACAATTGAGTTGTATGTATGAACAGATCATTAATGTTTCAGTTTAACCATTGAAGCAATAAGTCTCTTAACCGAGTAGGACTTAAAAGTATTTTACAAATGAGATACATCCCAAGGAGTATCAAAAATTTTGATCATGAAAGTAGCATTGGATATGATCGATACCTATTTATAGGCCAAGTGAGTGTTTGATCAAGGATGGTAGCATTAGATGGCACATAATAGGTTACAAGCTATCTTTTAAATCCTCTAACAAGGTCACACCTAACAGTGTGTTTGTAACCTTTAACAGGGTTTTATCCTAACAGAGCTCACTTCAGAAGAGTGAAAATTTGGGGTACCTGTCATAGTGGTTTTTCCCTTAATAGGGTTTTCACTGTAAAAAATCCATGTGTTATGTGTTTATGTTTTATTAATTTACTATTTTACATTTCACATATGCAATTCTGGATTGATCGGTATACTCTACATATTTACTGTGTTTCGGTAAATAGTTGACTGCTTATCGGTAATCATACAGAAGAGAGATTAGCAAAGCAATTCGATAAGTAGTAAGTTGATAAAAGTATTTCAAGGCATTCATCTTGTAGGATAGAAGATAACTAGAGAGATAATTTGTGGTTATAAGTTTTAAGGGTTGATTTAAGGATTAATTTTTGAGGCCACTAATTCACCCCCCCTCTTAGTTATTACTAATAGTTACCCAACCCACTCTTGTTTCCCCTAGCTTGGGGGTGGTCTCATAGAGACCTAGGGTGGGAGGTGAGCTCCCATGGTTTATTCCAATCCTTGTTAATTGCAAATTTTGTGGCTGATTCTTACTATTGGATGTTGGTGAGCAAAGTCTATGGAAAGGAAGAGATTGTGCATTCCAGCAAAATTTGTAATTTTAAAGCCATAAGACTAAATTTTTCTTTGCGATTATGTCTCATTTTAGGAAGGAAATAGCTATGTTTAGATAGGAGAAGCATTACAAGTTTAAGGATAACATAATTGTTGGAAATACAAGAATGGGAAAGCAAGATACTAAGAGGGGGTGAATCAGATCTTAAAAACTTAACCACTTAAAGGAGATTGATCCACATTCATACATATATTAAATTAGCCTAACATCATATAACATCCATAACATCAAATATGTAACTCATAACAAAGAACTTTGGTAACCTAGAAGCCCAAATAAGTAAAATTGGGGTGGGGATGATACCGACAAGATCTTCACTACTGCAAAAATAAAGTGTGCCTGTTAGGGCTGCAAAAGTTTGATTACAATATGCAATCTACCTGGTTAAAGGTCTATTCTATTAAGAAATAAAGATCATTACAATCTACCTTGTTAAAGGATTTCAATGTACAGTAAAGTAAGCACTCGGCTAAGAGATTTGAAATGGCCTGCTAAAACCACTCTGTCAAGAGATTTAACCTGATACACCTATTAGAATGTTCCAAGTAGTGATCCTTCATTATACACTCAGATGCTGATGAAGGATCTTCTCTTTTTAATAACCTTTGTGATCTCTAAATCTGATATGTCTTTACTTTGCTTATCACTGCTCTATCATTCTGCTTGATCTGGGCTTCTCCTCAAAATGGCTTACTGTTCATCTCTCATGAACAATAACCCTTCTCTGTATAACTCTTTCTCTTACACTTTCACTCATCTTCTAGGGTCATTAGCCATCTTATTATATCTTTTCAGATTTGGCGGCGAGATCTAGATCAACGATCAAGATCTATTGTTTATACCTCCAATGCATACTGATTTCCTGATTGGCTCCATGCCATGCATGGTATAAAATAATTAAATGCAAATTAACTGAGTAGACAAATATTAAATGCATAAAAATGTCAGCTTAGATCTCATACAAGTCAGCCTCAACTATTTACATCAAAGTTTTAATTAATCCTGACATGTATGCAAAAACTGTTCTGCTCGGCACAACACATCTCTGACGCTTGGAACTTAATATTCTACTTGACTCGGCATGATGTAACTCAGAAATCTGCAACTTGCTTGGCAATGTTGCTTGGCCTTGAATGTTTAGCTTGGCCACAGTGATAACAAACTAAAACTACCTAAGTAAATGACTAAGTGTGGGTCACTAATCATCAATAGAACTTAGGGATTAACAATCTCCCCCTTTGATATTAGTGGCGAAAACAAACTTATCATTACAATTCATTCCATCCAAAATATTACCTAAGTACATACTATACTCCCCCTAAGAATGCACATCATACTATATACAAAAATTTATATAGTATACATGCCTTAAAAATATTTACACATGGATACCTATACTGATCTCTCTCCTTTATGCTATATCATTGTCAGTCCTGTTAGTTTCCCCCTTGTTTTTGTCACTGATAGTTGGTGGGGTCAAGTTATACTTATCTAGAAAATGTTTATGAAGTTGTAAGGTAGACTCAAATGTAGAGTCCCAACTATCCTTGACAAAATTCATAACATCTATTTTCACTTCTAGCTCAGCAGCTAGACTTACTAAGATTTCTGCAATTGAGAGATGAGAGTCTCTCTCAATCAGTTCATTTGCAGATAAGATTTCTTTTTGAATGACCTCCAGATGAGGTATCAGACTTGTCTAAATAGTAATCAACTTGGTCCTAATCTGACCATCTTCAGCCATGAGCTCGGCTATCCTCCTCTGTGCATAAGTCAGCCTGTTAAAATGTAAGGAGCTAGTGGTAGCATCCATACTCAGTGAACTACCAATTGACTTTAGGTCTAGTTGCAATTTCTCTAGAGCCTCTTGATTATCCTTTGTGAAGAATTCAACATCAAATAACCTCTTATAAAATGAATAGAAATTTGTTGCAACCCCTTCTAAAGTTTCTATCAGAGAAGAAAGTTTGACATGTTTAACTGCAATCTCTCCTAAGATTTTGGAAAGTACCTTGTTCTCGAATTTCCTCTCGGGCCATTGCAACAGTTTCTCATTGGCTTCAATATTGTCATCATTTACCTTTTGCACAATGTGAACTAACTGTTCAAGAATAGGGGCTTGAGGATTCTCATCCTCCATGTCAAAAGCCTTTACAAATATGTCTTTTATGTCATGTAGCACTTGCTTTTTCTTTTGCTCCCTTTTTAGTTCCTCCTGTCTTTTCTTCCTCTTAAGTAACTCTTGAAGAGTCTCAATCAGTTCATAAGAAAAAACATTAGGATCCCATGGTGGAATCAAAATAACTTCATCTAATGTGACATCTAGAATCAGAGACTTCTTGCTCATAACTTTCCTTCTCTTGAATTCAGGTGAACTATTGTTTGGCTTAGTTTCTATAATACCTTTTCCAGAATTAGTAGTTGACACCATTGCATCTTTATGTTCAGTCAAAATTGCCTGCTGATCAAGCGTACTTCCTGTCTTAGTTCTAGTGGGAGTTGATGATGCAGAGTGTGGTAGATCAACCAACACTTGCATTGCCTCTTGTTCTTTAGGCTCACTGTTAGTTTCTGTTATCTCCTCACTACTATCTAGAACTGACTTTACAACCTCTAAAATAGGTGAATGTTGTACAATTACCTCTTGTTCCATTGTTTTCTCCTTTGTTGCTTCTTCTTGAGCATCCTTATCCTTAGGTTCCTCTTGAGTTATTTCTTCTTCTTCTGTACTCTTGTCTTCTTCAGCCTCAGTTGCCTTGATAGGTGAATCAACAGTTGAGTCCCTCGGCTCATCCTAACCCTCAGCATCTAGATTTCTAGAGTCATCAATCAAACTATCAATAGTTAGATCAACAGTGTTAACTATCTCAGATTGATTTTGTGCATCTATCTTAGTCTTCTCAGACTCATTTGAAATGTGAACTACAGAAATATATGGTATAGGAGTAGATTCAGTTTCCTTATCCTTTGGCTCAGATGTCCCTTCATCAGTTCTCATTTCTTTTGGAACACTTAGTCCAAAAACTTCCTTCCAAATTCTAGTACTCTTTTATACTATCCCTTCAATATCATTCTTCAAGATAGCATAACCTCTTTGTTTAGGTAGAAATTTGTGCTTATACTCTTCAAAAAAATTTTCTCTCTGCTTCTTGGTTAGCTCAAGAATCACTTGAGCTAAAGTGCCTTCCCTAATTTGTCTCTCAATTATGAGTGCAAATTCCCACTTTCCATATAGAAATTCATACAACTCACTCGACACATTGTCTCATATTTCTGTAGGGGTTAATTTGAACTACACATCATCTCTAGGAGAGCTTCCTAGACCTTATGTTTGTCTCCTACCTTCAATTTCTCATAATTTATAAACTTGAAACCAGATAACCCTGCAGAATTTATCAAATTCTCACATACCTCATCAATATCTGTGGGTTTCTTGAATGGTGTTGTTGGTATGTGGCTGGGTTCATCAATTTCTGTCATGTCCTTGTCACTTTTTGGATCCAAATGTAGTTTTCTTCTTGGTTTCTTAACTTGTAGGCTCAGCACAGCCTTTGTTGCTAATTTAGTCCTTGATCCAGAACTACTTTCTCCAATATTCTTTGCATACACATTTTTTTGTTCTATTGGTGAAGTAGCAACAGATGCCCTTGTCCTTGGATGATTTGCAATGGGAGGGGTAACTCTAGGTTTTTCTTTACTCAGATTTGTTACCGTAGCTATTGTTGGCCTCTTCCCTTTTGCCTTAGTTGTTACTTCTTCTTCAGGTTTGTTGACTTCTTCTTATTTTTCCTCAGATACATCTTCTCCTTTTACAGTAGATATGTCTAGAGGTGCATCCTTGAGCTCCTCATCACTCAGCAAGCCAACCATCTTTTTCATATTTTTCACAATCTTTTTCCTTTTCCTTTCCATGGTTTCTGCCTTAAGATTCATCAAAACCTTTGTCTTTGCTTCATCAAAACTTCCAAATGTTTTAGCTTTAGTATCAATCTCCTCTGCTAGGAGTGCTATGATAGCTGCTGATGCTTCATCAATATTAACTTCATAGGGAAATGGCTCCATCCATGATAACCTAGGTGTCACAGCCGGAATATATGTGTAGTCTATATCCACTAAGAATCATATCTCATCATGGTGATTTTCCACAAGTGAATTGGGAATTCTTGTCCTCAATCTCATTCTCTTTTTGAATTCCACAAAATAATTTCCCATAATTCCATTGAAATTGCTGCCTAATTTTTGAATACATTCACTAATATGTGAAGTGATGGGTCAGTCCTTTTTCCAAAAAATATTTCCTAGTGTAGGAAATGACTTTTGTACATAGAAGAATATAAATATTAACAAAGAGCCAAACTTACATGATGAGCTTTTGGATTTTTTGATTGATAGTAAGTTCTTGGCTAATTGTGTCAACTACAGCTTGGCAAGGTCATAGGTGTGATTCTTTTTGACTATCTTCCATGCCTAGTCCACTATTGTACATGGAACACTATCTAGTCGGCTCGACTGATAGAATTTGTAAGCAATCACTCTCACTTCATAGTCAAGTTCCAAGTCTGTAATTGTAGATATAGTCATGCCTTTGTTGTTCCAAACAGCTCCAGTGTTAGCTATTATCTCTTCTTTACTTTGGTCTCTCATAGTTCATTTACCATTGATAACAGGATACCCAGTAACTCGCTGGATAATATCTTTTGTGATCTTTACTGGTCCATTGTCCAGCCACATATGCATATTATGAACTCAGCTTAGGACAACCTTAATCCATTCATCCTTGAATTCTGTCAGAAAATCTAGGGCACGAGTTAACCCTTTGTTGGCTAAATGTTTAAATTCATCCTTGAAAATTCCATTGTCACACAGTTTGTCATAGGATTTTCTCAATTTTCTATTTCCCACTTCACTAATTTTGACCATGTAACAAGATCTTACATCGTGAATCATAAGTACCTTTGGCAAGATCAATGAGGGGGCTCCATTTAGATCACTCAAAATTGCACTTTCTAGAATGGCACAAAAGTTTGGTGGTGTGCATGCATCACTCCTTACAAGATTAATTTTATTCAAATCCTCTTCCATTCCCTTGACTGGTGCAGAAGAACTTGCAACCATAATCTCTTGAGGTTAGGGTTTGAAAATGAATAACAGGGTACCTCACCAAGAAAATACTTTGCACTATTCAACTTAGGGTTGCTGACGGCACGCTAACAAAATTATCGAAACAAACTTCGCTAAGATCAAATCTACAACTTCTTTGATCACTCTGTAGATGCTAAAAATCACAAGGTAAAAGTGAATAATAGACCGTTTGTCCATATATAGATTCGAAAGGTCAAGGTAGGTAATCATTAAATATTTTTCCCATTAAGTTAGTGCAAGCCAACTATCATTGGTCGACTAACACAACTTGCATACCACTTGTCTTACCACACTCATCCATCACACGACTTACTCAGCCAACTAACTCGACACCTATAGTGCATATAACTCTTCTCGGCACTTGTCACAAACATGTCCTGGTACATCTTATCATATGTAGATATGGACTTTGGCACATTTACATATTAGGAAATGATGTACGATTTAAAATTTGAATGCAGTTCCTTACATACCTCTATTTCTCAGTTGTAGATGGTGTGATCACCTGATCCATTGGATTGGGTGACCTTAGCTTTAGTGGATTCACTGTTGCTTGCCTCTATTTTCCTTACCCATGTCTGGTTCATCTATGCTCTTACTTTGTTAGAAATTAATCTTTACTTGCATTATGTAAGTAGGAGATTCCTATGGAATCCCTACACCTATTTTGTCCTCTTGTGAGGATAATTCACTTTATGTATCTTTTATTATCCCTTGGTTGTATTAT
>MU228157.1:630019-663919 GCA_018584345.1 Thuja plicata | reverse complement strand
AGATTCTCAAAATGAGTCAAAGCTTCATTGGGTTTGTTCAACCTTTCATTAAGTTCCTTCTCAGATCTCAAGTCATCTTTCAATTGATTGTTCTCAGATCTCAGATTTATCATTTCCATATCTTTCCCACTAATCTCCTGATTTGTAAGTAGCATTTGATTTTCCATGTCAACTTGATTGATTGTCATTATCTATACATCATGTGTCCTTTCATCAAGTCTGACAGATATCACTCTTTTATCTTCTTCTACCATAGTTTTTTCATCTTCGGCTTTCTTCTTTTGTTCCAATACTTCACATAGTCTTATTGTCTGCATTTCTTGTTCTCTTTTCAGGTTTCTAACTTCTTCACATAGTGCATTGTTCTTTTCTAGTAGATCTACAATTGTTGCATCACTCTCAATATAATTTTAATTCTCAAATAGATTTGCAATATCATCTTCCTAGTAATGAGTATCATTCATTTGTTTGGCCAAATCTTTCCTAGCCGTCAAAGATTTCTTCAATTCTTGTCTTTCTATCTCAAGCTGATGTAATGCTAGCTAGATCTCAATCTTCTGATTCTCAATGAATTTTCCCAACTTGTAAACCTCCATCTCAAGATCTGTACTCACAAGTTGATTCAAAGCTTTTATTGGTGAATTGTGCTCTGATACCAATTGTTGGAAGTACAAGAATGAGAAAGCAAGATACTGAGAGGGGGGGTGAAGCAGATCTTAAAAACTTAATCACTTAAAGTAGATTGATCCACATTCATACATATATGAAATTAGCCTAACATCAGATAACATCCATAACATCAAATATGTAACTCATAACATAGAATTTTGGTAACCCAGAAACCCAAATAGGTAAAACAGGGGTGGGGATGATGCCCACAAGATCTTCACTAGTGCAGCAATAAAGTGTGCCTGTTAGGGATACAAAAGTTTGATTACAATATGCAATCTACTTGGTTAAAGGTTTGTTCTATTAAGAACTAAAGATCATTACAATCTACCTTGTTAAAGGATTTCAACTTACAATAAAGTAAGCACTCGGCTAAGAGATTTGAAATGGCCTGCTAAAACCACTCTATCAAGATATTTAACCTGATACACCTGTTATAATGTTACAAGTAGTGATCCTTCGTTATGTACTCAGATGCTGATGATGGATCTTCTCTTTTCAATAACCTCTATGATCTCTCAATCTGATATGTCTTTACTCTTCTTATCACTTCTCTATCATTCTTCTTGATTTGGGCTTCTCCTCAAAATGACTTACTGTTAATCTCTCATGAACAATAACCCTTCTCTATCTAACTCTTTCTCTTACAATTTCACTCATCTTCTAGGGTTAGTAGCCATATTATTATATCTTTTTGGATCTGGCAGTGAGATCTAGATCAATGATCAAGATCTATTGTTTATACCTCCAATGCATACTGATTTCTTGATTGGCTCCATGCCATGCATGGTATAAAAAAATTAAATGTGAATTAACTCAGTAGACAAATATTAAATGCGTACAAATGTCAGCTTAGATCTCATACAAGTCAGCCTCAACCATTTAAATCAATGTTTGAATTAATCCTAACATGTATGCAAAAATTGTTCTGCTCGGCACAACACATCTCTGACGCTCGACACTTAATATTCTACTCGGTTCAGCATGATGTAACTCGGAAATCTAAAACTTGTTCGACAATGTTGCTTGGCCTTGAATGTTTAGCTTGGCCATAGTGATAACCAACTAAAACTGCCTAAGTAAATGACTAAGTGTGGGTCACTAATCATCAATAAAACTTAGGGATTAACAATAATTACATGTTGAAGAACCTCTTATTGTTGAATTTCTTATCTCTTGTATTGTATTTGTAAATTGAAAGGTTCCTGGTTATTAACTTCAAAAGAAAAGAAATGGACAAGCTTTGGGGTTATTATGTCTTAAATTTGGTGGTAGATTCTCATATTAAAAAAATCTTACCAGATTTTAAAATATCATTCTCTTATAAAGTTGTCCCTTTAATTTTGTTTTTTGTTTGATTATACAAATGCAAAAGAATGCATGAATTAGGTTTTATACATTAGATTCAATTTTTTTTATTAAATACATAAAGAAATATCTTTTTTTCAAAGATTAGTACCAGATTTTAAAACATCATTCTCTTATAAAGCTGATTCTTTATTTATGTTTCTTGTGTTATACAAGTGCTTAGAAAAATACCTGAATTTAGGTTTTCTTTTTATACAAGTATAGACATTTCTGATTATTGTATACTTATGGAAAAATCTCTATTTTATAAATGTACACTTCTCATAAAATTTTAAAAGAAAATTTTCATTTTCCTTGTAGGTAATTTTGCTTTTAAAACTTCATTAAAGATGCATAAAATTAAGTCCATAAATGAATACATACTGTCACTTCAGACAAAAAAATTTATACATGTATCATGTTTGCATCTAGATCTATAAACAACCTTTTAGACTTTTGATATGTAAAGATATGTTTATCAATATTTACCAGGAAACACCTTTTATTATTAAAAAAATATAATGATGAAACATCAATATATATAAACATATGGAAAATTTTTGTTTAACCTTTCAGTCTGTTATGATTGTGTTGACAACATCACACACACAGATATATATATATATATATATATATATATATATATAAACCCCGACCTCCCTACCTGTGTAACTAGAGAGGCTGCCACCTTTGTGGCCAAAGCATTATACAAATATGCAAATACATATGTATATACACTTCATGTATATACATATATATTTCTGTATATGTATGTTCTATCCTCTCCTCCATGGCTGCTTTCTTCTTTCAACTAGGCCTACACATCAAAAAAAACTTAGGGTTAGAATTAAAGTGGAAAAAGAGAAAGAGAGGAACATGAGGGAGAAGTTGTTTTTTTAAGGCATTTCTATTTCGACCTTCGAATTAGGGTTAGGGATTACAATTAGAGGATTGACTTTTTTTTAATATTAAATTTATAGATTATTCTTTTGGTGTCAATGTATTTTGGTGGGAAAATTAAATAGACCTCAACATTATTGCTTTTTAATTTATCATTAGAGATTGATATACAAAGCTATATTTTCCTAATTGGAAACATAGTTAGTGATGCATTAGAGATTGATATAAAAATTTGTATTTTCCTAATTGGAAACATAGTTTAGTGATGATTTTATAATACTTATTAGTTTAACTTTATCAAACAACCTTATATTATTAATGTCAGAAATTAGATGATTAATTTAAGGATGGTATATTTAATATTTAATTAAATTAACTTAACATGGTTAACATTAAAACTAGTATGTGTGGAATATTTTATTATTCTTTAGGTTAAAATTATTAAATAAAGAAACATTTGACAGAAGTTTCAAGATCAAGATTTAACCTAGAATTATTTAATAGAGAAAGTCCAATTAATGGAATTAAAATAACTATAGTGTCATCATTAGGAAAATCTTGCAAATTTTAATTAATATTATTATGACCATTATGGGACGAGCATAGTAACAAAAATTACATCAAGGATCTTTAGATTGGTACGCATAATATGTGTTAAAGTTGCAGGTGATCAATTAATGAACATTAAATCTACTTAGGACTATAGGATTTTTTATTATAATTTAATTAAGATGACATTTAAGGACCTAGGGATTAATGGGCATGTGTGGTTATAATACACCCACTTTGATAATGTTATTTTTAAATGATCCTTACATGTGGCTTGTGTAATGATAAAGGTAAGAATAATGTTACATGCCCACTAGATTAATTTAATATGCCTAAATTTATGAACTAGGCATAATTAAATAACCATAAAATATTAATCATAGTTTTATCTTATAACTATAGTGTAAATGAAGTTGTAAACTAAGTCTAAATATATCTCTAGAGAACTTAGGAAATTGCATTCTTAAACTAGAACCTTGGAGACTTATGGGTTGAGGTAAATTGACCCACGTCATGATTCTCCTCAACCCTAATGTCGACATTGGACCAACTATCCCTCTTGACCTAATCCCTTTGCCTAACCTTGTTTACTCATTGGGATTATTAGTAAGCATGAAATAACTCACCCTTGATCTCTTTAGATATACCTTTCAAAAAAAAAAGTTGTGTATTTGCATGCAAATTTGGGTATGACATTTTGGTATCAAAGCTATGTTTCAAACCTCTAAACCTTAAACCCAATACGTTTAACCTTATTAACCTTGAAACTTTGGTTGAAACTTGTAGGATGCCTCCCATTACTTGGAAAACTCACCGGCGTGGAAGAGGTTGTAGTTGTGCCCATGTGGAACTAGCTCATGATGAGCAAGAGGTAGAGGGTGCTAGGGTGGATGGAGGAGATGAGCAAGAACCTCCTCCTGATTAGCCACTAAATTTGAATCAAGAAGTACTGAATGCGCTCCATAACCTTGTAGGGATGCTTATGGATATATTACCGCTTAGAGATCAGATAAAGGGGTCAGGGGGAGTAGTCTATGAGTAGAGTAGGAGTCCTCCTCCTCGCTGAGTCAAGTAGCAGGTAGAGAAGGAGGGTGAATCTGTACAAATGGAAAATCAACCACTAGGATTTGTACCTCAGACAGGTAGAGGAGCACCCCAGGATGTGGGAGATAATATTAAGGATTTACTTCGCCTTAGGCCCCAACCTTTTTAAAGGACCATGGATGGGATCGAGCCTGAAGCATTGTTATTGAGATTAGAGCGATGTTTTGGTTTGCGCTCATATGAGAGAAATGTGAGGGCTTGATTTTCCATCCACTTATTGAGAGGGGGAGCCTCGATTTGGTGGCGACAGGAAGTGTTCAAGGGAAACTTGTCTATTGACATGCTCACTTGGGATACATTTTTAGAGAGATTCAGGATCGATACCTCTCAGAGCATTATAAATAGTGTCATATAGATGAATTCCATGATCTGCAGGAGAGAAGCCTATTTGTTTCTTAGTATAGAGAAAATTTCTTGAGCTTCTACCTTATGTGGAGTACATGAAGTATTATAAACTTTGTCAACTGCTTTATTAAGGGATTGAATGTATTATATCTAGACCAGTGTGCATGGAAGCACTGGGGGATCTATGGGAAGTTGTAGAGAAGGATTTGATTGCATGGGAGGTACATGACAAAGGATAGGATACACGGGATCGATCACAAAACTAAAATTTTGCACCTCAGAGTACAAGGTATTAGAGACCCCCTTGGAAGGGGAATCATAGGCACTCATCAAGGACCTTTAAAACCCTACACCCTTAGCCATAGCATACTCAGTAGAGTCAGAGATCTAGACCACCATAGGGACAGTAGGGCTTTAATCCCAAACAATGGTAGGAACACAGGCCTAGAGGAGATCAGAGATCACAGGCACCATAAACACCTCTAGCAAGGACTCAAAAAACCTCTCGTGGTGGGTTCAAGAGTTATAGTAAGATAGGCAGATCACATTACACCAGATCATAGGGTATATAGATTCAGTCCTCATGACCATGTTTCACTTGTAATGCCATAGGGAATTTTTTATAGGGACTGCCCTCAGGGAGGTGGTTAGCACTCAACATCATCTAAGGTCACAGTTTGGGACTTGGGTAAGTTGCATAGAGTCTTTGTAGTGGTTGATAACCACCAGGCCAAGCATCATGCCACAATGATTGAGGCTGCAAGTTTGATTCAAGGTAGAATCATCACTACCCTTTTTTATTCAGTAGCTATAGATTCTTTAATTCTCCCATTTGTAGTGGAGCGTTGTGAGCTAGTGGAAGCTAGACAAGAGGTCAATTGGAAAGTTGAGTTAGCTTTAGGTGCTAGGGTATCATTTTATTCTCTAGTAATAAATTGTCAGATACAGATAGGAGATATCACCTCTATGATTGATCTACAAATCACACCTCCTGGTTCTTATGATGTAGTTATTGGCATGGATTATCTTTGTGCCCATAGTGCCAAGATGTATGTAGACAAAAGAGGGTCAAGTGTGTAGATGGTTTAGGTTCATTCATGATCATTTCAGGAGTCCATTGACCTATATCCCTCTGTGTGATCTCCACCATACATCTCAAGCACTGTATGCACAAGGTATGTTAGCTATTTTATATCACCATTAGTGACAAAGAGGAGGAGGAGAATGGAGCCTCCCTTGAAGACTTCCCTATATTACATGAGTATGAAAATGTATTTCCCTTAGAGCTACCTAGTATGCCCCCACCTAGGGAATTTAATTTTCATATTGATCTTGTGCCAGGAGCTGAGCCAGTATCTAGAGCCCCTTACATGATGACTAATCATGAGCTCAATGAGGAAAAGATTTAGTTGGAGGAGCTCTTGGAGAAAGGGCATTTTTCCCTAGTGTTTCACCTTGGGGAGAACTTGTCATCTTCTTCAAGAAGAAGGATGGATCACATAGTTTTTGCATGGATTATCGCCAAATTAATAAAGTAACCATAAGAAATTGGTATTTTCTCCCTAGGATCGATGATTTATTTGATCAACTACATGGTGCTTGAGTCTTGTCTAAGATAGATTTGAAATCTGGGTACCATCAGTTATGGATTGCGGATAGTGACATCAACAAAATAGCTTTCCATATGAGGTATGGCCACTATGAGCTCACCTTGGTTGCAATTGGCCTCATGAATGCTCTAGCAGTATTTATAAGTCTTATGAATGGAGTATACCGTACCTTCTTGGATAGATTTGTGGTCATGTTCCTAGATGACATATTTATTTATTCTCATAATGAGGAGGAGAATGAGGAGAACCTAAGATAAGTTTTGTAATGCTTGAGAGATAATCAATTATATAGTAGTTTTTCAAAGTGTTCTTTCTTTAGGATAGAGGTCCACTACCTTGGCCACATTATATTAGCTGATGGGATAATAGTTGACCCATCAAAGATTAGAGCTATCATGGATTGGCCAGCACCTACCACTGTGACTAAGGTAAGGAGCTTCATGGAGTTAGCAGGATATTATAGACATTTTGTTGAGGGCTTCTCTAGAGTGGAAAACTCTATCACATCCCTTCAAAGAAATGGAAAGAGGTTTGAATGGACAGAGAAGTGTGAGAGATCTTTTCAAGAGCTCAAGAGAGCCCTTACTAGTGCACCTATCCTAGCTATGCCTAATCCTTTAGCGTACTTTGTGCTATGCATAGATGCATCCTTAGATGGACTTGGAGCATTCCTTATATAGGATAGATGAGCCATTCCCTATGAGTATAGGAAACTCAAGACTCATGAGCTTAATTATCCTACCCATGACCTTGAGTTATCTACAGTGGTTCATGCATTAGTGAGGTGGTGACACTTTCTTTTGGGGCACCGTTTTGAGCTCCATTCAAATCACCAGAGCCTCCAGTACATTTTCACCCAGCCAAATCTTAATTCCTGATAGAGGAGGTGGATGGAGTTCCTTTGTGAGTATGATTTTGATGTCCACTACACCAAGGAGAAGGAGAATGTTGTAGAAGATGCCTTGAGTAGGAGGTGACATACGCTCTCCTCCATGACTATTGGTACTAATTTTAGGGATCACATACTTCAACACTTTCTTGAGGATGAGTTCTATTTAGAGTATGTTTTGTTGGACCGAGTTCAGAGGCCCCTTAAGGGGAAATTTGATGGATATTCCTTATAATCTGATGGATTTCTTCATCATAGGAGCCGCATTTATCTTCCTATACCTGGTGGGTTGCGTGATCTTATTATACTTGAGGCTCATATAGCACCATATGTAACGCACCCTAGAGTTAAGAAGTTGCATGCAAATTTGAGGTAGCTCTATCACTGACCATGTATGAGGTTGCACATTGCTAGGATTGTGGCCAAATGTTTAGAGTGTCAGAGGGTTAAGGCAGAGCACAACCATCTAGGTGGGCTTCTTCAACCACATGAGGTGCCTATGTGGAAGTGGGTCACTATATCCATGGAATTTATTGGTTGTCTACCTATGTCTTCTCGCCACCATGATGGCACCATGGTGGCAGTGGATAGGTTGACCAAAGTTGCTCACTTCTCACCCGTATGTACTACTTTCATAGCACTTGCAGTAGCATAGGTATTCTTGCAGGACATTGTTAGGCTCCATGGCACTCCTCGTAAGATCATATATGATCATGATTCTCTCTTTACCTCTTCATTTTGGAGAGAGTTACAGATAGAATTAGGCACTAGGCTCAATTTTAGTATAGCCTATCACTCTGAGATAGATGGGTAGACTGAGAGAGTTAATAAGGTTTTAGAGGATATGTTATGGATGTATGTTATGGATCAATAGTCCAGAGAGGAGGAGTACCTTCACTTAGTAGAGATTTCCTACAATAATGGGCATCACACATCCTTGGGTATGCCTCCTTATCAAGAATTATATGGAAGGCCATGCCAAACACCATTGATTTGGGACAGAATTAAGGATAGGGTTTTGGTGGGGCCAGAGTTAGTTAGGGACATGGAGTAGCAGGTTGTTTTGATCAGGCAACATCTTAGAGAGGCTCAAGATAAACAAAAGAAATATGCAGATGTGAAGAGGGTTGATAGAGTCTACATGGTTGGAGACACGGTTTGCTAAGAGTGTGTCCACATAAGAGTCTAATCAATTTTGGAAAAGGCTCTAATCTCAAACTCCAATTTGTAGGACCTTTTGATATTTTGGAGAGGATAGGACTAGTTACCTATCATCTATCTCTTCCACCTAACCTATTGTGCATTCACAATGTGTTCCATGTATCTATTTTGTGAAAATATATTTATGATGAGTCTCAAATTATTCATTGGGATACCTTACAAGTGGATTCAGATGGACAGTTGACCCTGGAGCCCATCCGCATACTATCTTGGTGGACGTTGGCTCTTTGAAGCTGAGAGCTGGACCAGGTTATGGTCCAGTGGGACTGTTACGATGAGGTCACAGCCTCATGGGAGAATGAAGCATGTATGAAACATGAGTACCCCCACCTTTTTGAGGAACTCCAGGAGGAAGTTCATGCCTAGAGGAGGAGGATGTGAGGTCCTACCCTGATCATCTTTTTAGAGCTGATACTTTTATATTATGAACTTATCAGGATGATACATTATTTTTGATACATTGACTTATTCGATAGATATCTCATAGCATAGCTATCATATGATGACTCTATTTTGATATTGTTTGTATATTTTGTTATATGCTTATGATTCTTAGAGCTTGATGACATGTCTTAACCAGTTTCCATTCTATTTCTAAATTTTGAATTTTATCATGTGACATATAAATGTGGATTACAAATTTGAATTTTGGAAATGATCTATAATGGTTAATTTTGAATGTTAGATAAGTGATTTGAAGGATTTTGTGATTGATTATTTATATGTATATGGATGACCTAATTCTGAAAGTAATGTATAATTAATTGTTAGATAAATGTATTATAAATATATATTATCATGTATATATGATTTCTTCCTTGGACTGATTCTCTATTCAAGTGTGCACGTGAATAAACCATGGATATCAAATTGGGAAAACAAGATTGGAATAATGTTAAAATCCTTGTTAAGTTGAGGTTAACCCTAAAGAGGGAAATAACCTCATTGTAATGTTATATATTTATTTGTAAATGTGATTATGCATGCTTGTAAATTTAATTTATGTAAATTCCAACTAGGCATGCCAATATGTCAATGTGATGTACTTTGTAGTGCCAATTGGCACATGTATTTGTGATTTCGAATGCCCATGGGGTTTAGGGAGGCTAAGGTTTCACCCTAGGTTACCTTGTAGTGTTCCCATGTAGGATTACTTTCCTTGGAAGCCTAGACCATGAGTCCCATCATATAATTTCGTGGGTTAACTCTTAGTGAGTTTTAGAGGGGTTACAATGAGCCCAAGGGTGTAGTTAAGGTTAAGAATAACTTGTACTATGGTTATACTATGGGTTAGTGGTTAATTTTTTGTGATTAGAGTATCTAAATCACATTTATGAACCACCAAAAGTGTCATTCTTGAAAAGTGGCAAAAATTTGAATGAGGGAAGACCATTTCCTTCAAGATAATGGGTCTTCTTTTCATGCATGAAAAGGGACAAGTGTAAGGGAAGGTGACTCATGTCACTTCACATCTTTTTGGGAAGAGGTAAGAAATGGGTAGGGAGCCTTTTTAGGGTAGATTGGGAGGAGAATTGGGGTTGATTGCCCACTCTCCATTTTTGGGAGACTTCTAGTTGAATTTGAAAGACTTGCTAGTTTGGTAGCTAAGGGAAGAAAAGATAAGGGAAGGAAGGAGGCTCATCTCAACTTCATACCCATTTCCAGGAGCAAGGTTGGTGCTCTCAAACCATGTGTAGTCTCTTGTAGTTCTTGTTTCATTTTTTTTTAACTTGAATGAACTCCGTTACTTGTAAAACCATCTTGTGTAAATGGTGATCTTGTTGTGAAAGTGTATGTTGTGAATTTTCATTGCTATCGTTGTCTTCTTATTTTATGTTTTGTGGTGTAACATGGGAGTAAATGGCCAAACTCGCCCTTGGGAGGGAAGAGAGCCATTTTGGGTGAAGGGCTTTGTTGGGAAAACCATTATAGTATAGAGTCTCTTCTTGGGAAGAAGAGGGAGATTACATGGATGTTATGGGCCCCATGTGCCAATTCTTTTTTTATTTACTCACGGGCGTGATAAGGGTTAATAGATGTGATATGGGGAGTTTGGTTATAGTAAAAGCCTTGGGAAGGCATGTGAAATTAGCTCAATTGTGTTGTATTTATTTTGGAATTCTCCTACTTGGTTGTTTCCACCTTCACCTCTTTAATGAGTCCAAGGTGACCCAAATGTGTAGAATCTTGGTAGGGTGTTTCTTGTTTTTGATGCAGTCAAGGATGGAGGATCCAATGAAGGATTGTCCAAACTTGCAACCAATAACCATAACATCAGAAACAACCAAATACATAGAAATATAATCAACATTCAGTTCTCTATTATCATAGATAATTAATTACATCTAACATGTCAGGCTGTAAGGCCTTCACGGTTATGGCCAAATACAAAGATACTACATAAGATAAACTATAGATATTATTTAAGACATTCGACCCTTGATCCAGATTTGACACTGTGATCTGCTCCCTCCATCTGATTCCTAAGCTAAGAACAAAATACAACTTAAATACAAAGGCAACCAATAGTTTGGCCTACAATAAAAAATATTGGAGAAACCCCCTGACCTAGATTTAGGTCCACACAATCCCCAATGAGAGACCCCACATTAATTACACCATGGAAATCAAATACAAAAGTCGGCCAGATCAGGATAAACAACTCAAAACAAGCATACCTGAGCAATAGACACCAACTCGGAACAAGCATAGCCAAGCAATAGGAAATAACTCAGAACAAGCATACCCAAGAAATAGAACACAACTCAAAACAAGCATACCCAAGCAACAGACACCAATTCAGAACAAACATACCTGAGCAACAGGAAACAACTTAGAACAAGCATACTTGACCAAGAGGGTAACAAATTAGTTTACCAAGTAGCCTCCAAACAAGTGTAATGAACAAAAGCAAACATATTTTTGTTTGATACAAGACTTCCAAGGATCCTAGGATGCTCCTGCATCAGACACCCTAGGTAAATAAGATGTTTCCATAAAGAAAATCATGAACATCTTAATGGAATCAGAAAAGCTATCTAATACTTTTTCTTAACCCATATCTCCTCTTTCCCTTCATTTCATGTTGTCTTGACTCTGTCCATTGTCCCATTTAAAAAATTCATCACTCTAGAACTTTTCTTATATCTTCTTCCTGCAACTGACAGCATTTGACACCGATCATTCTCGGTACTTTTGATACTATCAATATTTTGATGAACCACATTCTCATCTGACTGACTGAACAACTTGACATCATTTGCATCTCTTTGTGTCACTAGTGTCAACATCTGTTGCACTATTTCAACCAAAAATGTCATATGTTTCTTAATCTCTGTAATTTCCTTAGAGGTTTGATTCTCTTCTCCCTTCAATTTCTCCTTCCTTTCACCCATAGGTTCATAAATTCTCTTTTCCTCATGTTTGTCACTGTCATTCAAACAACATCTGATAACCCCACATCCCTTAGTCCCTGCTTCCTGCAAAGGTAGCATTTTATGCTTGGATCCATCCTACCTCACCACATAGGTATTTGCACGAGCATCAAACATAACATGTCTATCATATTGCTGAGGTCTATCGAGCAATAGGTGACAAGCATCTATAGGAAATACATCACATAATATCTCATCATAATAAGATCCAATCTTAAAATTAACAAGGTGTTTCTCCTCAACCCTAACCTTAGACACATCTTTTATCCAACTAATTTGAAAGGATTTGGATGTTTTTTTCTTCCCAAATTTAAATTACTAACCATCTCTTCTAAAACAAAGTTATTAGAACTTCCACCATCAATTATGACATTACATACCTTATCCTTGTACTTACATTTGGTTCTGAAAAAATTTCTTCTTTGTATTGGTTCATTAATACCTGTAGCCAGCCTTCTAGTGATCATAAGTTCACCTTCTTCTACAACATTCACTGATCTTTCCTCAGTCATCAGGGTGAACTTCTTTTGAGGAAATGAGTAGGCCCTATGTCCCTTCTCACCACACTAAAAACAAGTACCACTGAAATCACTTCTTCCTCTTCTTCCATACCCATGATTGTAATCCTTAGTGGTTTGACTACTGCTAGATCCTACCTCAGACTGCTTAGGATTATCCACCACCTTACTCTCAATAGTTGTGTCATCAGTCTTACCACCTCGATTTCTATTATTCTGGCTTCTCTCAAATCTCTTTTTCATCTTCTCCTTAATCTTCAATGCCATTTGATAAGCATCTCTTATGGTTTTCATCCTAAAAGTAAGTAACTCTTCCTGAATACTAGGTTTCAAGCCATAGATATACCTAGCAAATTTGTCCTTGTCAGATTGCGAATGTCTAGTCCTAATCAAGATCTGATAAAAATCCTCATTGTAGTCTTTCACTGACTTGTTTTCCTACCTCAAACCTTGCATCTTCTTGAGAATATCCAATTCCTAATCCAATGGAATGAATTTTGTCATCAACTTTTCAACCATTCTGTTCCATCTGATGATCTTGTCTTTACCTCTCTGACTTCTTTCTAATTGAAATTCTCTCCGCCATATGTTCGCATGACCTTTTATCTTTTTCTTTGCAAACCAAACCCTATCAAGATCTTCCACTTCTTCATACTCAAAGTATTCATCCATCTCTTTAATCCAATCGATCAACTCTTCTAGCCTAAGGCTTCCAGGAAATGTAGAAACTTCAATGTTAGGTCTTTTCCCAATTTTAGACATGGCTCTCAAAAATATAGCCTCCTCTGGATCTCTGACATCTTCTTTAGCTTCCTCAAAATGATCTTCTTCATTAGACTCTTCACCATTATTTTAGTTTTCTCTAGACACATTCTTTCTTTGTAACTCCTCTCGTAGATCTTGCACTTGCTTCTACAAAGATTGAATTCCTCGTTAGGTTGTTCCTCTGTGATCTCATGAGTTTTCTTCGGAGGCATATTTGCTCCACAAATATCCAGCAATTTGAAATCTAACTCCTTCTCCAATGATGGAAACTCTACTATGATACCACCTGATGCAGTCAAGGATGGAGGATCCAACCGAGGATTGTCCAAAATTCCAGCCAATAACCATAACAATGGAAACAACTAAATACATAAAAATATAATCAACATTTAGTTCTCTATTATCATATTTAATCAATTACATCCAACATGTCGAGCTGTAAGGCATTCCTAGTTATGACCAAATACAAAGATAATACTCAAGATCAACTACAAATCTTATTTAAGACAGACAACCCTCGATCCAGATTCTCAGATCTAATACTTCGGTCTGCTGCCTCCATCTGATTCCTAAGCTAAGAATAAAATACAACTTAAATACAAAGGAAACCAACAGGTTGACCTACAATAAAAAAACATTGGAGAAACCCCTGACCCAGATTTAGGTCAACACAATCCCCAATGAGAGACCCCACATTAATTATGCCATGGAAATTAAATGCAAAAGTTAGCCAGATCAGGATAAACAACTCAGAACAAGCATACCCGAGAAAAATACACCAACTCGGAACAAGCATACCTGAGAAACATGAAACAAATTAGAAAAAGCATACCCAAGAAAATGAACACAACTTGGAACAAGGATACTTGAGCAACAGACACCAACTCGAAACAAGCATACCCGAGAAACAGTAAAAAAACTCAAGAAAAAGCATACCCGAGCAACAGGGTAATAAAGTACTTTACCAAGCAGCCTCCAAACAAGCTTAAAGAACAAAAGAAGACATATTTTTGTTTGATACAGGATTTCCAAGGATCCTAGGATACTCCTGCATTAGTTTTAGAACTTGTATGAATGTATTGTGGCTTGATTGCATGTTCCTAAACCTACTCTTGTTTCTCCTAGCTCAGGGGTTGTCTCATAAAGACCTAGGATGGGAGGTGAGCTCCCATGGTTTATTCCAATCCTTGTTAATTGCAAATTTTGTGGCTGGTTCTTACTATTGGATGTTGGTGAACAAAGTCTATGGAAAGGAAGAGATTGTCCATTCCCACAAAATTTGTAATTGTAAAGCCATAAGGCTGAATTTTTCCTTGTGATTATGTCTCATTTTAGGAAGGAAATAGCTATGTTTAGATAGGAGAAGCATTACAAGTTTAAGGAGGACATAATTACATGTTGAAGAACCTCTTATTGTTGAATTTCTTAACTCTTGTATTGTATTTGTAAAGTGAAAGGTTTCTAGTTATTAACTTCAAAAGAAAAGAAATGTACAAGCTTTGGGGTTATTATGTCTTAAATTCACTTGTAAATTGTCATGTTAAAAAATACTTACCAGATTTCAAAATATCATTCTCTTATAAAGTTGTCCCTTTAATTTTGTTTTTTCTTTGATTATACAAATGCACAAGAATGCATTAATTAGGTTTTATACATGTAAATTCAATTCTATTTGTTGAATACATAAAGAAATATCTTTGTTTCAAAGATTAGCACTAGATTTTAAAATATCATTCTCTTATAAAGTTGATTCTTTATTTCTGTTTCTTGTGTTATACAAGTGCTCAGAAAAATACTTGAATTTAGGTTTTCTTTTTATAAAAGTATAGATATTTCTAATTATTCTATACTTATGAAAATATCTCTATTTTATAATTGTACACATCTCATAAATTTTTAAAAGAAAATTTTCATTTTCCTTGTAGGTAATTTTACTTTTAAAACTTCATTAAAGATGCATAAAATTAAGTCCATAAATGAATACATACTGTTTCTTTAGAAAAAAAAGAAATTTATACATGTATCATGTTTGCATCTAAATCTATAAACAATGTTTTAGACTTCTGATATGTACAAATATGTTTATCAATATTTACCAAGAAACCCCTTCTATTATAAAACAAAATTTAATGATGAAACATCAATATATATAAAAATATATATAAACATATGGCAAGATTTTGTTTAACCTTTTAGTCTATTATGACTATGTTCACAATAGCGCATGCACAACACACACACAAAAAAAAAAAAAAAAAAAAAAATACATTTATATATTTTATTTTTAAAAAAATCTATGATTGAAAAACATATAAAAAAAGAAAACATGGAGGGGATGGGTGTAGCCCAACCTACTCCCCTGTATACTCATCATGACTGATTGTGGCATGGGGGTGGGGAGGCCAAGTGGTCGCCACTACCACGACCTTGCTGTGGGTGGCTCCATTACCACGGGTGGGGAGAGGCAGTGCCTTCCCCTCCTTTCGCAGACTACGTTAGTAATAGTGGGGTGGGGGATGAGCCTTCCCCCCCACTCAAACCCCCGACCTCACTTCTTGCGTAACTAGAGAGGCTCCTAACTTTGTGGCCAAAAAATTATACAAATATGCAAATACATATGTATATACATATATATTTGTGTATATGTATGTGCCATCCTCTCCTCCGTGACTGCTTTCTTCTTTCAACTAGAACTGCACATCAAAAAAAACTTAGGGTTATAATTAGAGTGGAATGGAGAAAGAGAGGAATATGAGGGAGAAGTTATTTTTTTTAGGCATTTCTATTTAGATCCTAACCCTAATTTAGAATTAGGGTTAGGGATTACAATTAGAGGATTGACTTTTTTTTTAATATTAAATTTATAGATTATTCTTTTGGTGTCAATGTATTTTGGTGGGAAAATTAAATAGACCTCAACATTATTGCTTTTTAATTTATCATTAGAGATTGATATAAAAAGCTATATTTTCCTAATTGGAAACATAGTTAGTGATGCATTAGAGATTGATATAAAAAGTTGTATTTTCCTAATTGGAAACATAGTTTAGTGATGATTTTATAATACTTATTAGTTTAACTTTATCAAACACCCTTATATTATTAATGTCACAAATTAGATGATTAATTTAAGGATGGTATATTTAATATTTAATTAAATTAACTTAACATGGTTAACATTAAAACTAGTATGTGTGGAATATTTTATTATTCTTTAGGTTAAAATTATTAAATAAAGAAACATTTGGCAGAAGTTTCAAGATCAAGATTTAACCTAGAATTATTTAATAGAGAAAGTCCAATTAATGGAATTAAAATAACTATAGTGTCAACATTAGGAAAACCTTGCGAATTTTAAATAATATTATTACAACCATTATGGGACGAGCATAGTAATGAAAAATATATCAAGGATCTTTAGATTGATACGCATAATATGCGTTATAGTTGTAGGCGGTCAATTAATGAACATTAAATCTACCTAGGACTATAGGATTTTTTATTATAATTTAATTAAGATGACATTTAAGGACCTAGGGACTAATGGGCATGTGTGGTTATAAGATGCCCACTTTGATAATGTTGTTTTTACATGATCCTTACATGTGGCCAGTGTAAAGATCAAGGTAAGTGTATGCCTCTTTTTGTGATTCATGATTCCCAATCTTTCCAAAGGCAAGGGTTAGTAGCAAAGGTTTTATAATGATATAAATCAAGCACACAAGAACTACTAAAATGAATAACGTTGAAATGTAACCAATAAAATGTATAAGCAAAAGAAAGGAAAACAAATGAATGCAAACCCAGAAGCGCTTGAAGCTTCTATTGTCTCTCTCTACTCCTTTCCAAATGTTGTTCTTGATGCTCAGTATTGGTGTGGGCAGCGTCTGTGACTTGACAAGTGTCAAGAATTTGCTAATTGAAATGAGTGTGTGTGATCGCAAGATGACTTGAATGCTAGAACCTAAATGACATAGTAATGGCGCATGAGAGCTTGAAATCCTAGATCCTTCAAATGGTTATGAAGGGTTTATTATATAGAAATTGGAGATGATATGAATGGTTGAGATCAATCCCAGAGATAGGGAGATGAACGGTTGAGATTAAAGGGAACTGGAGAAGCCATCAGTAAACTCCACCTCTTCAATTGGTAAAGAGGAGATAGAGTTTGGTTGACTGAAGAGCTAATTGTGAGTTACCTTTTATAACTGAAGAGGTGGGTGAAGTTACCCATGTGGATTGGAGAGGTGGGTGAAGTTACCCATGTGGACTGGAGAGATGGGTGGGGTAATCCATGTGATCTGATTGGAGTTATCTCTTTGAAGATAAATGAATATTTAATTCATTTATTTAATTAAAGTTTTCAACATGTGAGATAATTGAATTGTTTTTTATTTAGAACTGCTTTATTGAATGAAATTAAATTAATTTAATTGCAATAATTTAATTATTAAGTTTAAATATTTGAATTTAAACTATAGGAAATTGAATTTAATTAATTAATTAATGTAATTAATTAATGGTAATTAATCAATTAAGGTTAATTAATTAAATAAAATTAATTATTTAATTAATTTTGGGAATTTGATTAGATGATTTGGAGAATGAATTTGGAGGAAAATAGATGATTAATTAATGATTCAAAAACCATTAATTAATAGATGAAAATTAGTGTTTTTAATGTAAAGTCGCAAGCCTATCCATTTTTGGGTGTCTACATTTGCCCCTCTTTGATGTGATGTGACTTGTCATAGTGTGTCAAATATTGTTTGATTTTGATTCTGCCCTAGCTTGCCCCAGCGATAGTAAGTGTATTTATGCCCCCTCAACAAATTTGAGCGAAAATTCGCAACATGAGCATTAATTTGTTGAAACCGCAATTTCTGAATCTGGGTAGTGACTGATTTGAAAAATGCCTTATATTGCCCCTGATATTGAGTGTGGAAGTTTCCGGGGACCGGGTAGAAAAAATCAGACCTCCTTGTGAAATTAGGGTTTCTAAAAATCCCTATAAGTAGCCAAGAGGGCCATTCATTTGTCACATTGTGATCTTGGAGCTCTTGATTTGTTGGTGAGTTTTTCTATAGTTTTCTGTCATTTTCCTCCTATTTTCATGTGATGGCAGGCCATCCTGGTGTGACACATATATCTAACTGAGTCCGAACCTATCAGAGACCAGCTAGCTCAAGATGTCTGGTGAGTTTTATATCTTTGCGTGTCATTAATGCCCTCATTTATTGCTTTGAAAATTTTTAGTTTTCTGATTTTTTCCCTGTTGTGCCACAATTGTCTATGGTTTTGCCGCAATTGCGGTTTGAATGCCACAATTGCTGATTTAGTGCCGCAAATGATAAAAGTGCCACAGTCACCCTATTTTATTTTTGCATTTTCTCTTTGTGTTCCACATTTGATTGAAATGTTTCACAATCACATAAGTGTATCACTTTTGTAGGTTTTATTACCGCAATTTCTTTTTTAGAACAGTCTGCCTGATTTCTTTGTCTAATATCTATATATTCTCACTTCTGATACTTTCCTGTATGACTGATACTAATATTGTTTTGATTTATTTCTGTGTGCAGTTCACTGGGCGGTTCTGCGCTATCAAGAGTTGAGACCGGCGGGTCTTGTTTACATGTTCCAGCTCTCGGAGGATGAGAGGCAGTACTTAGGGACCTAGGATTGTATTGGATTTGTTATATGCCAGAGATCATGACCAATAGGGGTCAGATCTCCTCTCTTGTAGAGTGTTGGCATTCTAAGACATGCACTTTCTAGTTACCCACTGGTGAGTGTACTGTCACATTGGAGGATGTGTACCGCATCCTCTAGCTTTCAATCCAGGGTGCGCTTGTTGAGTATGCCACTCGATCTAGTATTATTTCTTTGACAGAGCTTTCTAGATTTCCCCAGGATTAGCTTGGGTTTTTTAGTGCTTATGATATTAAATGGTCTAGATTTGGTTTGGGCCTCGATAGACTATCTACCTTACTAGGCAGCCTTATTTGTGGCATCTTATTCTCCGATCATTGGCAATGTGGATTTTTTGTCAACTTTGGTACTCTACTTCAGAGTATAGTCAAGGACCATACTGTTTATGCTTGGGGGCCATGCATGTTGGCTTAGATGCACTTTCATATGTTCTATGTGGCTTACCTTAATGGTAAGTCGCTCGGCTGTGGTGTAACCCTCCTTTAGAAATGGGCATGGGAGCACATAGATGTTTGCCACCCTGTTGGTAAGTGTGCTTTTCTAGTTGACAAGCCTTATGTGTACATGTACGATGGAGTCATTGTGCAAACCCAAATGGGTCATTTGATGTATTGGCGCCAGCAACTAGATATGATTCCTTACTTCATATGGAGGCCCTATAGAGATTGCCTTGTCTGGAATGTAGAGGGCATCCATCTTCCCTTCTATTGTCGGTGGAGATATCTGATTGGACATGTTACTAACCATGCTCATATGATTGAATTTCACAACACCGATAGGGTGTTGCGTCAGTTTGGTGAGTGGAAGGACGTGTGTGATTCTTATTCTTACTTTTCTTGTAGATCGAGAGACTTTGTCATTTGGGGTGGTGTAGTATCACTTGATGTCGCCCGTACAAAGTTTGTAGGTTTACTTCTTATTGCATGGACATGGTGTTCAGCTACTATAGATGCAAGTTTGTCTTATTTTCTGATTTCTTATGTAATTTCGATACTGCTTTCTGATACTTGGTTATCTGCTTTGTTATACCCTTGTCTTCCTCTGTTGTGGTACTGATACTTGAATTTGATCTTTTTTAGGCACCACATTGCAGTATGATGCTCATTGGGTGTAGGCCTAACCAATTACACTGATAGATGTCTCTCATCATGTTGCTAGGACTATTATGAGGAGGGTTTGGTGGCTACTATGAGGTAGGGGAGGTCGGGATGGAAGGAGGGATGGTGGTCAAGCTAGAGGTAGATTTGGGGGTTGTGATGGAGGTAGGGATGGGAGGAGAGATGGAGGATGGGGGAGGGGAGATGATGGGGGAGATGATCCTGGTCTTGGGGGTGCTAGTGGTGGAGTGAGGACTAGAGGTGGCCAGAGTGGTGGTCAGACTAGTACTCTAAGAGTTGGCTTGAGCACTATTTTAGAGGATGAGGAGGCGATGGAGGAGGAGGCACCCTAGTTGGTGTGGAGAGTACACCAGCGAACTAGTGTTGTTTTGGCTCCGAGAGAGGAGGACAGGGTAGTGATTGAGGATGTGGATGTTGAGATTGGGGATATAGATGTGGAGGCTCTAGATGAGCAGAGTGTAGGGACCAGTTCCTCGACTGGTAGTTGTAGTACCAGTAGTAGTACGGGGGAGATCTTAGATAGTGATGGTGATGGATTGGGGGACAGGGCTGAGGAGGGAGATATGGTTTTGGACATGGGTGGTATGGAGGTTGATCCCTCAAAGTTGGAGCAGCTTATGTAGCAGTTATAAGATCTCCAGGCCAGGCTTGCTTCTACTGATGCCGTGCTACAACATTGGAGGCCCGGGTTATAGCGGCCGAGTCTAGAGAGCGACAGGCTCAAGCAAAGGTGTGGTCATTTATTGACAGTGTATAGGATGCCTCTCACTAAGATGTCCTTAACTGATACTATAGATCTGGGCATGATTCCCAGAGAGAGATCGAGTACTAGAGGTGCCATTATGAGGGTGCAGTTCTGGCAGATTAGAGGGTGCCCAATTACACAGCTTCCCAGAGATTGAGAAGGGCCCAGCGATCATAGAGCAGTGGTATTGGAGCTCTTGGTTCATCACAAAGACCAACTTCTTATATGCCACCCCCTCGTCCACCTCCTGGCGAGGGTGGGGGTATCACATGTTGATCCCATTATGTATCATGTACCATTTTTGTAGTGATGTCATTTGGTATACTCTGAGTAGTATTCATTTTTGTATCTCGAGACACTGATATTTATTGATATATATGTTGATTACCTTCCTTTTTTCAGACTTGTGACCATTCATTGTACTCAGATAGTTTGATTTATATGAGATGCAGCTAGTGTTTTTGATATGATGTGCATTGTTTTATTTTTTATATGTATGATTCTACATGATTTGGTGGTTTAGATGATGAGATGTATATGCAATATGATTCTATTATGCAGACTCATAGATGGATGATTTATTTTGCCTATGATACTGACATGTTCATGTAGTATGGTGAAAATGAAATGCATGTTTATATGAGATGCTTATGGATGCATGTGATTTTATGATTTACCATGTATGCAACTACTATTTTTTTTTCATTTTCTAATGCACTTAAATGGAATGAATGCAATCTATTATGCACAAAATATTTGAGTATGCATGTGTTAATTAGAAAGAAGTTAGTTTGGATAGATGTTCTTTGATATTGATCTAATAGAATGGAATGATAGAAAGGATTTTTTTCTTTTTTTCTTTTTTGATAGATATGAATTGATAGAAAGGATGAGTGTCCCAAGTCACTACCCTTATTTCCAATATTTGTCATCATTGCATCTTTTTTTATATCTCTAAAATTCTAAAGAGAGTCTAATGCATCCAGATCACATGCCACCTGGATACCGCCATGACCTCTTGATAGCAGAAGGAGTAGAGAGATTGAATAGAAAGAGAACCTAGTGCACCCAAATATTGACCATCTGGGTTCAGCTATCTTCCCTATTTGAAAAGAAAGAGAGCCAAAAGAACCCATATATTGACCATCTAGATACCACTTTGTCCTCTGAATTAACTAAAGCAAAGAAACCAAGATAAAAATCCTATACACCCAGAGTCCATCTGGATAACATTGTGAGCTCTTGATTCCAAAAAAGGGAAAGCCAAAGCAAACAAGATAGAACTCCTACGCCCCTAGAGTCCATTTGGATAGCATCATGAGCTCTTGATTGCAACATAAAGGGAAAGACCATAGAAACCAAGATAGAACTCCAACATACTTAGATTCCATCTCAATAGTGCTGTGAGCTCTTGATTTTATAAACCAAACAAGAAAATAAAAGAGAAGCAATGTCTAATTCTCTCCCAGGGTTAAGCTCAGATCGTGAAACTACGTGGCTGTCATATAAGTGACAGTGCTTACCACATTTATCCTAAATCATCATGGCCCTTAAATCTAAATGAACATTAAAAAGACAACAATCAAAGAAAATAAGTCATGATCTATCATAGCTACTCTCCTCACATGGTGGATCCTAGAGTAGCATAAGAACATAATACCAAAATATAGACTAACATCTGACTGACTTGACTAACTTAGTCAACCTTTTGGATAGTTCCTCGATGCAGTTGGATTCTCTTGATTGGCTTGACTCTTTGGATAGGCTTGATTGTCTTGATTGATTGAGTGTGTCTGGTTTCAACAATAGATTACTCATATAAGATAGACCTATCTAGTTTGATTGTATCCATCACTATGTAAGATGATTGATATGATTTGATTGATTGATTGTGATTGTGTTGGTAGCTAATCAAGCTGTGTCAAATGGGCCCCATGCTAGTTTGCAAAGCTCATGATTGTGACATTTGATAGATTAGCTTGGTCGCTAGATGCTTGCTAATCAGTTTGATAGACTGATAAAGCTGTGTCAGATGAGCCCCATGTTGATTCGCAAAGCTCATGATTGTGATTATTGATTGACTGGGCATGATCACCCTTTGCTCCCTTGATAACCGAGTTGGTTTTATTGCTTGGGATTTTTGCACTTTTTTGAATTTTTTTATGAAGATTGATTTTCTCAATATTTTTTTTATCTTTTTAGGATTTTTGATGAATTTTCCAATTTTTAGGATTTTTTCAGGACATTTAGAATTGTCCCCTAGTCTGGTGGACTAGTATTAACCATGGGTAAGTGCTTGGTGCTTAGAGGGGAGTGTGCTTCTATATATAGCTTGGGTAGTCAGTCTTGCATTTGAAGTGCTCAAGCTTTTGGAGTTCATTGATGTGAAGCTGGAATTGAACACTTGGCGCCTGTTTGCCAAGTTTTCACCAAGGTACCTACTCAATAGCGCCTGATTGCCAGGTTTTCACTAAGAGAGTGATTTTGTTTCTCTTTACTTTTTTTTTTCTTTTTTTATTTTTTTGGTTGTCGCCAAGGGGCCTGTTTGGCAGGTGTTCACCAAGGTAACATTTTGTATTTTCTAATTTTTTTTTGGGTATTTTCTAGATATGTAGATAGGTGCCTTAACCATTGAGGCCTCAAGGGTAGAACCTCTTGAGGTGCATGTTGTTGATGTATTCAAGGAGCTAACATCCTTCTGGTGTCACCAGTATGAATGCCCCACTCTGAATAGAGCTGACAATGACAAATGGTCCTAGCCAGTTAGGCTCGAACTTTTTGGGTTTGACTCACTCTGCTTGATTCTTTTGATTTTCCATGAGGACAAGGTCTCCTACCTCAAATTTTCATGGCTTCACCTTCTTGTGATAGTTTCTTCTAAGGCGATTCTGATAGCCTTGTAAGTGGTTGAAGGTATGTTTTCTTCTTTCATCTAGTAACTCCAGTTCACTAAGCCTTGCTACTCCGTAGTCCTCATCTGTAATCAGGTTCTTCAAAGATATCCTTAGGGATGGGATTTCCACTTTGAGGGGTAATACCACCTCTGATCCATAGACAAGGGAGAAAGGAGTGGCTCTTGTAGGTTTTCTCACACTAATTTTGTATGACCATAATGTGGGACTAAGATGTAAATGCCAGTCTCGCCCTGATTCATTCACTATTTTCTTCAAGATTTTCAAGATTGTATTGTTTTTAGCTTTGGCTTGGCCATTCCCTTGAGGATAATAAAATGAGGAGAACCCTTGTTTGATATGGAACTATTCACATAGCTCTTCAACATCCTTGTTTTGGAAAGTTGTACCATGATCTATCAGGATAGTTTGAGGGATCCCATATCGATAGATAATGTGGTTAAGTATGAACATTGCTATTTGCTTTCCAGTTATGTAAGTGAGAGGAATTGCTTCCACCCACTTGGTGAAGTACTCTATTTATGCTATGATGTATTTGTGTCCATTTTCTAAAGAAGGTGTAATATTTCCCATTAGGTCAAATCCCCACATGGAAAATGGCAATAGTGATGTGATTGGATTTGGTTCCTGGGCTGGTGCATGGATGAGGTCTCCATGAATCTAACACTGTCCACACCTTTGTACATGTTTGTGTGCATTTGTCTCTATTGTGGGCCAATAGTATCCCATGTGGATGATCTTCTTAGCTAAGTTGCTACCACCTCCGTGAGTTCCACAAATTCCTTCATGTACCTCGTACAAAGCTCTCTGGGATTCTGTGGAAGTGAGACATCGTAGTAGCGTTCCATCTAGAATTTGTCTATATAAATTAGTTGAGAGGATGGTATACCTAGATTCTTGGAGGATGAGGGACTTTCTCTGGTTCCTAGAAAATTTGGGAGGTAAGACACTATTTTGGAGGTAGTTATAGACATCTTGGTACCATGGGTTTTCAGGACCAACAAGGATGCATGTTGATTCTGTGATGGATGCTTGATGTGATGGCACCAAGAGTTTCTCTACTAAAAATTGGAATCTTGTTTCATTTCCTGGCATATCAATCAATGATGCTATGGTAGCCATTGCATCTGCAGCTTTGTTCTGTGCTCGTGGGACTTGCTCAAAGTAGATGCAATAGAATTTGGTGCATAGTGTTTCCATCTGTGCTCTGTATGGTATGAGCTTCTCATCTTTGGTCATATAATCATTGTTGACTTGACTGATGACCAACTATGAGTCTCCAAAGACCTTAAGGTTCTTGATTCTCCATTGAATTGCTATCTTTAGACCGATGACCAGTGCTTCATATTCTTCTATCTTATTCGTGTATGAGAAGTTGAGTCTAAAAGACTTTGGAATTGTATCATGATCTAGAGTGATAAGCACTATCCCTTCCCCTGCACCATGGCTCATGCATGATCCATCAAAATATAGTTGCCATACCTTGATCCCTGGTTGTAGTGTCATAATAGATTCATTAGAAAAGTAAAAAATAATAGGCTGATGGTCCTGAATGGGTGCCTCAGCTAGTTGATCTGCTATCACTTGCCCTTTGATGGCCTTTTTTTCTATGTACTCAATGACAAACTCACTTAGGATCATTACCCACTTCGCAAGTCATCCGATGAACATGGATTTGCTTAGGAGGTACTTTAAAGGATCAATATGTGTGATCAACTTTGTTTGGTGACTCAACATATAATGTATCAACTTCTGGGAAGCGAAGACAACTGCAAGGCATGACTTTTCAATTGGTGTATAGTTGAGCTCATATCCAGCCAATGTTCTACTTAGATAGTAGATGGTGCTTTCTTTACCTATGTCATCATGTTGTGCTAGGAGTACACCTAATGCTGATTCCATTGCTGAAATATACAAAAGCAATGGTCTACCTTGGACTCGTGGCACCAATATAGGAGACTTGAGGAGGTAGTCCTTGAATATTTGGAATTATTTTTCGCATTGCTCAGTCCATATGAATTTGACATCTTTGTGCAGTAGATGTTGGAATGGGTGGCACTTGTCTGCTAGCTCAGCTATGAAGCACCTGATTGATTGGAGCCTTCTTTGTAACCCTCTTAGTTGCCTCAGGTTCGATGGTGGAGGCATGTCCAATATTGCTTTGACTTTCTTTGGGTCTACTTTGATGCCTCTATGTGACACTATGAACCCCAGTAGATTTCATGTTGTGACCCCAAATGCACATTTCTTTAGGTTTATACGGACCTTGAATTCCTACATTCTGTCAAAGATTGGCCCCAATACTTGTAGATGATCCTTGCAAAGCATTGACTTGGCTAGTATGTCATCCACATAGTCTTCAATTGTTTTGTGGATGAGATCATGAAATATAGTTGTCATATCCCTTTGATATGTTGTGCCCACATTTTTGAGACCAAATGGCATGACGTTCCAATAGTAAGTGCCCCAAGGACATGTGAAAGTTGTTTTATGTTGGTCTTCTGGCATGATCCTTATCTAATTATACCCTGAAAAGCCATCCATGAGTGATAGCATTTGATGTCCAACAGTTAGAACCACTATCATGTGAATGTTAGGTAAAGGAAAATCATCCTTGGGAGAAGCTATGTTGAGATCTCTGAAGTCTGTGCAAATTCATATTTGACCACTGTGCTTTGTAATTGGTACCAATTTAGATATCCAGTCTGTGTATGGTATTGGTCTTATGAAATTGGCATCTAGGAGCTTTTTCAAGTCTGCCTTGACTAGAAATGCAACATGGGGATGCATCTTTCTTAGTTTCTTCTTGATAGGTTTGGCGTTGGGTAGAAACAAGAGATAGTGTAGTACTAGCTCTAGATCTAACCCTGGCATATCTGAGTAGGACCATGCAAAATTTATCATCCTTTCTTTAAAGAAGTTGATAAACTATTCTCTCTCCTCAGGGGTGAGTGATTTTTCCAAGTATATGTTCTTTGGGTTCTTGTCATCTCCCAAATTGACTTCCTCTGTTTCTTCTGCCAGTAATGTTGATTTCTCTTCTGTCAAGGGGAGGAGTTCCTTCTTTCCATCTTCTAGCGCCTCAGTGATTTTTTCGCTAGAAGATACGTCTTGTTTTAGCTTTTTATCATTCTTTTGTTCTTTTTTCTTTTGTGGACTGGAAAGAGGAGCTACCTCCCCGAAATATGTCATTCTGTCGAGGTCAATGGAGAAGCCTTCCTTGTGGTCTCCTGATGGAATGCCTTCCCTAAGTCCCATGAAATCAGCAATAACCTCATCATTCTTGAAGATATCTAAATTAGGGGGTCCTTGTTGATCCCAGTCTATTAGCTCTAGGTGTATAAGATAGATACTTTCATGGTTGTCTAACTCTAGTTGACTAAAGGGGACTACAGATATGGTTCCTACAAAACTAGACTGTGATGTAGATGCACCACTTGATGTTTGATAAATGACATGCTTATCTACGCAGGGTTGTTTGACAATGGATAGTTGGTCAAACAAGTCTTCTAGGTTTATGATAGTGTCTGACTAAGGGGAATAATCTTGGATTGGCTGTTAAGAGTCGTGAAGGGATCTCCACTCATACTCATGGGAGTCAGTCTCAATAGAAAACTTGTCAGATGTCTCACTTCCTTCATTATCATCGATTGCTATGTGGAGGTCTATTCAGGATTGTGTGGTTCCCTCTTCGATGGGCAATAACTGTGATAATATGTTTCTTATCAATACATGTTTTGTGTTGTGCCCCCGGTGCATCTCTGCTATTTGTTCCTGATCAACTTGGATGTCTTGGATCATGGGACCGGTTCTTTTTTGTCCATAGCCCAACCCTCTCTTGTTTTTCTGGGTTGGTGGGAGAGACAATTCAATTATGCGTTGTTGTCTTGGCCCTAGGCTGTTTGTACCATTGTACCTGAATCATTGTAACATGGTATAACCATTAAAATAGTTTGACAAGGGTAGGGTTTGTCAGATTGTCTCTGGTGGGTCTTGGTATAACCATGTACTGATATCTTGTTCAAATGGATTTTCTTCCGCTATGTCTCCCCATTTGATGAAGGTTGTGGGAAGACATCTGAATAGAACAGGTTGCAGAGTTTCTATTGTAATAACAAGTTGTGGCATGCCATAAGTTCTCAAGCTCTGAGGCATGTACGTGATGGTGAAAACCTCTTCATATTTATAGTCACCAAAGCCTTTGTCAGTGATGGATATTTTTCCCACTTTCTATGTGACATCCTTAGGATTTGAATCTAAAGAGGAGGGAATACATGTGTCTTGGTTAATGGTTATCTTTCCGGCTGTCCATGTGACATCCTTGGGATTTGAATCTGAAGAGGATGGGATGCTTGCATCTTGGCTTGAGGGTATGGTGCAGGAGCACCTAGGCTAACCTCCATGTTTGTCCATTTTGGTTTGTACTTGACATTAGCCAAGTCAAGATAGGTTAGTTTTTTTTCAACCTTAGGAGGTCTTTGCTATGTAGGTTAAGTGAGTTAGTCATTAGGACTAAGGTCACATTACTAGCCATTGTTTGTAGTTTTCAAACTCTTAGGCTTAGTTGTTAGTTGATGGATTAGAGTCTTAAATATGTCCTAATCTCATAAATGAGGACATAAAGATGCCATAGGGTCTTTAATGATCTTGGATCCTCAAGATAGAGAGGATAGAGGTCCTGAAATGTAGGGAGGAGGCATAATTGAAAAGATGCCAAAAGTTGCTATTTTGTTGTCATGACAACATTTGCAATAATTGCAAATGTTTTGTGCAATATGGTTACATCTGATTCTCCTTGTTTCTAGGAGCGGGGAATCAACCAACAAGGCCCTACAATGGTGGAAGAAGGAATCTAGTGTATGAGAGACTCAAACCATGCGGTTAGAGGATGGATTGTAAGTTTTTGTGAAGAGCAATACAGTCTACAATTTTGTGTTTTCATAATTCCTAAGCATTTCCTTGCGATAGTCATACTTTATGGATTGAAAGCCTCAAAGTAATGATTGTCTTGTATTCTTAGGAGGATTAGAGAAAATTTTCATTCATTAAGTTAGTTTATTAGAGTTAGTATTCAGTCGTAGGTAAATTGTCTTATGTTTAAGTAGTTCACTGGTCCTGTCCTGACTAGTCAGTCTAAATATGACTCCCCCATGAAATCTAACAATGGGAAATCTCCAAGGGTAGATGGAAATGTTAGGGGAGTTAGTAGTGTACATAGTTGTAGAGTTAGGAGTTAGGGAAAGACAAGTAGCTATTTTTAAGACCAAGCCCTAGGCGAGCATGCACTGTTCAATTAGTGGTTTGGTGGAGAAACAGTGAGTTTCCATGAGCAGGGAAATAAGGTACAGTATGGTCCAAGTACATGTACAATTAGGGTTTAGTGTCATCTTGACATACTGAGTTTGTTGAGTTCATACCAATCAGTGGAGACAAGTTTTTGACAAGTTTAGCATAGTGTTGCAGACTGTCCTAGTTTTTAGGCCTATTAGCCCTATAAGACCTAATTTGTAGGAACCCTATGTACGGAGGGCTACTGAGCTTAAAACCTTAAAAATTTCTTGTAAGGTGATAAAGGGTATATGAATATGGTCTTATATTTTAATTTTATTTGGGAAAGTTTGAAGTTAATTGGGAAAAACACCATGGATAGGGCTACAAGGAATTAGGCCTCCTTAAGCCAAAAGTGTGAACTCGATTGCAAAGAGTGAAGAGATCCCTCAAGATGGATTCCAAATTGATCAAATGTTATGTCTACATGTTGATGGACACCCCTGTAGATGAATCAAGAATGTTAGAGTGAAAATTGGCAGTTAGACTCTTCTAAGTGTGAGTAGGAGAAGTGGAGAAGTGAAGTAATCATAGGGTGTTAGTCTTTCAAAGGGTGAAGCACAAGTGGAGAATCTTAGAGGAGAGTAAGATTAGGACTTAGTTAATGATCTAAGCCTAATAGGGACCTAGAGGAGATTAGGATCCTTGAAGAAGATAGAGAAGATCTTCTTAGTTGATTGTCCAAGCAAACCCATTGGAACACTTACATCATATTGGTATCAGCGCTTGATTAAAGATCAGGCTTGTGGTGGATGTCTTAGCCTACTAAATTAGTGAGAGAGAATACACCTAGAGGATTAGAAAAAGACAAAGTCATGGTGACTTATGCTGAGCTAGCTAAAAAGGTGGAAGAACAAGAAGAAGACAACAAGTGATTAAGAGCAAGATTGTCTCAAATGGAGCAACTCTTGGGAGAAGTCTAAGACAAAGCTGAGAAGATGAAGGATAAGATTGACTAGAAAGAAGAAAAAGAAGCAAGGGAGAAATGAGTAGATATAGAAGAAGAAGATCCAACCCCTAATCTTGTCAGTGACCAAGAACCCTTCTTAAAGGCATTGAAGGCTTTGAGTGGTAAAGCTTTGGAGCGTGTGCCACTATTTAGTGGAAAAATGGATCTAGATTCAGTAGTGGATAGGATAGACAACATAGAGAACCATTTTGAATGTGATGGTATCATAGAGGCCCAAAAAGTGAGTGTGGCCAAGTCAAGATTGAGAGGTTCAGCTCTCACATGATGGAAGTTTGTTCAAACTAAAAGAGAGAAAGAAGGAAAGAGTCCTATAGCCACATGGAAGGGCATGGTGACTAAGATGAAGCAGACCTATTTGCCTGATGATTATGAAGTGCAGCTACATAGGAGGAGACATAATCTCAGAAAAAAAGACTTAGATGTCCAAGACTACACTGAAGAGTTCCAAAAGTTGTGCCTATGGTCACAAGTGGTTGAAGATGAAAGCATCAAGCTAGCTAGGTATATGAATGGAATTAAATGGTCTATTCAAGAAGATATGAGTCTAGTGAACTTCAAAACCATCTTCTAATGCTATCAAATGGCCTTGAAGATAGAATAAAAAGACAAGAGGAAACAAGAACAAAGTTCTAAAGAAAGAGGTAGAGGAAAAGATAGTAGAGGACAAAGAGGTGGATATGGTGGGAGGATTTAAGAATCAAGGAAACAAGGAGAAGTCAAATACAATGAGAAACAAGAAGCAACTTCCAATAGAGGTGGTAGAAGAAGGAACTCCAATTTCAGAGGTAGAAGTGGTGGACAAGGAAGACGCAATTACTTTTCCAATATGAAACATTACCATTGTAACCAAATGGGACACCCTACCTATAGGTGTCAAGAGAAGAGTGGTACTTCTCAAGGAGGTAACAAGAGGACTAATTTGGTCCAAGAAGACACAAGTATAGCTGATAAACACCTTGAGGTATCATTAAACTCAGAGGAAGGTGAGAACCTCATAATGAGGAGAACATTGATCAAGGAGCAAATAAAGGAGGAGCCAAGCCAAAGGAGGCCTTTGTTTAGAATCAAATGTAAGGTGATGGGTAAAGTATGTAGGGTTATCATAGAATCAAGGTCTACTAATAATATTGTATCAGAGGAAGCAGTCAACAAGTTAGGTATGACAATAATACCTCATACTCATCCCTACAAGGTAACATAGCTCAATAAGGGATAGCATGTCTTGGTGAATGAGCAAGCATGGGTAGAGTTCTCTACAGAGAGATATAAGGACAAGGTACTATTGGAAAGTGACATTGCAAGCAATTGTTATTTTTTCATTGATGTCAAAACTTAACTGGTGAGACTATTGTTATCTGTTTGAGTACCATATCTATTGTTGATGAAGAATATTTAACAAGAAGACCAAGTGAATGGTTGAGTTAAGGAAAACAAAAGGGTACTTGATTAGTTGGCACTCTGGCAAAGTAATTATTTGTTTATCTTTCAAAGATAGTTTTTTTGGTTGTTTTGTGTTGAGCAAGTTTGGCTTGTGCCGAGCAAAGTTGCTTGTGCCGAGAAAAGTTGTTTGTGAAGAGCATGTTTGTTCAGTGCCGAGCACCAGTGAAATTGCCAAGTGAAAATAGTGATGTTTGTTGACTTACAGTAATTGGATTAATGATGAGATTTGAGATCTTGGGCTGACTTAGTTAATTATATTGGGATATGTAATGTTAATTAAAGATTGATCCACATCATTTAAATGTATGCGTAACCATAATTAATGCATGGTTTCAAGATTTAATTAGAGACTACTTTGGAGAAGTAAATGTAATGTATGATCTGTTGGATCTGACCTAACCTAAGATCTACAATCTTGGTTAAGCGGCAAAGATTTATCTGACCTAGACAAAGAGGTATATGATAACCTGAAGGGGTTATTCATTAAGTGTGAAAGTGGATGTATGTATGCAAGAATTTTGCATAGTTGATTTACTGATTGGCATGACCTAGCAGAGAAGGCTGAATATAGAAGTAGAGAGTTGCATGTGTGATTGCTTGATGGATTTCCAAGTAGATCAGAAGATTGAAATGACAATGCAGGCCATCCAGTAAGTTAGAATCAGAGCTGTAATTTAATCTAAATTTGCAAAGTAAGTTGTATGTATCATATCACAATTGTTGAATACTTTCTAACCATTGTATCAGTTAAAATCCTTTAACAAGGTTGACCTAATAGTGATTTGTATAAATCCTCTAACAAGGTGACATTTAGGTGGAATGTTCTAAGTCATATAACAAGGCCACTCTTGACAGGGTGATTAAATCCTTTAACCATGTCACACCTAATAGTGTGTTATTGTAACCTTTAACAGGGTTGGCTCCTCATAGAGCTCACTTCAGAAGAGTGAAACTTGGTAGCATTTTACTAGTGGTTTTTCCCATATTGGGTTTCCACATTAAATATTTGTGTCAACTTGTGTGAATGCTTATGGTTTGTTTTACTATTATGTTTCTACAAGCTAATTACATTAGATAGTAAACTGCATGATTAAGTTGTTGACAGATGCTACTGCTGCTGAGTAGATATGAAATACAAAAAGTGTTAGCTACATCTAGACCTAAGGATAACTGATTCACCCCTCCCCTCTCAGTTATTCTAAATTCATTCTAACAATTGGTATCAAATCTTTGGTCTCCTGAAAATAGTTTGAAGGTACTTGGAGTGAAAAGATCAAGATGTATAAGGAGGTTCTGAAGCTGAACAAGGATACCTTCCCTGCATGGAAAAGTTTGATGAAACTACATCTAGCTAGTATTGGAGATGATGCTAAGTGACTTATTGAAAATGACTATGTGTCACCTACTACTCCTCTCACAGCTGCACAACTAAGAGAAAAGCAAGAGCACAATCAAGCAATGTTGGAGATTGCCTCCTGATTGAGCTATTCAGAGTTTGATGATATAAAGAGCTACACAAATGCAAAGCAGATGTGGGATAAACTTGCATCTATCTATGGTGGAGACACAAATGTGCTGAGAGATAAATCAGAAAGTCTAAGAGGTAAGTTTTATGAGATGAAAATGTAAGAAGGTGAAAATGTTAATCAGTATTGTGGTAGAGTAAAAGAAGTTGTAAATGTCATTAGAGGAGCTAATGGAACAATAGATGAGAACACTATTATGAGAAAGGTACTGAGAAATTTACTTCCTGTATATGCTATTAGAGTTTCTACAATTCAAGAATTGAGATGTACTCCTAACAATAATCTGAATCTGGAAAATATGATAGGCAGACTCGCTACATTTGAAATGTCAAATTATGATAACTACAATCCACAAGGTATTGATTATGCTTTTAGATCTCAATTGGTTCTCAATAAATCTAAGAAAGGAAAGAAATATGTGAACATTGATAGTGACACTACTGATGATGATCTTGAAGAACTTGAAGCACTTATGGAAAAAAGGTTGTCTAGAGGAAAAGGAAGATACAGAGGTAAACTTCCTATCATTTATTTTTCATGCAATAAAATTGGTCATATAGCTTCTAGATGTCTTGATAAGAATGAAAAACATGAAAGAAAGGACAACAAATACAAAGAATACAAAGATAGAAAGGATCACCGAGACTTCACCAAATATAAGGATTACAAAAACAAAGGTAAGAAATCTTGTTATATTGCTAAAGAAACTTCTGACAATGATACTGACAATTTTGATGACAATGATATAGAAGTTGTTTATGTTGCAATGAAAGAAGATTCTGATGATGATGAGAAAAC
>MU228157.1:586073-606622 GCA_018584345.1 Thuja plicata | reverse complement strand
TATATATGTATATATATATACATATACATATATATATATATATATATATATGTCTATATATATGTATATGTATATATATATGTATATAGATATATATACATATACATATATATATACATATACATACATACATACATATATATATATGTATATATATATAACGTGAATGATATGAAGAGCTGGGGTTTTGAGATTTAATTTAAAAATGACTATTAACAATCTAAGAAATAAAAATGGAAGTGGAATAGGAAATGAAATAGTGTTGTGCACCTATGATTGAAATTTGTGCCTGGCTCCCCATATTAAGCAGTTATGATAGGGTGCTTAATAGTGCACCTAGGATTGAAATGTAATATGAAGCCATACTTCCCATCCATTAGTATCTAAACTAAATCTAGAAAGATTGAATGATATGAAGCCGCTTAACCCTAAAAACTTAGTTGATATGGAACACTAATTCATCTCTCTCTCTCTCTCTCTCTCTCTCTCTCTCTCATAACCCTATCCTCCTCTAGGTATCTCCTCTCTCCCTTCCCTCCATATCTCTCTATTAGTATTCCATTTTCCCCTTTGTCTCTTCTCTCTCTTATCTCTCAGTCTCTTCCCTTTCCATGTATCTCTCTCCTTTCCTCCCTCCCTCCCCCTTTAACGCTATATTACACCTTCCTATTTCATTACACACATTTCTCACTTTCCTCTATATCTCTCACCTCTCTCTCTTCCCTTCCACACAAGGTCTCTTATTGATAAATATAGAGAAACATATAAAGTTAGGTGAGATAGATAGAAAGAGAGAGGGATAGAGACAAATAAATATGGAATTAGAGAAGGAGAGGTATGTAGATAAATAAAGTATCAGGTGAGGGAGGGAGAGATAGGTTGATATAGAAAAGTAGAGAGAAAAGAAAAGAGAGAGAGTGGGGTAGAGAAAAAGGTTGGGATGAAGAGATACATAGGTTGTGAGGGAGTCATATAGGAGAGGTAGGAAAAGAGAGTGTACAGATAGGAAGGGAAGATAGAGACAAGTAGCATGTTAGAGAGAGACTGAGAAGTGTCGAGAGGGAAGGAGGGAGGGAGGGAGATAAAAAAAAAAGGGAGAGGTAGGAAGAGAGATGGGACAAGGGAAGTGGGTAGGTATAGAGAGAAATGGTGGAAGGAAGATGTATGTATAGAAATAGGGGTAAGCTAGAAAGAAAGAAGGGGGAAGATAAATATATGTAGAAATATAAGGGAAGAGATAGGGGAGGAGGGAAGGATATTCTATTAGATAAATATAGGTAGGGAGTGATGGGGGTTCATTTAGAGAGAGAGGAAAAGGAAAATAGAAAGAGATAGAATAGAGAGTGAATGATGGAAGAGAAGGGTATATAGATAGGTACATATATTGGGGGAGAGTGGAAGAATGAGATAGATAGAGGTAGATAGATAAGGGAGAGGAGGAGAATGATATGGAGAGAGATAAGTATACAAATCATTAGAGAGAGAGAGAGAGGACCTAGATGGCCTCCAACTCCTTGTTACCACTTCAAACTTCTAAATAAAACACCCCAACTCCACATATGTCTTCCTATGGTGTGTACTAAATTGTCTAAGAGGCCAGCTCACTCCTTTTATCACAACTTAGCTCTCCAAGCTAAGATACCAATCTCTTCAATATCTCCTTTAGTATTTCCCAAGTGGCTGAGCATATCCACTTGTTAAATCCCAAGTTAGGATCACATCTTTGGAGCAGACCCAGTAAACCTTGGTTTCTCAGACAATGAGCAAGTAAAATCTCTAACTCCTATGAAACTACACAAAAACAAATCAAACCAACTAGAATGTTGAACTAAGTCAAAGAATCACAAAGTTCTGCAACTGGATCCACAAAATGAAATTGTACCAGGTCGTACACTATCCAAATGGCCTAGAAAACTCTTATATTTCCTTCTCTAAACATCAAACTCCATACACAGTAAACTCTAACCTTCCTAGAAGGCATAAGAACATCTAATATCATCATCTTGGTGTTACAGATACTCCAAGAATTTTGTGTGGTCGGTTACATTTGAGTTTTCATTCTTCGGGCAACATTTTGCAAAAGTTGCTCATGCAACATTTTGCAAAAAGACAAGTTTTTGGTAACATTTGACAAAGTTGCTATTTTGAGTAAAATTCCAACATTACCAACCTCCAAGGGTGTAGGAGAGGTCCAAAACATGTGAAGAGCCTATCCTAAGGTCTCAAAACATAAAATTATCACTAAACACAAAAATCACCCAAAAGGGACTAACATGGTCTAACATGGTTTCATGAACCCATAGGTTTATAACTTACCTTAGGGTCCTTCACCTTACACAATATACCCACACATGCACACACTAGGGTGATCCAAAGGATTCACCTTATTACAAAAAATTAAGCATAAAAATAGGAACTTCAGGAGGTGCCTTGCACTAGAGAGAGAGAGAGAGAGAGAGAGAGAGAGAGAGAGAGAGATTACTACAATTTGACTAAGTCTGAAAAATTATAAGGAATTTGACTAAGTCTAAAAAAATTATAGGACATCATGAAATTTAGAATCTATATTATCCTATAGATCCTAAACCACTCTCAAACATACTATCAATATATATACATAAAATATAACTTAAATTATAAGTTATATTTTCTCTTAACTTACACTTAAAGTTTATATTTCATGTATATATCCTAATGAAAAATACTATGGGGGAGGAAAAATTGATTAGCATTCAAAATACTTACGTGTTTTTGAGAACTAAAAATTGGATCTATTAAATATATTTCATTTAGCTTTAATTCAAATAAACGAATATCAATTTTGCTATTTTAACATAACGTGTATGTGATTTTATTTCAAATATTATGTACATGTTTTTAATTCAAATAACATGTACATGTTTTGGCCCTGATTTACCAAGTCATGACATGTATGTTTTTTTTGAATTGTTAAAAACCATGTATGCATTAAGCTCTTTTTTTTGAGTGGCCACATTTTTATTCACCTTCTTGGTGTAGATACCTAGTTTTCATGTGTTTGTATTGTCATTGCAATATCCTTCTTTGATAGTTAGTTGGATAAAGATAATTGATAAGTATTTGTGATAGAAAAAATTTTAGATTTAGCTAAGACAGATTCACCCCTCCTCTTAGTCTTAAGTTGTATTTAACACATTAAACCTTCCTTCGTGTGTGTGTTTCATTTGAAATAGACCATTGGGTATGTGCACCAAGTTGTGGACCAAAAAGGGGGGTATAAGTGGACACATGTTTTCTGAAATTGGGTAAACCTGAACTTGGAACAGACATTTGAGGGTCATACAATCAAAATAAGAAGATGTGTAAAAATAAAAATTGTATTCCTCTGAATATAGTTTCCAAAATACTAATTTTTTTTAAAAACCGATAAGATTAAGAGGGTAAAACCTTGCGCACACAAAAACATGTTCTTGATTTTTTTGGAAAAACATAACATAGTTGTTTCCATGCACAGTACAAAAGATATAGTTATATTCAGTATTTTTTAAATCCCTTTTGTAGTATGATAGGTAAGAGTGAGATCTAGAATTTGTTTATTTTTTCATAATTTTCTGATGATTATTTTGTTTTCTGTAATTTTTTGAAGTGATCGCATCCTGAAAATTTGGTACCTGTTCGTGTGCTTGGTATAACTTGCATCAAAATAATTGAAAATGAATTTTTTTTTTTAGAAGTGTATAGAATCAAGTGTAGAATAATAGTATCTAATTTATTTATAATTTTAATAATTATATCAAAATTTATTTGTAATTTTAATAATTATATCAAAATTTATTAAAATAATGGTAGACATATGTCTATGAGGATAATCAAGACATTGGTAAAAAAAATTAAAGTTTACTATGCTAATGTTGTCCAAAAATTTAAAAAAAAATTATATGGTTAGAAAGCTAAGAAAACGTATGAGATTATGGTGAAAATTATAGAGCTACCCTATTGACAAATTGCAAACCTGATGAAGATAAAGTCAAGAATTCATCTTACAACATGAAAAAACATCTAAAAGAGCAATAATGGTGGGAAAATGAGCCTCCAAGACTTTGGATCATTTTCCAAAGTTCTTCCCAAGCCATAACCTGATCGGGTTTCTAAATTTTGAATAACCTGATTGGGTTCTGAAAAGGAAAAAGTACATTTTCAACTCCTGCATAACCCAATCGGGTTCTGGAGAATAAAATGCACAATTTTCACTTCTTCAAAACTTGATCGGGTTATGAAGAAGTAAAAATTATGCTCTCTCTCTCTCTCTCTCTCTCTCTCTCTCTCTCTCTCTCTCTCTCTCTCTCTCTCTCTCTCTCTCTCTCTCTCTCTCTCTCTCTCTCCTTTGTTCTTAGTTTTTCAAAACCTGATCAGGTTTTGATTAATTGGGAGCATTGAGTCGTTATGTTCTCATAACCTGATTGGGTTATGATTAATTAGGAGAATTGAGCCTTTGTGTTCTCATAACTCGATCAGGTTCTGTGGAATTAGGAACATTTCTTGCTTCAACGGTCTTAAAACAGTCATTGCAAGTTGTTTTGAGGTCCGACAACTATTCTTCTATTGTTTTATGCGAGGAACAGAGAGGTTTGCCACTTTTTTGCATTTTTTTTCTTTGCAATGATTTAATTATGTTGTTTATTGGTATTTTTAATGTTATTTTATCATTGTAAGTTCTGATTTCAAGAAAATGGTTGATTTGTTCTTATTTTTTGGATTTGATGTTCACATAGTTTTCTATGATCATGATATTATTCATAGGGTCCATTTAATATGAACAATGGGAAAGAACAAAAGAGGAACAATTGAACAATGAGAGATAGAAAAGGAAAGAGAAAGGGAGTGCATGAGGATAATATGACAAGGTACATCATCAAGTGCAAGTAACGTAAGTGATGAAAATGAAAATGTTATTGTTAATGTGAAAAATGCACCATTTCAATTCGATGTCATTAATAAACAAAATGCACATAATAAAAATGAAAATCATCAACATAAACCAATTGAAATGAATCCAATAAATGTGACTAATTCATCTAATGAAAATGTAGAGCATGCAGCTGTGTTAAGACCTCCTCAAATAATTCATAGAAAACCAAAGTTTCTAATTGACATTGATGAAAATATTTTGAGGCCAATGCATGATAAAATGTTGGAAATAAATTGTAGAATTGTTAAAAAGATTTGGAATAACTATTTTGAAAAATTAAATCAAAGTGGAAGATGTCAAGTAGTTGTTGAAATGATTAAGAATCTGAAATTTAGAGAGACAATGACAATTTTGGGGTTGAGAACATCTGAAAATAGTATTAAGAGAACCATTGTGAGAAATCTATTCGATGCATACCAAGCCATTGGTTCATAATCACACTGTAAATATGTTAATGTTACTCAATGTTTCCTCACATCAACTATAATGGGAAAGGAAATGAAAAAATCTCGTATAGTAAGAACAACAAGAAAGTCATTAAGGATAGGTAGATCAAAATTACGGAGAGCCTTACACAGGTAAGACAAAATTGTGGATCCAAACACTAATTCTCTTTGTTCATTCCCAGGTAGACTCCCACGCAAGGACAAGGTTGTTGGTGATGCATTAAGAACATTAATTGAAAATTTTTTGCATGACAACACAAGGGTTTCACCCAACCAAAGAGACATTGTTAGGAGGATAATCGGATCTACAAATCGTATGCCACATCCAAAACACTTTTTGGATATGAAAAAAAAATGATTTTATGAAAGATTCCTCCAAAGATTTCCTCAAATTAAAATTAGTCAAAGATTTTTTGAAATGACAAAAACCTTTTACATCAAGATTAATCATGCGCTCACCACATGTTGTTGTAGGGTATATATTGAAATTTCTATGCATTATGATATATATAGTCATGTTTGTTGTACTTTTCACACTAACACTATTTTTCAGGAATGTGGTCTTCAAGCACCTCCTATGTCATCAAGAGATTTTATGTCATGTGTATTATGCAATCAAGATGATGGTTGCATTTATTATAAGATCATGTGTTTGAATGGATCTTGTAGTGCATGTGGTGGTATGAGAAAGTTGTGGATATGTCACCATATAGAGAGCAAAAATGAGATTGGAAATACACTAGTTTATTTTGGAAAATACAAGACAGTAACTTATGGTATAAAAGATGGAAAAGAACTTAAGAGGTGTGAGTTAGTGAAAAATGATATATGAGTAGCTGATTTATGAATATTTTTCAAGAGAAACTAGTTTATGAGTACATACGTCATTCACATAGAGCTAGGTGGTTGGATGAGAAATTTAAGATATGTAAGGACACTTTTCCCCTTGGTACTATTGTCTCCATTGTTGAGTTTGCTGAGAATTATACACTTAAACCTCAGAATGAAGTGCAAGCATTGTATTACCATTCTATACAAGTGATGATCTTTGTAAATATAGCATTCTTGCATGCACATGATAGAAAAGACATAGATAGAAAGGTTTTAAGAGAGTATCACTTCTACATTAGTGATGATCACACACATTCATTAGAGTTTGGGCAAAGTTGCTTCAAAGTTTTCTATGAGAATTTAAGGGAGAGAGGTATTGAGTACAGCCAACACATAATATGGCCAGACAATTGCACCTCACAATTCAAGAATGCAAGGATGTTCTATTGGTTGAGTAGGATTCATGACAAGCAATGTTCAACATTTTTGAAATTTCACAGAGGCGGGGCATGGAACAGGTAAGCATGATGGTGTGGGTGCATGTGTAAAAAGAGCTCTTGTCAGAGAGGAATTGAAGTACAAAGTGGTGTAGAGTTAATAAATGCACAAACAATTGTGCAATGGTGCAACTCTACGATGGGAACATGTAATGAAGGTAAGTCTATGGTTAATAGGTTTTTTTGGTTGATAAATGAGTCTAACATTGAAAACTATCTAGATTGTTGTACACTTACAGGATCAAGTGACATGCACTCATTTAGAAGTTCAAATGCAACATCAATGGGTATTTATACTAGATTAATGGCATGTTTTTGCTTGTCTTGTATGAATTTTGCATGGGAGGAATGTGAATCAAAATAGTAGGTTGACAAATGGCCTTATACACCTTTGTAACTTCTTGATACATATCAACTTCCTAGAGCACTATAGTTGAGCCAGTTTGAAGCATCGACAAATTTTGATCACATATCTGACCTAGTTGAACTAGGTAGTTTCTCAATTTATTTTTCATTTTGAGACAAAATCTATTGAGCCTACTTGAACTCATTTATTAGGTGGTTAAGTGTTTAGGGTGTTAACTTATCCCTCTATAAATTGCAGGTCATGTATATGCAGTCGTTGTAGATGAGAATAATGAGGATGGAACTAATTAATTTTTGTGTCATTGTATTGAGGGAAAAAATAAATTGATAACTATAGTCATTAATGGAGAGGGTATTGAGTACCCAATAGGATCCGTTGTTGTGACAAGGACATGGCTTAGAAGGTATGCTATCAAAATATAATGTGTTCTTGTTTGACGACTTTGAGACTTCTTACCATCATTCTATTACACTTTATATGTTGAATTTTGTATTCATTTATGCTTCTATGAAATGCAGGTACCCTATCCCAAAATCCAAGAAGTGGTTGTTTGAGGACAATGAAACACATAGACATATTTTATATTACTCAAACCTTCTTGTTGAACCAAATATTGAATTGATAAAGTATACTAGTAGACCTCGCAAGAATAATTTATGGAAACTTCATGAATCTAAACACGAGGCAATACATGACATAATAAGGGTTAGAGACGATCTAGAAGGTTTGCTCAATTAGTTTTGGTCCTTCATGAAGAATCATTCTATAAATGGTAGAATTATTTTGATAATTTTGTATATAAATTTTGCGAAAAAATCTAACTTTTCTTTTTTGTAAATATAAATGACAATGAAGTGGTCTACATGCATATTTGGAGACCACATTTTGTATATTGAAAGAAGATCAAATTGTATATAAAACTGGCCATGGGTTTATTTGTATATACTGAGGGTCCACATTTTGTATAGTTTACTCTGTACCATTTAACTAAGAGGATATGAGTGAATTACGATTGATTGCAATTATAACAATGGCTCATGCAGTGGATATCTCATGTTTCTCTAAATTATAATAATGATTCATGTGTACTATTTATGTATGTATGTTCATTTCATATTATGTATTTATGTATGTATCTTTTTCATGCATTGTATTTTTGTATGTATGCTCTCTCTCTCTCTCTCTCTCTCTCTCTCTCTCTCTCTCTCTCTCTCTCTCTCTCTCCCNTGTGTATGCTCTCTCTCTCTCTCTCTCTCTCTCTCTCTCTCTCTCTCTCTCTCTCTCTCTCTCTCCCAAAGAAAATACCTTGAAAATATTTTTTCAAACCAAATTAATAGGCATAATATACAATCAAAGTTATAGTGCTATATGTTATGCTTTGTGGACGTTTGAATTGTTTTACTTCTATTGCTGCCCAATTTTGATTAGTGTACCTTGGGAACACTTCGGTCTAACTTGCGCTGAAATGTTATTGGTGGTTCACAAGCAAAAAAAGGTCTCCCCTAGCATTTACCAGGCCAATTGGAGCTGATGGAGTTGACGGTTTGGTCCCATGACGAATGGTTTGAAAGATGCACCATTGAGCAACTTTCAACTGACAAACAATGCAACTTTTTGCACCAACTGAGATCAGATCGAAATATGGAATCTGAGTGTAATTTCTTGGAACTGAGCCACATTCTTGTAGGCCTTCCCAAGATGGTCCTTGTGCACTTCACAGACCTCTGATATCTCTTAGGAGGTTTGAGATATGGCTCTCCAAAAATCATTGCCCAATTTGGCTTAGTGCACCTTGGGAACACTTTGGTCTGACTTGCGCTGGAATGTTCTTGATGGTTTGCAAGAGAAAAAGGGTCTCCCCTAGTGTTCACCTAGCCAACTGGACCTGATGGTTTGGTCCCATGATGAACGCTTTGAAAGATGCATCATTGAGCAACTTTCAACTAAGCAATAATGCAACTTTTTGCACCAACAGAGATCAGGTTGCCAAATAGAATCCAAGTGGAATATCCTAGAACCGAGCCACGTGCTTGTAGGCCTTCCCAAGATGGTCCTTTTGCACTTCACATATCTCTAATATATTTCATGAGGTCCGAGATATGGGTCTCCAAAAATCGCTGACCAATTTGGCTTAGTGCACCTTGGGAACACTTTGGTCTGACTTGCGCCAGAACATTTTTGATGGTTTGCAAGAGATAAAGGGTCTCCCCTAGTGTTTAACTAGCCAAATATAGATTATGGATCTGATGGTTTGGTCCCATGATGAATGGTTTTAAAGATGCACCATTGAGCAACTTTCAACTGAGCAACAATGCAACTTTTTGCACCAACTGAGATAGGGTCGACAAATGGAATCCGAGTGGAATATCCTGAAACTAGGCCATGTGCTTTTAGGCCTTCCCAAGAGAGTCCTTTTTCACTTCATAGATCTTTGATATCTGTCACGAGGTCTGAGATATGGCTCTCCAAAAATCATTGCCCAATTTGGCTTAGTGCACCTTGGGAACAGTTCGGTCTGACATGTGCCAGAACATTCTTGATGGTTTGCAAGTGAAAAAAGGTCTCCCCTTGCATTTACCTGGCCAACTGGAGCTGATGAAGTTGATGGTTTGGTCCCAAAATGAATGGTTTGAAACAACAATAATGAAAAAGTTGCATAGCAACTTTTAAAAGTTGCTCGACAACATTTGTGCAACTTTTGACAATGTTGCAAAATGTTGCTATTAGGACTTCTAGACCTATTGAAAGGACTTAGAAGACCCTTAGATCCTATAGTAGGATCTTTATTAGACCAAAAACATCAAACCTACTCATCCAATCATAGGTCATTAGTCTAGGGTGTGTGCACCAAGTTGTATACCAAAAAAGTGGTCACATCTTTAACAAAAAAGATCAAATTTCATATAACCCGATTGGGTTATTGAAATTTCAAAATTTTACTAGGCTTGGTAGCCAAGCCTAGACAATATTATTAAAAAAAATTAACTTTCTAAGAACCTGATTGGGTTCTGAGATGTTTCAAGTAACCCGATCAGGTTATTAGACATATAATGTTCCTAATAACCCAATCTGGTTATTAGATGTTCCTAATAACCCGGCCAGGTTATTAGAAACATATTAGTTTTTGGACAGCCCATGGATTAGGTGCTTTCTAATGCCTAAACCATAAAGGATCAGAGCCTAGGAGACCAAAAATGCCATAGAACCCAATTGAACTTTGAAGAAAAAAATAAATCTTCAACAATTTGCACATTTCAAAGCAATGGCGCCCCGTAAGAAAGGTATGTATTATTGTTTCTGTTGTTATGTTGTTGTTTTTTTGCATTTTTTTTATCAAATTAGGTTATGATATTGATTTTTTGTTCTCTTTTAAATTAATTTCATAATAGATTCATCAAACAACCCCAAAAGAGGAAAAAGAAATGAAAGACCACCCCCCGTAAACCCTCCTCCAAATTCTCCTCGTCCACCACCATCGCCATCCATAAACCCTCCTAAAAATTCTCCACCACCATTGCCACCCACAAACCCTCCTCAAAATTCTCCTCTTCCACAACCACCACCACCCATAAATCCTCCACATGTGCCATTAGATCATGTAAATGCAACACAAGAGGACCTCGTGCAATGCCTTAACCAAAATAGTGCACAAATTAATATATTAGTCAATAGGTTGAAGGCTTCCAGTCTTCAGCATCACTCTACCCTTGCCACTACATTAGAAAAAATGTCCAATAGTGCAAATGAGGTGTCTCAAGAGGTGACAAAATGGGGTTCATGGAGGGATAAGTGTCATACATTTTATGCTGATGGTTTATCATATGAGGATGTGAAAAGAAAAGTCATAGAAAAATGTGACATATGTGCCCTTTTTACCGATCCTAATACTAGCAATTCCCTAGAAGTTAATACAAAACGGTTTCCTATACATTGGTGTGTTCATAGGGGGATGAAATCAACTTTTTGGGATAGGTGGTACATGGTATTTGACCAACCACCTTGTAATAATAATGAGGTTCCTTTATATTTTTGAGGAAGCTATACTCTAAGTTTATCATTTGTGAGAAGTCGAATTACTTTGAATTTTGTGAGTTCCAGGGTAGAGGGAGAGGCTCTGCATAGGATAGACCTAGGGCACATAGGATTACCTGACCACAAGAGAGGTGGTGTACTATGAGAGAAACCCTCATTCATGTTGTGGTCTCAGTAGTGGCGAAGGAGTCTATGGATATGCAGACTCTTCATGCAACTGCATCATTGACTGATGTCATTATCTAGCATGGCACTCAGTTAGTTGGAGAGGATGGATCAGTGCCTGTGCCACCTCCATCTTGATCAGATGTGCCATTAGGATCATCCCATTATGCACCAAATCCATCACCATCATATGCACCATTAGGATACCCTCATCCCTTGCAAGCTCCATTATCATCAGATACATTTGCAGGGTCAACCCAACCCATTGAGCATATCTTCATTAGTTGTAATGGTATATGTGATGGGGTAGATAGCCAAGCAAGTGTGGATGGTCTTAAATCCCATTTATGTGTAAATTATGGTAGAAGATGTCAGGCATCAACTACTGAGGATGTGGCCCTCACAAACGATCTGTTGTCAATGGTGTATGTTATAGAGCTGACATAGGTTTGTTTAGATTTGTGTTTTGACATGTTATTTTAATTAATTGCCTAAATCTGTTAAAAGTAAATAAAATTTGATGTATAGAAGAATCTAAATTGATACATGAATAATATGCATTGCAGGGTGCAGCTGGTGATACAAGCACACCAAGGAGTGCTCTTTATAGTACATGTAGACAAGTAACTAAAACACCCAAGGTAATTTTTTATAAATATTCCTAAAATAGAATAGTACGTTGTTTTGAAAATATCATATCTTAATAATTTGTATGGTGGTAACTTAGTGTATGTTTATTTTCTATTTCTTTATGGTCAAAGAATTTTTTCTAATGTAATTCAACTCAAGGAATTCACTTCCTTGTCTAGCCATCATGACTCAAATTGATTTGAACTCCTATCCTCCATCCTTGGACTCAATTCAACCAATCCTAAACTCATACATAGACTCGTACCCAAACCAATCACTTATTGGTTTCTGAATCAACCTTGAACATCATTCAAAACATATAACCATCGTTCTTTTACTCTTATTTCTTGTTCAAAAGCATGAATACAATCTCTGATTATTCACTGATTGTGATTATCCTTAATCCTTTAATACACCTCCATGGCCTTCTGAAGACTCCCAAAATATAAATTCTAAGACACCCCAAGAACCCCTCAACTTATCACAAGGTCCTTATCCTATCGCTCAAAGCACAATCACTTTCTAGTTCAGTAAACTTTACTCTCTGGCATTTCACTGTCATACTAGGACAGTCCCCATATACTAGTCTATATCTTCACCATAGACAAGAACCCATCTAAACCCTAGGTTCATAAGCACCCCAAAAATTTTCATCACTTCCCATACCACCTACTCTGATGCAAGTGTCAAGGGTATGATGATCCTACCATCGAATCCCTTAATTCTCTATAAAGAGTGGCGAAACCTGACCATAGTGTATCAATCCCATGACCATAGTGTACCAAGTGGCTTATAAGTGCCCAAAATTGGAACTAGGTCTCACAATTGGATCTCAATGATAGATTAATTCTAAATCCTTGAACTACAATATGTCTTAGGTCCCTTTGGGCCAAGAGTGCACTGAGAACATCAAGGGTTTGCAATCTTCATGAGACTCCATGTGCTAGGAGGTGCTCCTGCACCACACTCTCAACCTAAAAGCACTCTAAATCCCTCCATTATAAGGGTAAACACACTAAAACATACTCACTCCAGGCTAAAATAGTCCCATTACCTGCTGCAAAAGTGGTCCTAACCTTTGACCCCCACGAATACAATCCGGACCATCCTTCTCTAACTGTACCTACAAATTTTTTAAAGAATAGTCTTATGTGTGAAACAAGAGTTCAAAATTTTATATTGTAATAATGGTTTGTAAAATTTGATTATAAACTTGTGATAATAGAGTTGTGGAGCATAATAATTTGTGGAATTTAAGTGAATCATAATCTTAATTGTAAACTATTGTTTATATATTTACTTGGTGTTTTATAGGGCTTTTGAGGGGCTCATATTTTTGAGATTGAGGATGTCACCCTCTCCACCATTGACTTTGGCTAAGAGAGTTATGTGGTATCATTTTTTGTACACCTCTTGTTTATATTTTTAATTGAACCCATGCGGTATCATATTATTTCTCTTATGTTAATTTTGTTTCTATTAGCCTACCCCACCAAGCTCGAGGTAATTAGGAAAGGGGAAGAATCATCGGGGAAATTGAAACAAAAAAGGTAATTAAGTCCTATTTAAGTATATTTGATGAAATGTATTATGAACATTTCAATGTAGTCTATATTGATGAATGCACTTGACTTTTTTATTGTATATATGTAGAATCAATTGGGTTTCACTGAATTGATGAATGCCCCAGACATTGTTGATGTTCAAGAGAGGGAGGAGGTAACACATTTTCATATTTACTTTCAATTGCATTCTTGTTTGGTCAAATATTTTAGAAATCATGTTCCTCTATTAGTATTTCATTTTCTACAAATTTTCATATAGGATTGGTCATAGCTACCTCAGATGAGGCAAACCCTTCTCCACTTCCTATGGATCCCTTGCCTAGCACAGGAGATCTAGTTGTGGTATGCATTTTATTTTCAGTCCATGCATTTTTTATTTTTTAGTATTTCTTATTTATAACATGTATTTTGTATTATTTTTTTCTGTTGTAGGACCCTTCACCACTGCCCATCATTGCTCTACCTGGCCATTTTTCTATGAGTCCCTCTTGCCCACTATGGAGCCCATGTCATTTATCAGTCAACCCAAGCATAAGAGATCCAGTTGAGGCTTCAATATGCAAATTATAGCCCAATATTTATGTAATTTTATATTATTTTGAGATAATATATGGCTTAACATTTGAATTTTTCTTGTGCAGAGACTTAGTGAACCAAGTGTTGCTGTGAAGAAGCTCAATTTTGATGATCCACCATAGTCATAGATATATCAAGACATTGTATAGATCTAGTTGTGGTCATTGAATGACCAAATTTTGTATGTGTGTGTGTTTGTGTGTGTACATGTGACATTTGTACATTGTATATATCGACCTGGACATAGTTGATGCCATTTTTTGTAACTCTATTATGGATTTGGCATGTATGCCATGTATTGATATGTACGCTATTATTGTTCATTTTGTTATATATGAAACTTCAAATTTGATCCTTGAATTTATTGGTTGGATGTTTATGTCCTAAGTGTATTCTTGGTTCACATGACTTGCATATATGCATGTGTGTTTTGATAAATTAATGTACTTGTGTGTGTACTTCTTGTATAATCATGTATATGACTCATAACCTAAATTCATGTGTACGACCTACGTGAATGACTTAAGTGAATTCATGTCTATGCTTCATAATGTATGCACTACATTTTTTCTGCAGGACATAAGCAATTTTATGATTTAATTGAATTAATGCTTGATGTGCTACATTGTATTTAGATGTATCTTTCATGCTCTATATTTATGCACTCCATTACTTAAGTGAATCTATGTTTGTAGGTGTATCTTTCATGCTCTATATAATGTTCATTGGGTACACCTAGGAAATTAAAGGGGTCTTTGGTGCAGGGCACCCAAGAAACACCAAGCATGGATAGGAGTCTTCATTGGTTCATCTTCACATATTTTTAATCATGGTTAGATCCTAGAGATCAACCATTCATTTTAAGTAGATTGGTATCATTGTAAAGTCAATCCATCTAAGGTGTCATTATAAACCTAAGGTTGATTAGACTCATGACCTATGATAGGATAAGTAGGTTTGATGTTTTTGGTCTAATAAAGCTCCTACTATAGGATCTAAGGGTCTTATAAGTCCTTTCAATAGGTCTAGAGGTCCTAATAGAAACATTTTGCAACATTGTCAAAAGTTGCACAAAAAGTTGTAGTGTTGCTCAGGTGAAAGTTTCTCAGTGGTGCATCTTTCAAACCGTTCACCGTGGGACCAAACCATCAGCTCCATTAGCTCTAGTTGTCCAATTAAATGCTAGGGGAAACCATTTTTCACTTGCGAACCATCAAGAACATTCCGACGCAAGTCAAACCGAAGTGTTCTCAAGGTGCACTAAGCCAAATTGGGCAGTAATTTTTGAAGAGTCATATCTCAGACCTCGTGAGAGATATCAGAGATCTATGAAGTGAAAAAGTACTATCTTGTGAAGGCCTACAAGCATGTGGCTCAGTTTCAGGAGATTCCACTCAGATTCCATTTTCCGACCCAATCTTGGTTGGTGCAAAAAGTTGCAGTGTTACTCAGTCATCTTTCAAACTGTTCATCATGGGACCAAACCATCAGCTCCATCAGCTTCATTTGGTCAAGTAAATGCTAGGGGAGATCCTTTTTCTCTTGTGAACCATCAAGAATGTTCTGGCGCAAGTCAGACCAAAGTGTTCCCAAGGTGCACTAAGCCAAATTGGGCAGCAATTTTTGGAGAGCCATATCTTGGACCTCGTCAGAGATATCAGAGATCTATGAAGTGTAAAAGGACCATCTTGGGAAGGCCTACAAGCATGTGGCTCATTTTTGGGAGATTCCACTTGGATTCCATTTTTTGACCCAATCTCGGTTGGTGCAAAAAGTTGCAGTGTTGCTCAGTTCAAAGTTGCTCAATGGTGCATATTTCAAACCGTTCATCATGGGACCAAATTGTCATCTCTATAACCTCCAGTTGGCCAGGTAATTACTAGGGGAGACCCTTTTTTTCTTGCAAACCATCAATAATTTTCTGGTGCAAGTCAGACCAAAGTGTTCCCAAGGTGCACTAAGCCAAATTGGGCTGTGATTTTTGGGGAGCCATATCTCGGACCTCGTGAGAGATATCAGAGATCTATAAAGTGCACAAGGAACATCTTAGGAAGGCCTAAAATAATGTGTCTCAATTATAGGAGATTCCACTTGGATTCCATTTTCCGACCCGATCTTGGTTGGTGCAAAAATTTGTAGTGTTGCTCGGTTCAAAGTTGCTCAATGGTGCATCTTTCAAACCATTCATCGTGGGACCAAACCATCTGCTCTATCAGCTCCAATTGGCTAGGTAAACACTAAGGGAGACCCTTTTTCTCTTGCAAACCATCAAGAAAGTTTCAGCGCAAGTCAGACCGAAGTATTCCAAATGTGCACAAAGCCAAATTGGACAACAATTTTTGGGGAGCCATATCTTGGACCTCGTGAGAGATATCTAAGATTTTTGAAGTGAAAAGGACCATCTTCGGAAGGTCTACAAGCACATGGCTTAGTTCTGGGAGATTCCACTTGGATTCTATTTTCTGACTCGATCTCAATTGGTACAAAATGTTGTAGTGTTGCTCAGTTGAAAGTTTCTCAATGATGCATCTTTCAAACCGTTCATCGTGGGACCAAACCACCAGCTCCATCAACTCCAGTTGGTCAGGAAAATGCTAGGGGAGACCTTTTTTTCTTGCAAACCATCAAGAACATTTTGGCGCAAGTCCAAACGAAGTGTTCCCAAGGTGCGCTAAGCCAAATTGGGCAGCAATAGAAGTAAAACAATTCAAACGTCCACAAAGCATAACACATAACACCATAATTTCAATTTTAATAGATGTAAAATAGTTCAAACATACAATACATGGAAAAGATATAATATGAAAATGAACATACATACATAAATACAATGCATGGCAAAGATATAATATGAAAATGAACATACATACATAAATACTACACATGAACCATTATTATAATTTAGAGAAACATGAGATATCCACTGCATGAGCCATTTTTATAATTTTAATGAATCGTAATTCACTCATATCCTCTTAGTTAAATGGTACATAGTAAACTATACAAAATGTGGACCCTCGGTATATACAAATCAACCCATGACCACTTTTATATACAACTTGATCTTCTTTCAATATACAAAATGTGGTCTCCAAATATGCATGTGGAGCACTTCATAGTCATTTATATTTACAAAAAAGAGAAGTTAGATTGTTTCAAAAAATTTATATACAAAATTATCAAAATAATTCTACCATTTGTAGAATGATTCTTCATGATGGCCCATAACTAATTGAGTGAACCTTCTGGATAAGCTCTAACCCTTATTGTGTCATGTATTTCCTCATTTTCAGATTCACTAAGTTTCCATAAATTCTTATTATGAGGTCTTCCAGTATACTTTGTCAATTCAATATTTGTTGCAACAAGAAGGTTCGAGTAATGCAAAATATGTCTATGTGTCTCATAGTCCTCAAACAACCAATTCTTTGATTTTTTGATAGGGTACCTGCATTTCATAGAAGCATAAATGAATACAAAATTCAACATACAAATTGTAATAGAATGATGGTAAGAGGTCTCAAAGTCGTCAAACAAGAACACATTATATTTTGATAGCATACCTTTCAAGCCATGTCCCTGTCACAACAACGTATCCTATTGGGTACTCAATACCCTCTCCATCAATGACTATAGTTGTCAATTTCTTTTTTCCCTCAATACAATGACACAAAAAGTAATTAGTACCTTACTCATTATTCTCATCTGCAACAACTACATAAACATGACCTACAATTTATAGAGGGATAATTTAACACCCTAAACACTTAAGAAATTGAGAAATTACCTGGTTCAAAATGAGGGATAAGTCTCAAAATGAAGAATAAATTGAGAAATTACCTAGTTCAAAATGAGGGATAAGTCTCAAAATGAAGAATAAATTGAGAAATTGCCTGGTTCAACCAGGTTAGATATGTGATCAAAATCTGTTGATGCTTCAAACTGGCTCAATTGTAGTGCTCTAGGAAGTTGATATGTATCAAGCAGTTGCAAAGGTGTATAATACCATTCGTCAACCCACTCTTTCTATTCGCATTCCTCCCATGAAAATTCATACAAGAAAAGAAAAAACATGCCATTAATCTAGTATAAATACCCAGTGATGTTGCATTTGAACTTCTAAATGAGTGCATGTCACTTGATCCTATAAGTGTACAACAATCTAGATAGTTTCCAATGTTAGACTCGTTTATCAACCAAAAAAACCTATTAACCATAGAATTACCTTCATTACATGTTCCCATCATAGAGTTGCACCATCGCACAATTGTTTGTGTATTTATTAACTCTACACCACCTTCATACTTCAATTCCTCTTTGGAAAGAGCTCTTTTTACACATGCACCCGCACCATAATGCTCACCTTTTCCATGCCCTTCCTCCATGAAATTCCAAAAATGTTGAACGCCAATTGTCACATTCATCCTACTCAATCAATAGAACATCCTTGCATTCTTAAATTGTGAGGTGCAATTATCTGACCATATTATGTACTGGTTGTACTCAATACCTCTTTCCCTTAAATTATCATCAAAAAATTTGAAGCAACCTTGCGCAAACTCTAATGAATGTGTGTGATCATCACTGATGTACAAGTGATACTCTCTTAAAACCTTTCTATCTACGTATGTTCTATCATGTACATGAAAGAATACTATATGTACAAAGATCGTCACATGTATAGAATGGTAATACAATTCTTGCACTTCATTATGAGGTTTACATGTATAATTCTTAGTAAAATCAACAATGGAGACAATAGTACCAAGGGGAAAAGTGTCCTTACATATCTTGAATTGCTCATCCAACCACCTAGCTCTATGTGAATGACATATGTACTCATAAACTAGTTTCTTTTAAAATATCTTCATAAAATCAGCTATGCATAAATCATTTTTTACTAACTCACACCTCTTAAGTTCTTTTCCATCTTTTAGACCATAAGTTATTGTCTTGTATTTTCCAAAAGAAACTAGTGTATTTTGAATCTCTTTTGTGCTCTCTAGGTGGTGACATATCCGCAACTTTATCATACCACCACATGCACTACAAGATCCATTCAAACATATCATCTTATAATAAATGCTACCATCATCTCGATTGCATAATACAATTGACATAAAATATCTTGATGACGTAGGAGGTGCTTGAAGACCACATTCTTGCAAAATAGTGTTAGTGTGCAAAGTACAATAGACATGATGATATATATCATAATTCATGGAAAATTTAATATGTACCCTACAACAACATGTAGTGTGCGCATAATTAATCTTGACGTAAAAGGGTTTTGTCATTTCTAAAAATCTTTGACTAATTTTAATTTGAGGAAACCTTTGGAGGAATCTTTCATAAACTTGTGTTTGTGTCATATCCAAAAAGTCTTTTGGATGTGGCATACGATTTCTAGATCCGATTCTCCTCCTAACAATGTCTCTTTGGTTGGGTGAAACCCTTGTGTTTTCATGCCAAAACTTTTCAATTAATGTTCTTAATGCATCAACGACAACCTTGTCCTTGTGTGGGAGTCTACCCGAGAATGATCAAAGAGAATTAGTGTTTGGATCCTCAATTTTGTCTCGCCTTTGTAAGGCTCTCTGTAATTTTGATCTACCTATCCTTAAGGACTTACTTGTTTTTCTTACTATACGAGATTTTTTTATTTCCTTTCCCATTATAGTTGATGTGAGGACATGTCGAGTAAAATTAGCATCTTTACTGCATGATTGTGAACCAATGGCTTTGTATGCATTGAATATATTCCTCACAATGCTTCTCTCAGTACTATTTTTAGATGTTCTCAACCCCACAATTATCATTGTCTCTCTAAATTTCACATTCTTAATCATTTCAACAACTACTTGACATCTTACACTTTGATTTAATTTTTTTAAATAGTCATTCCAATTTTTTTTAACAATTCTTCTACAAAATATTTTGTACATTTTATCATGCATTGGCCTCAAAATATTTTCATCAATGTCAATTAGAAACTTTGGTTTTCTACGAATTATTCTAGGAGGTGTTAACACAGTTGCATGCTCTACATTTTCATTAGATGAATTAGATGCATTTATCCCCATCAGTTCAATTGGTCTATGTTGATGATTTTCATTTTCATTATGTGCATTTTGTTCATTAATGACATCTAATTGAAATGGTGCATTTGTCACATTAACATTAACATTTTCATTTTCATCACTTACATTGCTTGCATTTGATGATGTACCTTGTCATATTCTCCTCATGTGCTCCCTTTGTCTTTCTTTTTTTGTCTCTTTTTGTTCAATTGTTCCTCTTTTGTCCTTTGCCATTGTTCGTATTGAATGGACCCTATGAATAATATCATGAACATAGAATAACACGTGAACATCAAATACAAAAAATAAGAACAAATCAACCATTTTCTTGAAATGAGAACTTACAATGATAAAATAACATTAAAAACACAAATAAAAAACACAATTTTCAATCATTGCAAAGAAAAAACAT
>MU228157.1:501617-578765 GCA_018584345.1 Thuja plicata | reverse complement strand
GTCATATAAGAATGCCAGTTGAATTTCATTGCCAGATCATCTATATTGGCGAAGTTATTAAGGATTTACTATTGAGATTTTAGGGTGCAAAATCTTTGAGCTCAATTTTCAGGACCTTAGAGGCTCCGAATCGAGGTCAAACCTCCACCTAACTAGCACTTTGCTAGTTAGGCACTGTAGATCGTGATCTCCCCTTTCTGAAAAGTGGTTATAATAGCCAAACGCAGCTACGGTTCAAAAGTTATGGCTTTCGAAAGTTGGGCTACCTAATCTCATGTTTTGTAAATATTTAAAGCCGACCCTTTTGTAATAAAAGTGAAAAATAATTAAATGATAAGGGTAGTCGGCCTTAATGGTTAGATTTCTGGAACCTTCTCAGGCGGTGGAAATTGCCTATATAAAGAAGGCCCGTAGTGTTGTCTAGGGAAGTTCTAGGTAGATTTGGGTAATAATTCGAGGCTTTGTCCTACAGAATATTATAAGGGGAATGCCCATGCGGATTTGCATATTGTAATTCTGTAAGTTTGTAATTCCACATTTGTGGAGATAATAAGAAGCCCATTTTTTATTCTTGCAAATTGTTGTTGCTTCTCTGTTTCTGTTATGTGTTTGTGGTATTAAGGGGAGCACCCTTCATTAGAGAGGTAGGGTTTGCCACTCTTTATGGAGCGTTAAGGGATTTAGTGATTGGATCATCATGCCCTTGACACTTGTATCAGAGTAGGTGGTATGGGCAGTGATGAAAATATTTGGGGTGCTTATGAACCTAGGGTGTAGATGGGTTCTTGTCTATGGTGAAGATATAGACTAGTATATGGGGACTATCCTAGTATGGGAGTGAAATGCCAGAGAGTAAAGTTTACTGAACTAGCAAGTGAATGTGCTTTGAGCGATAAGATACGGACCTTGTGATAAGTTGAGGGGTTCTTGGGGTGTCTTAGAAGTTATATGTTGGGAGTCTTCAGAAGGCCATGGAGGTGTATTGAAGGATTAAGGATATTCACAATCAGTGAACAATTAGAGATTGTATTCATGATTTTGAACAAGAAATAAGAGTAAAAGAATGATGGTTGGATGTTTTGAATGATGTTTAAGGTTGATTCAAAAGCCAATAAGTGATTGGTTGGGGTATGAGTCTATGTATGATTTCAGCATTGGCTGAATTGAGTCCAAGGATGGAGGGCGGGAGTTCAAATCAATTTGAGTCATGATGGCTGGACAAGGAAGTGAATTCCTTGAGTTGAATTACATTAGAAAAAATTCTTTGACCATAAAGAAATAGCAAAAAAACATACACTAAGTTACCACAATACAAATTATTAAGATATGATATTTTGAAAACAACGTACTATTCTATTTTATGAATATTTATAAAACATTACCTCAGGTGTTTGAGCTACCCATCTACGTCTACTAGAACAAGCACTCCTTGGTGTTCTTGTACCACCAGCTGCACCCTACAATGCATATTATTCATGTATCAATTTAGATTCTACATAAAAATTTATTTACTTTTAACAGATTTAGGTAATTAATTAAAATAACATGTCAAAACACAAATTTCAACAAACCTATGTCGGCTCTATAACATACACCATTGAAAATAGATCATCTGTGAGGGCCACATCCTCAGTAGTGGATGACTGACATCTTCTCCCACAATGTACACATGAATGGGATGTCGAACCATCTGCACTCGCCTGACTATCTACCCCGTCACATATACCATTACAACTGATGCAAATATGCTCAATGGGATGGGCTGACCCTGTACGTGTATCTGATGATAATGGAGCTCACACAGGATGCGATGATCCTAATAGTGCATCTGATGATGAGGGAGATGGCGCAGGATGGGATGATCCTAATGGCGCATCTGATGAAGATGGAGGTGGCATAGGCACCGATCCATCCTCTCCAACTAACTGAGTGCCATGCTAGATAATGACATCAGTCAATGATGCATCTGCATGAAGAGTTTGTATATCCATAAACTCCTTCACCACTATTGGGACCACAACATGAATGTGGGGTTTTCTCATAGTATGCCTCCTCTCTTGTGGTCGGGTAATCCTATGTGCCCCAGGTCTATCCTACGCAGAGCCTTTCCCTCTACCCTAGAACTCATTAAAGTCAAAGTAATTCAGCTTCTCACCAAGGATAAACTCACAGTATAGCTTCCTCAAAAAATATAAAGGCACCTCATTATTATTACAAGGTGGTTGGTCAAATACCATGTACCACCTATCCTAAAAAGTTGATTTCATCCCCCTATCAACACACCAATGTATAGGAAACCATTTTGTATTAACTTCTAGGGAATTGCTAGTATTAGGATCAGTAAAAAGGGCACATATGTCATGTTTTTCTATGCCTTTTCTTTTCACATCCTCATATGATAAACCATCAGCATAATATGTATGACACCTATCCCTCTATGAACCCCATTTTATCACCTATTGAGACACCTCATTTGCACTATTGGACATTTTTTCTAATGTAGTGGTGAGGGTAGAATGATCCTAAAGACCGGAAGCCTTCAACCTATTGACTAATATATTAATTTGTCCACTATTTTGGTTAAGGCGTTGCATGAGGTCCTCTTGTGTTGCATTTACATGATCTAATGGCACATGTGGAGGGTCTACGGGTGGCGGTGGTTGTGGACGAAGAGAATTTTGAGGGTTTACATGTGGCAATGGTGGTGGACGAGGAGAATTTTGAGGAGGGTTTACTGGTGGTGATGGTGGTGGACGAGGAGAAATTTGAGGAGGATTTACGGGGGGTGGTCTTTCATTTCTTTTTCCTCTTCTTCGGTTGTTTGATGAATCTGAATGAAATTAATAAAAGAAAACAAAAAATCAATATCATAACCTAATTTGATAAAAAATGCAAAAAAAAACAACAAAACAACAAAAACAATAATACATACCTTTCTTACGGGGCGCCATTGCTTGAAAATGTGCAAATTGTTGAAGATATCTTGTCTTCTTCAAAGCTTGATCGGGTTCTTAGGTGTTTTTTCCCTCCTCCACTCTGTTGCTCTACGTTTTAGGCGTTAGAAATGGCCTAAGCCGCGATCTTTGCAAAATATAAATTATGTTTCTAATACCCCGATCGGGTTATTAGAAACATCTTAGAACCCGATCGTGTTATTAGAAAATATAATATGTCTAATAACCTGATCGGGTTATTAGAAACATCTCAGAACCCGATTGGGTTCTGAGAAAGGTAAAGTTTTTAAATAATATTGTCTAGGCTTGGTTACCAAGCCTAGTACAATTTCAAAATTTCAATAACCCGATCGGGTTATATGAAATTTGAATTTTTTTAAAACATGTGTCCACTTTTTTGGTCCACAACTTGGTGCACATACCCCATTATTGTCACAAATATATGGTATATTTAAGGTAAAATATGTAAATATATTTTCTAGTACCAAGCATGCACGTTTAAGTAAGACCTATGGGCTCAACTAATCAATAAATGAAACAATGTTAAATACTATAATTACATACTTGCTTGTTAGTTTAGATGATCTTATGGTTAAGACAATATGTATACTCAATGATTGCACAACATTGAATTAGCGTTATGATCCTTCCTTCTCAATGATTACCATACACCTTGGCAACTTCAAACCAAACAATGTTCTTCAAATAATTCACGCGACAAATTGATCATTCTTAACCTACGTTACTCGTGGATGTGCCCTCAGTTTATTTCTAGGTGCCCCCGTCTCGGAAATGTCTCGAGGACAAGGGACGCCTAGGGGACTTTGACTTTGAATTCTAGAGGAAATTTGACTTTGACTCTCAAATAAACATAAATTTGGTATAAGAATTCTTCTCATCCTTATAATTTTAAGGTTCTATGATGTATAAATGTGTGTTTTATGCATGTTTTCATATGAATATTTAAATTTCCCTACACATTTTAATTTTCCCTATTTTTATATAATTGTTCACTTTGTTGTCCCCTACGCATCCCCAAAATTAACAAAAAGCTTTGCCATCTCAAAACTTGTCTCCCTCTCCCCTATCTTACCTATCATAAAAACTTAAGATAACCTCATTCTTAACTATTGACACAAATACGTATGCATCTTGTGATTCAAAATGAACACTATGATTAACCATTTCCTACCCCTAATTACAAGAATCTTGGAAATGTTTAAAGACTGCACCAAATTAAACCCCAAACTAAATAAGAATTACAATTTCACCATTGCATCCAATACTAAGGTCACAAATTATTATTTTGAAAACCAAAAAGAACAATGGTCCCGCCTATAGGCATCCCCGAATGGTACAACTCGAGTTTACAATGCGTCGTCAGCAAATTACGCCATGAATTCTGGGGCAAACTAATCGTCCAATGCAAGAGGAAAAAGCTCTGTCGATTACAACAATGACAAGTGTTCACCCAATTTTCAAAGCCTACAGAACGTGGCATTCCCGGATAACCCTAGAAGTGTATATATATTCGCCACTTTGCAAATATGTCATTCAATATCTCTGCAATTCAAAGCATTGCTTTCAGTGTGTTGGTGTGATCGAAGCAGTTTTTCATTTCTCAAATTGTGTTTTGTTTAGGAAAGAAGAGAAGAGCAAACATGTCGAGCATGGAGAGTGCAAAGGCTTTTGGGCAGGAGAAGAGCGACCAAGCTCAACAACATGCCCAAGTAAAACCATTCTTCAATATCTTTACAATGCATTTGTTATGGCTGAATTTGTGTTCATATTTTTCTGTGTTTGAAATTTCAGGGTGTGAAGGAGAGTGCTGAAGAGAAGGCATGTGAGGCGAAGGAAAAGGCTTGTGAGGTCTCCCATCAGAACGAGGGAAAAGCAGAAGGAACTGCGGAAATGGCAAAGGACAAGGCTTTTGAAGCCAAGGAACAAAGTGACTCTATATTACAACAGGTTTCTCATTTTTACTTTGCCATTTATTCAATCTCTGGTTTCTCATTATTGGTGTTTCACCTTTTATAGTAAATGGGTATGTTTGTTTCTTTGTTTTGATTTGTGGGTATGTTTACACAGGCTGGGGAGAAAGTGATGGGAGTGATGGAGGGAGCAGCAGAGACTGTGAAAAACCCCTTCAATGGAGGCAACTAGAGGCAGTAGTGATCATTGTTCAGTACTCATCTGATAGTGTTGTTTTGTGTCTAATAAAAGTCGGTTATTGTTCTCTGTAACAATGCTTGGGCAACTTTTCTGGTGTGTTTTTTTTTTTCTTTGTTGCTAGTGTCTCTTTATTTTATGAGCACCATTGTATCCTGTAAGCTTTTGAAGTAAAGGGTTTCAGTCTCTGTTTTTGTCTTAATCAAAACGTGACGGTTCGCTGTAGATTTGTAGGCGTTTACCGTCTGTTTTTGTAATGTTTGTTATGTTTTTATGTATGATAAAAGTGTGTTGTAGTTGTCTGTGGACAATTCTTAGTCAATTAGCAATCAATTTTTATGGCATATCGTGTCTTTGTTTCAAAGATGGGAGATGATGATAAATCTCAAGTGAAGATGTACAGATTCCTGCAGATTAAATGACAGTAAAATAAGCATTTGTATTCGATTCACAATTTGTTTGGATTGAGAAATATATTATAGTTTTTATTATTACGTTAAATTTAAATAACAGTTTATTGTTTGAAAAAAAATTTGCACATGATTTAAATCAGAAATAACAACATCTATTGCAGATGGTGAAAATTTAATATCTTAAACTCTCATTAAGAATTAAATAGAGATATATCTATTTCAAACCCACCATTTTCAAGACTTGGAAGAAATAATTAAAGTTAATAGTACTAAAATTCAAAGAAGTTCACTAAAAATCTGTTATATTTAAGATTTAGAAGAACTTAGGAAGGCAATTTTGAGTCAAAATACAAAAATATAATATTTATAAATTGTATTTCAATTTTTTTTCTTAAATTTTTTTTTTTCTAAAGAATATCACAAAAATTAAATTCTTGTAATTCTATCCTTTCTCATGGTTGAAGGGAATTTATATTAACTTCTTAATATGTTGGAATACATTATTAAGATTTTATGTAGAAATAAGGAATTTTCGTGTTTATGATTCTTCTTTAACATTGAGATTCAAAATAAGGTTATAAATCATAGAATTTGTTAAATCTAATATTAAATCTAACAAGAAATGTTGTTTCAAGTATGTAAATCCACATTCCAACACTAATTACTCATATTCAAAATCTACTCTTTCTTTGCAACATCTATGGGTTTTTGATATTATATCGCATGTGTTGGACCTTGTAGTAGATGTTACATAAGGCAAAATTATTTCCTCGTAAAGCATTTATAAGGGTATTGCATCCAACCTACTTTACAATTGTAATATTGTAATAATACTAGTGGTTTATAACAAATAGAAAACTATTGATTTCAGTCCCAAATGAATTGATAAAATATAAGGCGATTAATCATCTACTAAAGAGAATCTAATGGTGCATTCAAGGTAATAAATATCCAATGATCCTTATCAAATCCTTCATTATAAACTAACTTATTTTGATCACTTAAATTTAAACGCTTGGCACCAAATGTTGTTTTAAATAATAATAATAAAGGGTTTCAAAAAGGTTGCTAAGAGTAGTAGATATTTGAAAATAACTTCCAAGGTATTTACAAGACTATTTTATGGTTTCATGAAAGCTTTAAAGATTCAATAAAATTGTCAATAGTTAGAGACCTTTCTAATATATAAATGACAGTAACATAACATAAAAAGCCCTCAAATTGAGATAATTCTAGTGATAGTAACTTAGTGAAAGAATCAGAGACGCGTAGAGGAAGATCTGTGGGACCAGTATTTCAAGGTCAAACGAGTCACTAATATCAGTGTGCTACAAGTCATGAGTAAAAAAGCCATGTATGGCTATAATATTGATAAGTGGGTTCATGAAGATATCCAGGACATGCAAACTACGCTTAAAGCTTTGGAGGCTAAAAAATGCAGAATGATGTTGAGATACATCAGATGGGCAAGAATGTTCTTGAGAAGGTAACTGATAACTCTACTAATATGGAAGACAAAATCTCTAATGCTATTGACAACACAATAAAACCGGTCATAGAGAAAGTGAACAACAATGACATCATGATGAAGAAGCTGATCACCTTGACTAATGTGGGTATGAAAACAACAGTTGAAAATCTGAAAGCCCTGTATACTTTGTTGGAAGGGAATAACATTGACAAATCTAATGATGATGAAGATGGAAAACAAGATATCCAGTGATCAGGCCTTGGCTCCAGAACTAGATTGAGTACCAGAAAGAAATCTGCATCCCAGGCTATCGACATCAACAATCTGAGATATTTGATTTGGAATACTCAGAACCAAATGATGGAGTCCGATGACTTTGTCAAAATGTTGGACTAAGACTGCTTCTAGGAGGTTTTTTGTGCCCGTATCACTCGTTGTCTTTTTGGTTAGGGTGTTTCTTTTTTTGGATATTTTTTTCACTTTGTAATCTGGGGTAAAGCCCTTTTTGGTTTCTATAAGCTATTGTGACACATTGTTGTCATTTAGTGCTAGATTGTCTATCTTTTTATTGCTTTCTTAAAGGGTTTGGGGCCCCTTCGAAACTTGTAGTTATCGCAATCAAAAACTTAGTGACTAGCTGAGGAAGAAAAGGCAAATAAGAGATGGATATTACAACCCAAATCAAATATTAACACCAAAAAACTAATATTTCATTAAAACAAATCTAACTAGCCAAGTACTTAGGTCTCACAATCTAATAAAAAACTCAATGTTACTCCAATAGCACATTGAAGTTGTCATTAGTTATCAAGAAGACATAATGGACAGTCGGTGACAGAGTCAACACAAGATAGTCGATATATATCACCGAAGTGAAGAGTTAATCAAGAGCACTGATCACACCCACAGTTAACCGAGTATAGTGATACCTAAGTAATCAGACTATACCGAGCACAGATAACACCGAGCTACAGAAGCATAACTGAATGTCAGTATAACCGAGATACACTGTATACACCGAGCACCGAGGAACAACATTTAGTGAGTGTAACAGAGTCCACATGAAAGTTTGTTATGGCACAATAATCTAAGTAACAACTTTTGAGCCAACCTAGATAATGGTTTACACATTTGAGGAGGAAAATAATTACGAATTTACAAAATTTATTGTTTATGTCTCCTATGTTTATTTGATCAATATAAATTTTTTAATCGTTGATCTTAGGGTGAGGATGTAAATGTTGAACCCTAATTAGGTCATATCATTTTGATATATAATTGTATAGATGTTAAATTTTGTTAAGTATGTTGATCGAGAAATTATCAAGTAGCTACCATACTACAAACATCAGAGATCAAACAAGGGATTCAAGGACAAAGACTATCTTGCAGTATTCAGTTTACAGAACTAAGGCAAGGCTACCGAGCAGAATAGAGAAGAAGGTATTATCATTCACATTGAGGTGATATGTTTTGTATGAACTTAATGGATCTGTATCAAAATTTTTGAGATTGTATATGTTTCAGATCAAATTTTCTATTACTCTCTAACAATTGTAATAGATACTTAAATCTTTTAACAGAGTAGACTTAACATTCTTTTTGTAAATCTCTTAACTGAGTGCACACATAGATTGTGTTGCTAAATCCTCCCATGAGGTAGATCTATTCAATCCTTTTGTTACTCCTAATAGGGTAAGATCATCAGAAGTGACCATTTTTGTAAAGCTTTAACAAGCTACCTTTATTACTATAGTAGTGAAGTTTTGTGGGTCTCATCTCTAGCACAGTTTTACCTTCTAACAAGGGTTTTCTGTGATACAAAAATACTAGGGTGAATAGTACTTAATTGTGTGTATGTGTTATGTTTATTTTACATGCATTTATCTTTCAACATTGATATTATATGTTTGGAATGAGAAATTTAGTCATTCGGTTTATATAGAACAGTGAATTGAAGGATTTGTCTAAATTTTTTGAAGGATACAGATTCACCCCTCCCCTCTCTAGTACACATACTTTCCATTATCTTAACATTGGGCCAACAATTGGTATCAGAGCATATTCTCTTATTTTAGGTTTAACAACTGAAGATAAAAGATCTTACAATGGAGAGGTATACACTTGACAAAACTATTGAGAATCAGAAGTTACAGCTGCATATCTATGTTGAACAGTTCAAGGAAGCCAAAGAGAAACTCAGGGAGATGCTGATTAAGAGAAAGGACATGGCACTTCACTATCGTGAGATTGATTATCATGAAGAAGAGATTCATGACCCATTTGATACATTTGGATTTGAATCTTGTAGCATATCTGATGCATTTTAAGGGATAATATCAAAGCTAACTAAGAGCAATCAACAAATTACTGAATAAGTGAAAATACTACAGATCAGACAAAATACCCAAATGGTTAGAATGGTTGAAGTCTTGAATGATGAAAATAAAGTTGAACAAGATAGAAAAATGGGTTTTGATGACAGAAGACAGATGACTGAAAACTTACAAGAGAAAGAAACTAAGATATCTAGACTTACTGAACACTCCTTTGAGATCACCAATCAAGTGGTTGCTATGAATCATGAGGCTAACCGAGTGAATACTGAACTTGAAAAAAGAATAGATGATATTGGTTTATTGAAAGAAGAAAATGAGAAACTGAGAAATGAAGTGAAGATGTTACAACAACATAATGTAGTGATTAAGAGATCTGAAGAAAGAACTAAGAGAATGGATGAATTTATGAACCATCAAAGAAGACTGAATAACAATACCAAATTAGGGTATACCGAGCATGGTGAATCATCAAATTAAGTTGAAGAAAGGAATTTCTAGTTAAATCCTTATCCAAAGAAGCCCTCTTTCCATCAGTGTGGAAAACTAGGCCACACATCAAATGTTTGCAGAAGCAAAACAAAAGGCATTCCTAGAAACCCTCCTAAATTCAATGGTATTTTCTATAACATGGACATTAGGCACATGAGTGTAGATCCAAGTTGAAGAAACCACAAAAGAATCCATACATGGATAAATACTGTCAAAATTGCAACATGAATGGTCACACAACTCAAGCATGTAGAAATAACACAAAGCAGAATCTGGAAGCCTAAAGGACAAGAATCAGTAAACCAACCGAGAAGACAAGGCAATGCTTATACATGGGATTAAAACACTTGGATAAGTTGTGAAACATGTGGTAAATATGGACATATAGAAGAAAATTGTATGATACTATGGCAAATCAAATCTAGGAATTGGTCTAACTCTGGAATAGCATGTTCTCACTGTGTAAAAGTCAGTCACTTAAGCATAGATTGTGCAGAATGAATAAACACTTATGGGAATAGAAATACAATTGATAAAATTGTGAGGATCAAAAATCAAATGTGGAGAAGAACATCAAATGATAATGTAGGACCAAGCACAAAAATTGGTGACACCTCGTCCAATGGGTTAGGTGGCTCCACTATCTCCAATTGAGCAATACAAGCAGGTATGGAACTATGTTTTGCAATGCTATATCTTATATTAGTTCCTATATATTTATTACACATATTCCAAATCAACATGAATAAAGATGCACTATGACATTTCATATTTGATTACTATGATCTAGTCTAGTCAGTTAATATGTACCAAGTTTAAAACTGTCAGTCGGTGAAAATGTGAAGAGACAACCGAGTTGTTATGACAATCGAGAATCTGCACCATTTACCGAGCTGAAGTATTGATAGTGTTAATAGATCTTATTGTTTGTTCATCGAGCAGTTGGTGAAGCACATTTAATGCACTACCCTAAGCTATTTTCTATAAATTTGGTCGATGTGAGCTCATTTGCTCACAACGCGATCATAGAGCAGAACAAAGGACAGAGAGAAAAGTAGAAGAAAAGTTTATTTGAGCATTCAAAAGATATTTTAGCACATTTTGAGCATACAGAGGTTAGTTATTGTGCATTCTGAACTCACTGAGTCATTTTTCATCATTTTATGGAAGCCCTAAATTGAAAAATCATGGCATCTTCATCTCGTATGAAGCAAGATAAGCTGGTCAAGGAAAAGAAGGTTGTTATGATCAAGAACTCCACCCGCACAGAACCTAACTACAAGATCCATCTACAAGTCGCAACACAATTGAATAATCAAGGCACATTTTTATCTGTTCCGTCTAGGGTTTTTCTAGTGCAAGACGTGCGTGCATATATACACTTGAACATTTGAGAAATTAGAGATTTTGAACTAATATCTACTTATCAAACAATGTGCACAGATGAAAAGCTAAAGGAAGACCAAAAACACTTAGAGGTTAAAGGGTTAACTTGTGCCCTAGATTTCCTGAAGGTATTTTAGAATGAGTGGATCTGCATTGTACCTAGCCGAATACATGATGGAAAGATATGGCTAGATGAACCTAAACAGATAACTAGGGATCTCATTCATGTAGTTATAGGATATCCAATATGTGACAAATCCAAAGCCCTAAGACACCTATAGATAACCGAGTTGGAGAAGCTTACATTAGCTGAGTGGGACAATAGAGGCTTGAAGGTCAACCACATCAAGGATGTTGAATTGAGATTTGGTCCTTATGCCATTGGGTATAAGATATTTCAATCTAGCAGGCCTAACAATGTACCATGTGGAGTTGTGGATATAGCTTACAAGATAGTGAAGAAGGGTCTACAATTTGATCTTTTTGAGCTATTACAGAAGCAATTTGAAGAGAATATGAGAACCATCAAGTCAGCAAAGACAAACACATGTAAGTTTGGTTCCTTACTGCTATGCATATTCTTCTACATGGAAAACTTCTTCCCATCAATCGGTAAAGTTAAATGGAAGACACATAGACTGGTTACAGTACAGATAGATGAAATGATTACAAGCCTAGGAGAGAATTTTGAGCCAGTAATTAATGATTACTTTTCTAAATTTAAGGCTAGAATGGAGAAGAGATCCCGAATTCCACAACAACTTGTAGATAAATACCAAGACAATATATGTTTTGTGGTAGACATAGATACAACATTGATAAAAACAACAGATCCAAGGACTGCATGGCTACCTCCAATGGAGTATGAGTTAAATATTGATGTTGCAACAAAGGCTATTGAAAAATTGCTAAATGAGCCTGTTGACAAATCGGCTATGAGATCTGGCACTTATGATGAGGCAAAGGCCTGGATACAAATTCATTTACAAGTACAACAATTAGGTCGAAAAAATATCAAAGAGTATAAACATTGAAAAGGAAACTTTCTATAACCGAAGAGGAGTTGCATGAATCTGAAGAGGAAACCATGCAGTAGACCTTAGTCGGTTAGGAAGCTGAACCAGATAATGACACAAATGCCACCAAGTCAGATGACAAACCAGTTGAGGCATCTAAGGCTACAACAAGAAAAATTACAAAGACTGTATCTCCACCTCATACAAGATCACAATCGGTGACCAGTGATTCACCACCTTTGAAGAAAGGTGTAGCTAAAATTACAAGGCTCTCACTAAAATTTACTTATCAGATAAGGAAACAGAAAGGCACAACCGATAATCTTGCTCTGAGACAATGAAAGAGGAGATATCTATGAAACAAAGATGACAAGGATATTTCTGATGAAAATCCAAAACAATTCAAGGTTGTACAGAATAAGCCATCATAGTCTATTGATGAGATTGTAGAGATAATAAAGACAACCATACAATTAGAACATCCAAAGATACAAGCATATAAAGATCTATCTACCAAGAACAATGAGAAACTTGAAGAAGCAATAATAGGTATGATGATCAACCTGAAACAAGTTCCAGTTGAGTTTGCTACTTTTATTCTATCATAATTGTATGATAAAATATCATCAAGATGGTCATATGCACTACAAACTGAGAAACAAATGAGAGAGGTCACTCCCAGTCTTATTAAATAATATTATACAGTTGAGAAGATAGGAAATATGATGAAGAAGTATACCAAATAATTTACTAAGAAGTAAAGGACATTGAATATATTTCAAGGAAAATTGAAGGAAGTGGATATTGAGAGCACTCAATTATGGAACAAATTGCTAAATCTATCTAAGGACACCCAGGACACCGAGGAAATAACTGATGTTGCATCTATTGAACTAAGTACATATCGTATGAAAGTTGATGATGTAGGAGTTGATAATGTGTTAGATGGTGTTCCTAAACTCTTAACCAATTTAGGACACTCTAATATCACAATCACTAATGTAGCCGAAGGAGATCCAGATGAAAAGGCCAAAGAAGATGAATTTATTGGTGCACCCGGGACTATTGATGAAAATGATACATCACAATTCACTCGAGTAAACATAACTAGATAGCTTCCTATAATGGTTAAGGAAATTGAGATTGAGACCGAAGCACAGGAAAAGTCACCTGAGAAAGTCACAGATACAAATTAAGACAAGGGTGAAGGTCACGGTAAAGAGACTGAGCAGATTGGTGGAACAACTCAAGGTGATGCACCCTAGGATACCACTGATGCTGCAATAGTAAAAATTTGAAGGTAACACCAAGAAAAATGAACAAATAGTAGATACCTCTACTACAGACTCAAGTTCACTTATAGAGACACCCCACCAAGTACTCACACTGAGTACCGAGAAAGTAAAGTCAGAAACCGAGCAAAAGGCTCAGCTCAAGAAGAAGAAGAAGAAAGGAAACAAGGATTTAGTTACCCTAGATGAAATCATAGAGATTCCTAAATGGGATCCTAAGACACTTGATCCTGAATCACTGAATAAAAATGGTGAACTTTGCACCAGAAAAGATGCACAAGACAAGCTTAGAATAGAAGCAAAGCATGCACAAGTCCTAGAAAAGGCAAAGGAGATCTTAATGCAAGTTGTACCTGATATTAACATTAATGAATGAGCCATCATACTGAAACAACTTTAGCTACTCACAGAGGCCATTGATAATCTTGATACAGATGTCGAGTAGAAACTAGAGGAAAGAGCAGAGAAGAGGATCCAATACAAGGTTATAGAGAAAATTAGCTAGGGAGTGGCAGTACACAAGGTAACTCTGTCAAAATTAGTAAATGGTATAGAAATTATCATATACCAAGCCATTACTAATCTACAATATTTATGCACTCTAGACCATTTTACTACCGAGATTAGTGAAAAATTGAAGCAAATATATCAAGATCTACAAACTAGTGCACAATGTCTTTCAACCGATCCAGCTGCATTACGGATGCATTATAAGAAGACACTTCAGAACCAATGGTTGAGATAGGACTTGAAGAAAGAAGAGGAATCAATCAAAGAGAAAGTAACTGAGCTCTAGGCTACATTACTACAACATTTAGCAATGATGAAGAAACATGTGACTCTGGCAAAGAATCGCATTGCCACCCTAGATTTATCAACAAAAAAGAGCATATATGATATGCATGCCCAACTACAATTAGAGTTACTCACCCTTGAACACTTAAAGGACAAATGGGAGAAATTATTGGAAACTCTCATGAGTTCTCATCCCAATATTTTTTACAAACTGTAAGTTATGTACTTTTTGTCATTATTTCAAAAAAGGGGGAAATGTATGTATATATGTATAGTAAAGGTATATACTACAATCAGATTGTTCATATACATATATCAATTATATACATAGGGGGAGCATGTACAAAGGGGAAGTCATTATGTACAGTACTAAGTTTTTGATACTAATGCCAAAGGGGGAGAATGTTACTCCAATTATATATTGAAGTTGTCATTAGTTATCAAGAAGACATAATGGAAAGTTAGTGACAGAGTCAACACAAGATAGTTGGTATATATCACTAAAATGAAGAGCTAACCGAGAGCACTGATCATGCCCATAGTTAACCAAGTACTGTGATACCTGAGTAATCAAACTATACTGAACACAGACAAAACTGAGCTACACAAGCATAACTGAATGTCTGTATAACCGAGATACATAATATATACCGAGCACTAAGGAACAAAATTTACTGAGTGGAACAGAGTCCACATGAAAGTTTGTTACGACACAATAATCTAAGTAACAAATTTTGAGTTGACCTATATAACGGTTTACATGATCGAGGAGGACATAAATTATGGATTTACAAGATTTATTTTTTATGTCTCCTATGTTTATTTAATCAATGTAAATTTTGTAACCATTGATCTTAGGGCAAGGATATAAATGTTGAACCCTAATTAGGTCATATCATTTTTATATATAATTGTATAGATGTTAAATTTTTTTAAGTATGTTAATCAATAAATGATCAAGTAGTCGCCATACTATAGACATCAGAGATCAGACAAGGGATTCAAGGACATAGACTACATTGCAGTATTCAGTTTACAAAACTAAGGCAAGGCTACCAAGTAGAATAGAACAAATGGTATTATCATTCGCATTGAGGTGATATGTTTTGTATGAACTTAATGGATCTGTATCAATAATTTTGAGATTTTATATATTTCAAATCATACCTTCTTTTACTCTCTAACAATTATAATAGATACTTAAATCTCTTAACAGAGTATACTTAAGAGTATTTTTGTAAATCTCTTAATTGAGTGCACACATAGATTTCATTTCTAAATCCTCTCACGAGGTAGATCTACTCAATCTTTTTGTTACTCCTAACAGGGTAAGATCATCAGAAGTGATCATTTTTGTAAAACTTTAACATGCTACCTTTATTACTGTGGTAGTGAAGTTTTGTTGGTCTCATCCCCACCGTAGTTTTTACCTTCTAACAGGGGTTTTCTGCGATACCAAAATACTAGTGTCAAGAGGACTTAATTGTGTGTATGCGATATTTTTATTTTACATGCATTTATCTTTCAACATTGATACTATATGTTTGGAATGAGAAATATACTCAGTCTGTTTATATAGAAGAATTGAAGGATTTGTCTAAAAGTTTTTAAGGGTACTTATTCACCCCTCCCCTCTCAGTACACATCCTTTCCATTATCTTAACATTAGGGAAACATTCAAGAAACAAGGAAAAAAAGAACACTTAAAGTGAGGAGTACATTTGATGAATACATTATGACTCAATGAATTATCAAGTACAAGGCTATTTCAATGGATTCCCTAAGGTACTGATGAAGGATATAAAATATTCTTGATGGGTACTTGAAATGTCACTTCTTATAGAGAAATAACTATGTAAATCCAATAAATAAATAATCAAAGCAAGTATTGACAAAAAAAATTGAGGTAAATTCTAATAGTCTTGACTAAAATCACTATGCCTTAGGAATATTTGATGATGTGAATTTTTTAATAATATCATATTATTTTTTTAATAAAATTCTTTATCCCCACTTTCCACATGCTTTCACTCCCCCTCTCTTTTTTTAGACCTAATATTTTAAATCTTCATACAATTTATACTTCTTAAACATATATACTAATCCATGAAATCCACTTATTCTCCATTTACTGTTATCCATACTTCCTCTCATTTAACATTGAGTATTAACCTTTCCTTGCTCTGAGAGTTCACTTTTCCTTTTAAGTCTCAAAATCATAGATTTTTAATATTTTTCTTGCACATTTCCCTTACCCACTTTCCATCTCCCTTACTCATTTTTGACTTCATGCTCGTAAGCTTGTTCATGTGTTCAAACCTGAAACATATAAGATATGTAGTACAACCAATCTCCAAACCTTTCAATTAATCCACTTTATTTCCTACATTTTCCATAATCCTCTTTCTTCTAGTATTTAGCACATGACGTTAATGATACCTAATCTATTTCTCATGGGTCATAGACTCTAGTCTCTCTTTTTTATTTCTTTCACCAAAAGGTGCATCTGGCACTCTCTATCCCCGATCCCTAATCCATTCCCTTTACATTTGTCCATATTATTTAGTGGTATTAGATATACCCAAGCACCTTGAACCCAATTCTTCATCTTGAATTTATAATTAGAGAGTTCATTTTTACTTTTAAGTCTCAAAATGTTAGATTTTTCATATTTTCCATGAGCATTTCTCTCTCCCCACATTCCATCTCCCTTCCTCATTGTGGAACTCATACTTGCTCATACAGTCAAACTTGAAGGTTATAAGATATGTGGTACAAACAAACAATCTCTAAACCTTCAAATTATTCCACCCTATTTCTCATGCTCCTTTCTTTTTTCTACTACTAGATATGCCACATTAATGATCTCTAATCCATTTACCTTGAGTCATAGACTTTTGTAATTCAAAGTGTGCATCTTGTTAATATAAATCAACAGCATATTAACTTAATTAAACAACACAAAATAGAGATTCAAAAAAGAGACAACACAATTTATAGTGGTTCACCCAAATATCCTACGTCCACTCTCAAACAGGGAAATATTATTATTCACTATTCAGATACAAATAAAATTACCTACAATTCAATAATGATGTTCTTTTATAAGAAAATATAACAATGTTATCGAGAATATGAAGGGTCAAGAGTTATTGGAGGGAAATGAAGTGACTGTTGGATTTCACATCCAACAATATCCCACTTGAAACCCAACCATAACACTACAAACAATAATATCCCATGCACTTCTATCCTTAATTTCATAATAGTTCTGAAAAGGCTCTACATATCTTTAGCTTTTCCAAATATTGTTAACAAATCAAATTAGTCTTTTCCAAACAATATTAGAATTACTAAAACTCATTGCAATAACAAAGGCACCACGTCTCTCAACTAGAGCTTCACTCCTAAGAATATCCATCTGAGTGCATGTACCAAAATCTTCTCTAATGTCATATAAATTCCTTCTCCCAACATTCTGGAGTTGTTTAGTAGGGTGAAATTAGACATGCCTCTCATTCAAAGACCAAAATGTAACCCCTTCCTCATTTTCTACAAACACGCCATTTGAATCTACTTTGCTTCTAAATGCCTCCAAGAAATGCAGAGAAAATTTACTGGAATACCCATCTTCCTTAAACATAGAAAAAACAACCTCGGTCTTGGTCTTAGTCTCAAGGGTGCCCCGCTTGTTCCATCCCCATGTAAACAACCATCCCTCTTTGGAAATGTAGTGGCTAATCTCCTTGTAAAATGTACCAAAGACAAAAAAGAGTCAAAACAAAAATTCAGATTCATGAAAACATATTATTTTTTTTGCAAATTTGTTGTGGCTTTCCACAACAAAATATGTAGATCAAAAAGAACAATTCCCTAACTCTAGCTCCTTTCACTTTGTTATTCAGAATTTTTCTCAAGGAGCCCCTGGAAATCATCACTTCTTCAACAACATGGGTAGAGAAGGTGACTGCCTAAAGTTCATATTCTTCTCTTGCAAAAGACTGTATCTCCACCTCATACAAGATCACAATCGGTGACCATTGATTCACCACTTTTGAAGAAAGGTGTAGCTAAAATTACAAGGCCCTCACTGAAAATTACTTATCAAACAAGGAAACAGGAGGGAAAAATCAAGAATCCTGCACTGAGATGATGAAAGAGGAGATATCTACAAAACAATGATGATAAGGATAATTCTTATGACAATCCAAAATAATTCAAGGTTGTACAGAATAAGCCATCACATTCTATTGATGAGATTTTAGAGACAATAAAGATAACCGTATAATTAGGACATCCAAAGATACAAGCATATGAAGATCTATCTACCAAGAACAATGAGAAAATTAAAGAAGCAATAATAGGCATGATGATCAACCTGAAACAAGTTCCAGTTGAGTTTGCTACTTTTATTCCATTAGAATTGTATGATAACATATCATCCAGATGGTCATATGCACTAAAAACAAAGAAACAAATGAGAGAGGTCACTCCTAGTGTTATTAAAGCAGATTATACAATTGAGTAGATAGGCAATCTGATGAAGAAGTATGCCAAATAATTTCCCAAGAAGGAAAGGTCATTGAATATCTTGCAAGAAAACTTGAAGGAAGTGGATATTGAGAGCACTCAAATATGGAACAAATTTCTAAATTCATCTAAGGACACCTAGGACACCAAGGAAATAATTGATGTTGCATCTACTAAACTAAGTACAGACCCTATGATAGTTGATGATGCAACAATTGATAATGTGTTAGATGGTATTCCTAAACTCTTAACCAATTTAGGACACCCAGATATCACAACCACTGATGTAACTGAAGGAGATCCGGATGAAAAGGCCAAGGAAGATGAATCTATCTGTGCAACTGAGACTATTGATGAAGAGGATACATCACTGGTTGCCCGAGTAAATATCCCTAGACAGATGCCTATGTTGGTTAAGGAAATTAAGATTGATACCGAAGCATAGGAAAAGTCACCCGAGAAAGTCATAGATACAAATGAAGACAAGGGTGAAGATCACGGTAAAGAGACTAAGTAGAGTGGTGGAACAACTCAAGGTGATGCACCCAAGGATACCACTAATGTTGCAATAGAAAAAAAAGGTGAAGGTAACACCGAGACAGCTGAAAAAATAGTAGATACCTCTACTACATACTCAAGGTCAGTTACTGAGACACCCCACAAAGTACTCACATCGAGTACCGAGCAAGTAAAGTCAGAAACTGGGCAAAGGCTCAGCTCACTCTAGCTCTATCACCGTCTTTAAGTAGTCAAGGTAAGAAGAAGAAGAAGAAGAAGAAGAAGAAGAGGAAGAAGATTCCCAAATGGGATCCTAAGACACTTGATCTTGAATCACTAAAGAAATATGGTCTAATTTTCACCAGAAAAGCTGCACAAGACAAGCTTAGATTAGAATGTACAAGTCCTAGAAAAGTCAAAGGAGATCTTAATGCAAGTTGTACCTGATATTAACATTGATGAACAAACCACCACACTAAAAGAACTTGAGCTGCTCACAGAGGCCATTAATAATCCTGATATAGATGTCGAGTAGAAACTAGAGGAAAGAGCAAAGAAGAAGATCCAATACAAGGTTACAAAGAAAATCAGCTAGGCACTGGTAGTACACAAGGTAACTCTGTCAAAATTAGTAGATGGTGTAGAAATTATCATATCCCAAGAAATTACTACTCTACAAACTTTATGCACACTAGACCGTTTCACTACCAAGATAAGTGAAAAACTCAAGAAAATATATCAAGATCTACAGACTAGTGCATAGAGTCTATCAACCAAGCCAACTACATTACAGATGCATTATAAGAAGATACTTGAGATAGGACTTGAAGAAAGAAGAGGAAGTAATTAGAGAGCGAGTAACCAAGCTCTAGGCTACGTTACTAGAACATTTAGAAATGATGCATAAATATGTAACTCTGGCAAAGAATCTCATTTCCAGCCTAGATTTATTAGTAATAGAGAGCATATGTGATATGCATGCCCAGCTAAAATTAGAGATACTCAACCTCGAACACTTAAAGGACGAACGGTAGAAATTATTGGAAACTCTCAAGAGTGCCCATCCTAAAATTTTTGACAAACTGTAAGTTATGCACTTTTTGTCATTATTTAGAAAAAGGGGGAAATGTGTATATATATATATATATATATATATATATATATATGTAAAGTAAAGGCAAATACTACAATTAGATTTTTCATATACATATACTGAGTATATACATAGGGGGACCATCTACAAAGGGGAAGTCATTATGTACAATACTAAGTTTTTGATACTTATGCCAAAGGGGAGAATGTTACTCCAATTTCTTATTGAAGTTGTCATTAGTTATGAAGCAGACATAATGGACAGTCAGTGACAGAGTCAACACAAGATAGTCGATATATATCACCGAAGTGAAGAGTTAATTGAGAGCACTGATCACACCCACAGTTAACTAAGTATAGTGATACCTAAGTAATTAGACTATACTGAGCACAGACATGATCGAGCTACACAAGCATAACCGAATGCCAGTATAACAAAGATACATTGTATACACCAAGCACCAAGGAACAACATTTAGCAAGTGGAACAGAGTCCACATGAAAGTTTGTTATAGTGCAATAATCTACGTAACAAATTTTGAGCTGACCTAGATAATGGTTTACACGATCAAGGAGGACATTAATTACAGATTTACAACATTTATTGTTTGTCTCCTATGTTTATTTGATCAATATAAATTTTGTAATTGTTGATCTTAGGGTAAGGATGTAAACGTTGAACCCTAATTAGGTCATATAGTTTTGATATATAATTGTATAGATGTTAAATTTTGTTAAGTATGTTGATCAAGAAATGATCAAGTAGTCGCCATACTACAGACATCAGAGATCAAACAAGGGATTCAAGGACAGAGACTATCTTGCAGTATTCAGTTTATAGAACTAAGGCAAGGCTACCGAGCATAACAGAGAAGAAGGTATTATCACTCACATTGAGGTGATATGTTTTGTATGAACTTAATGGATCTATATCAACAATTTTGAGATTGTATATGTTTCAGATCAAAAAAAATTTTACTCTCTAACAATTGTAATAGATACTTAAATCTCTTAACAGAGTAGACTTAACATTATTTTTGTAAATCTCTTAACCGAGTGCACACATAGATTATGTTTCTAAATCCACCCATGGGGTAGATCTAGTTGATCTTTTTTTTACTCCTAACAAGGTAAGATCATCAGAAGTGATCATTTTTGTAAAGCTTTAACATGCTACCTTTATTACTGCAGTAGTGAATTTTTGTGGGTCTCATCCCCACCACAATTTTTACCTTCTAATAGGGGTTTTATGCAATACCAAAATACTATTTTTAAGAGTACTTAATTGTGTGTATGCGTTACATTTATTTTGCATGCATTTATCTTTCAATATTGCTACTATATGTTTGGTATGATAAATCTACTCAGTCAGTTTATATAGAATAGTGAATTAAAGGATTTGTCTAAAAGTTTTTAAGGGTACTAATTCACCCCTCCCCTCTCAATACAAATCCTTTCCATTATCTTAACATTGGGCCAACAATCAAGTAACAAGGAAAACTAGAACACTTAAAGTGAGGAAGACATTTGATGAATACACTTCAAAGGAAAATAAAAAAAGTATTCATCCCTTTTTGGGTATATGCACCAAGATGGGGGACCAAAAAGGTGCCAAATACCTTTTTGGTCTCCCATACGCACATAGGGAGTGCGGGATATAGGGCGCATGCCCTGTCGCCTGGATTGCCCAAGCCATAGGGTGCATGCCCTATAGCCTGCCTGCCCTATGGCTTGGGAAATTTAAACCCTAGGGCACGCACACTATAGGGTGCACACCCTATTATGTTTTATATAAAGTTTGGGCAGCCCCTTTTGTGGCTCATTTTCTTTTCCGAAACTCGCGGCTTGCCAAGAATTCTCCATAAAAGTGTGTACGCGATTCATTGTGGGTTTTTCTCCATCAAATAGAAGCTAAAAATGGCTCCACGATGTCATCAAGGTCAAACCAGAGGAATAGGTAAGTGATTCTATAACCATGTATCTTATTTGTATTAAAATTTAGGTTTAATTTTTAGTTTTCAATCAAATTTGATTATCAAAGTTTCTTGTCTTAAATTTTATGTTTAATTAGACTTTTAAAATAGATTTTCTTTTAATTGCCAGGATTGAATGATCTCACGACAAAAAATCCTCAACCAAACCCTCCATCTTCTCCTCATGAAAAAATGGATGTTGAAAATAACAAAGAAAATGAACCCCAACCGCCTCCACCAATCGAGAAAACTCCTCCTAGAACACATAAAAATTTGATAAACCAAATAGAAAGAGGGGAAAAAAAAATAGAACCTTTAATTAGGAGGTTAAAAGATTCTATTGGTACAAATCCTGGTTAAAATCACTTTCAAAATCATTAGAATTAATCTTGACGCACGTAGTTTCAGTTAGTGGGAAACTAAATTTATGGCATGACAAAAGAGAAGAACAAAAACAATATTATACAATTAAATTATCATATGAGGGGATAAAAAAGAAAGAAATAAAAAATATGAAATTTGTAAACTCTTTGAAAATCCAGGGGAAACTAAAACTCTTAAAACTGATGAACTATAACTAATTGAATGTTTGAAGATGTTAAGCTGATGATCACAGAGACATAGAAAGTTTATGCAAGACATTAAATTAGTTAATGTATTGTATTCTCATTGATGTAAAATTGATATAATCTCTATGGTCATGGACATATTGCTAAAGAATTCAAAGAATCGATGAATCAAAGGCTATGCTATCAGTAATGCATATAAGTCAAGTATTCAAAAGGTGATTGTATACACCGACTAAGTGCACATCGACGGTCAGAGTAAAATAGAAAAGTTAGAGTTACCCGATGAGAAAATGTACAACATTACTGATGAGAAAAGTCACAATGTTGCTCGATAAGAAAAGCACAGTTTAACCCAACGAAAAGAATTACAGTGTTGCCCGACGGATGGAGATCTCGAAGACAACTGAAGTCACACCAATGGAACAGTCAGTTATCACTGATGACTAACTAAAGTATTGACCGACATAATAGAGAGTTCAGAAATGACAAAATGCTTAGCTGTCAAAAGCTAAAAATAGACTTAACTGATACTTATCATTATTTTAATTGACAACATAAATCCGGAGATAAGTAAAGGATTTAAAGCTCCTTTGTTCAGTTAGCAAGAAGATCTCAATGAGATAAAACTGGAGTTTTTCTTTAAATCTAATTGGCGAGAATTGTGGATCACGCCAAGATCAAGAAAGCCAAGAAATGATGTATCATGTCTATAAAGAGACAACCTAATTCATTACAAATTGTGGTGAAGGGGGGTGAAAAGAGAATAGATGTTGTGGAGATTGTGAAGGAGAAGAAAGTCTTCATTCAGACCTGATCAACAAGCTGAGGAAAGAGCTAAATTCTACACACACTGACGAACATAGATACAACATCACATAGCCTAACAGTGTGGAGCAAAGGTATTGAATTGATAATATTGATCAGATTGGTAATGTACTTACAATAGATATGAAAATCTAGAATTCAAGTTGTATATGTGAACAGATCAATTTACAGGTTTAGTTTAACCATTGAAGCATCAAGTCTCTTAACCGAGCAGGACTTAAAATTATTTTGTAATTGAGATACATCCCAAGGAGTATCAAAAACTTTGATCATAGAAAGTAGCATTGGATATGTATGATACCTATTGACAGGCCAAGTGAGTGTTTGATCAAGTATGGTAGCATTAGATGCCAGATACTAAGTGAAAAACTATCTTTTAAATCCTCTAACAAGGTCACACCTAATAGTGTGTTTGTAACCTTTAATACTGTTGTCTCTTAACCCAGCTCACTTCAGAAGAGTGAAAATTTGGGGTACCATTCCCAGTGGTTTTTCCCTTAACAAGGTTTCCACGTTAAAAATCCATATGTTATGTGTCTATGAGTCATTACTTTATAGTTTTGAATTTCACTTAAGTAAATGTGGATTCATCGGTATACACTAGTTATTTACTATGATTTGGTAAATAGAAAGACTGATTATCGGTAAACATACAAAAGAAGATTTTACAAAGCATTTTGACAAGTAGAAATTTGATATAAGTATTTCAAGGCATTCATCTTATAGGACTAAAGAATAAATAGAGGTATAATTTGTGGTACTAAGTTTGAAGTGTTGATTTAAGGATTAATTGTTGAGGCCACTAATTCACCTCCCCTCTCAGTTATTACTAACAATTGGTATCAGAGCTTGTGTGCTTAGAAAGGGAGTTTAAAAGTTAAAGCAAAAAATCACAAGATGAACAGAGGAGATGTGCCTAAGTTGAACAAAGACAACTTTGCTTCATGGAAAAGCAGAATAAGACTCCACTTATAAGGTATTGGAAATGATATTACTTAATACTTAAATACTGAATATGTGTTTCCCATAGGAGCACCCACAGTTGAACAAATGAGAGATAAGCATGAGCACAAGTGCATGATGATAGAGCTTTCTTCCTCACTCTTCAATGCTGAGTTTGAAGATGTCAAAGCATGCACAACTACAAATCAGATGTGGGACAAATTGAATCTTGTACATGGTGGTGATAAAAATATTCTGAGAGCCAAGGTATAAATCCTTAGAGGAAAGTTTGATGATCTCAGAATGAAAGAAGGTGAAAACATCAGGTAGTACAACACAAGAATAAAAGAGGTAGTCAATGATATTCGAGGATTTGGAGGTGTACTAGATGAAGATACAGTAGTAGGTAAAATTTGAAGAACCTTACTGCCTACTTATGCTATTAGAGTATCTGCCATACAATAAATGAGAATAGTAGCAAATATAAATGTTACTCTAGACAGTTTGATTGGAAGACTAGTTTCATTTGAGATGAACAACTTTGATAATAGTGTCTTACCAAACATAGAGTCTGCATTCAAATATTCTTTGAGAATAATTAAATCAAGTCATAAACACACTATGAGAAAAGATAATGATAGTGAAAGTTAAGAAGAAGATCTTGATGAAATTGAAGCACTTATGGCTAGAAGAATGCAGAGAGGCAAAGGTAAATACAAAGGTAAATTACCACTTGTTTGTTTTAATTGTAATGAGATTGGACACTTTTCAGTAAGATGTCCTAACAAAAGAAAAGATGACAAAATTAATGACAGGTCGTTTGAAAAGAAGTATGACATAGGTGATTACAGAAGCAACTAAAAATCAGAAAGAAGAGATACCCAAGACTACAAGGACAAAGGAAAGAAGGCCAGTTACCTAGCTAAATGAAAAGATGAAGATACTAGCACTGAATTTGATGAAGACATCGAGATGGTGTTTGTGGCAGTAAAAGATGATTTAGATGATGATGAAGAAATGTATGTAGAAACTGTACTCATATCTAAAGTTAGTAAAAATGATGTTTGGATCATAAATAGTGGCTGCACTCACCATATGACCTATGACAAAAAAAAATTTGAGACTTTTGAATACTATAATGGTGGTTCAGTAAAAATGGGTAATGACACACCTTGTCTAGTTGAAGGTAAAGGAACTATAATGTTGAATAACCTGATAAAATGTGAAAATGCTTATTGGGTGAAAGGATTGAATTATAATCTATTGAGTGTTCCTCAGTTGAATAATTCAGGTCATAGAGTAGCATTTGAAAATAAGAAGGCAAAGATCTTCAATAAATCAAGAAGTCTGATTGGTACCAGTGAGCAGACAAGAGGTAACTTATTCTATCTGAATGATACTAACACCACTTGTTTAATGGATAGAAACAAAGACATATGGTTATGGCACAGAAGATTGTGCCATGTGAACTTTGACAACATGATATAGATAAGTAGAAAGAGAAATGTAAGAGGCTTATCGACGATGATTAAGCCCAACAATATCATGTGCAAAAATTGTCAAAAAGGTAAGATGACAAAGTCTAGTTTCAAAAGAAAAACCCATACATCTGATGTCATTCTAGAATTAGTCCATACTGACCTATGTGGACCCATGAGGGAAAAGAGTTATTATGGTGATAGATATTTTATTCTCTTTGTTGATGATTAGTCTAGAATGATGACAGTAATGTTTCTAAAAGATAAATCTGAAGCATTCAAGATGTTCAAATGGTACAAAGCAATGGTAGAAAAAAAAGTGGTAAGAAATTGAAATGATAAAGGTTAGATAGAGGAGGGAAATTTATTTCAAATGAATTCACCAACTTTTGTAATGAGCATGGAATCAAAAGATAGGTCTCTGCACCAAGAACACCACATCAAAATAGAATTGCTAAAAGAAGGAACAAATCCATTGTTGATTGTCCAAGGACACTGAAAATAGAGAAAGGCATCACCCAAATCTTCTGGAGAGAAGCTATCAGTACTATTGTTTACACATTGAATAGAGTACAATTGAAGAAAGACACCAAGAAGACACCTTATGAGCTATGGTATGGTTACACACCCAATGTAAGTTCAAAATTTTTTGCAGTCAATGTTATATCTTAAAAGATTATAGAAATGGAAAGGTTTTGTCCAAAAGTGATGAAGGAATATTTCTAGGGTATTCCACCAAGAGCAAGGCTTATAAATGTCTCAATAAAGCCTCTAAAAAAAATGTTGAAATTGCAAATGTAAAGATAGATGAATTTGTAGAGAAGAATTAAAAGGAAAGCACAAAAGAACCAGATGACTACAACAGGTTTGTCTATAATGAAGAACCTGACACTCTACCTGAGCAACAATGTATAGATCTCAAGCAATAGATTATTGAACCTGAGCATCAGGCTGCAAATACTGACAATCAAGATATTTCTCAAGATGATGTAGTAAGCAATGGAGATTAGAATGAAGGACACAATGATGATCAAGATGATAGACAAAGATCTAAACCTGTACTTGCTAGATATGTCAGAAGGAACCATCCACAGAACCAGATCATTGGAGATAAGAAGGTTGGTATAAGAACTAGAAGTAAGTCTCTAAACACAATATCTCTGATTTTTTATTATGATTCAAAATCTATCAATGTTGTGCTAGATAATAATGAATAGATTAGTGCTATGAATGAGGAGATTGAGAAGATTCAAAAAAATAGGACATGGACACTAGTACTGAGACCAGATGACAAGAATGTCATTGGTACAAAATGGATATTTAGGAATAAACTAAATGAGAATGGAGAAGTCACCAGAAACAAAGCAAGACTAGTATGAAAGGGGTATGCACAAGAAGAAGGGATTGACTATGGAGAGACATTTGCACACTTTTCTAGCCTAGAAGGAGTGAGAATATTACTTGCTTATGCTGCATGCAAAGGATTCAAGGTATACCAAATGGATGTCAATTCTGCATTTCTAAATGGAATACTTGAAGAAGAGGTATACATTGAGCAACCAGAAGGGTTTGTTGATCCAACCAAGAGGGACATGGTATGTAGACTACACAAAGCCTTGTATGGATTAAAACAAGCACCCCAAGCCTGGTATGACAGACTTCATTCCTATCTTATAAGTATTTGATTTGTAATGACTAGTAAAAATAGTAATCTTTATTTCAAGGAAGATAATGATGCTAACATTTTGATTGCTGAGATATTTCTTGATGACATCATATTTGGAGGCAATGATATGCTATGCAAATCATTTGCAAATGAAATGAGAAAAGAGTTTGAGATGTCTATGTTTGGAGAGATCAAGTTCTTTCTTGGTCTATAGATCATGCAACAAGATGAAGGAATTTTCATTACACAATCCAAATATATCAAGGAAGTGCTAAAAATATTCAAGATGGAAGATTCCAAACTAGTTGGAACACCGATGGCAACTAGATGTAAGCTGACAAAGGAGGACAAGTCATTGGAGGTAAATCAGAATTTGTATAGATCAATGATTGGAATACTCATGTATGTTGTACATACTAGACCAGATATTGCACATGCAATAGGAATAGTTGCAATATTTTTTGCTAATCCCAGGGAATCACATATGACTGCTATGAAAAGAATCCTAAGATATCTGAAGAATAAAAAGGAATATGGCTTATGGTATAGAAGAGAAGGAAAATTTGAACTTAAGGTCGTTATCAACACTGATTGGGCTGGAAATATTGATGACTGAAAGAGAACAATAGCAGGACATTCTTTATGGGTGATAGACTTATCACATGGATCAACAAGAAGTAAGGATCCATCTCTCAGTTTATTGTTGAAGAAGAGTATGTTGCTATTGCTGCAAACTACTCAAATATTGCATGGATCAAACAGTTACTGGAAGGTATGCATATGAAAATTCTTGAACCAGTAATTATCTATTGTGATAATACAAGTGCAATAAACATTTCCAAGAATCCAGTCATGCATGCAAAAATAAAGCATATTGCCATCAAGTATCATTATTTGAGAGAAAAGGTTCAAGCAAAGGAGGTGATACTTGAGTATGTGCAATCTAAGGAAAAATTAGTCGATATCTTCAACGAGCCACTGCCCAAGGATGCATTTGAGTACTTGAGAACAAGACTAGGGGTCAGACCCTTGTCTACAGGTCAGTAAAATGAATAGAAGGCTACAACAGCCTACATATTATTAGAATATCATTCATTTTGATGCAAGTAAAGAAAAGGACTTCAAAGATAAATCTATACACAACAAGGTATTTATCTACTCTGAGTACCAAAGTTGTTGTATTGCTAATAGATTGGGAAATTTAGGGAGTATATTATGGATAGAAAGGATTTGATTGGCATTACTATCAAAATATTTGTTTGGCATTGTTGTCAAAGGGAGATATTATATCCATTATCACCTCAGGGATAGATTATATCCATCACATTTATCTAGATGGAGAGATGTAACCAGAAAGGGAGAGATTTTGACATAGGAGAAGAACACATCACATCAGAGAAAGAAAGATTCTACATCGATCTAGTGAAGGGATTGAAGATAGAGAGAAAGCTCCAAGAATAAAATCTAAGTTATATGAACTTATAGAGAACCAGATATTTGTATCGATTATAGTACTTAAGATTGCTAGTTTGATAAACTTCACCTGTTATATTTCATATTGTATTAGTAATAATATAGTGTGATAATGTAGTGTGTTTCCATCAATTCCAAAGGGAGAGATTGATGAACTATAACTAATTGAATGTTTGAAGATGTTAATTTGATGATCACAGAGACATAGGAAGTTTATGCAAGACATTAAATCAATTAATGTATTATATTGTCATTGATGTCAACTTGATATAATCTGTATGGTCATGGAAATATTTCCAAAGACTTCAAAGAATTGATGAATCAAAGGCTATGCTATCAATAATGCATATAAGTCAAGTATTCACAAATTGAATGTATACAATGACAGAGTGCACACTAACGGTCAGAGATACACCATTTCTTGGTTTTCTTAATCTTGGTGTGATCCAGAATTCTTGCCAATTAGATTTAAAGAAAAAAATCATTTTTATTTCATTCAGATCTTCTTGCCAACTGGACAAAGAAGCTTTAAATCCTATACTTATCTCCGGCTTTATCTTGTCGATTAAAACAATGATAAGTATCAGTTAAGTCTATTTTTAGCTCTTGAGAGCTAAGAATTTTGTCATTTATGAACTCTCTATTCTGTTGGTCAATACTTTAGTTAGTCATTGGTGATAAATGACTATTTTGTTGGTATGACTTTAGTTGTCTTTGGGATCTCAGTCTGTCAGGCAATACTATAATTTTGTCCGTCGGGTTACACTGTTCTTTTCTCGTCAAAAAATACTATGACTTTGCTCATCGGTAATGTTGTGCATTTTCTCATTGGGTAACACTGTGACTTTTCTCTTTTAATTTCTATAAAGAGAAAACCTAATTCATTATGAATTTTGGTGAAGGGGAGTGACAAGAGAATAGATGCTGAAGAGATTCTAAAGGAGAAGAAAGTCTTGATTCATACCTGATCAACAAGCTGAGGAAAGAGCTAAATTCTGCAGACACCGACGAATAGAGATACAACATCACAGAGCAGAACAGTGTGGAGCAAAGGTATTGAATTGATAATATTGATCATAAAGGTAATGTAACTACAATATATCTGAAAATCTACAATTCAAGTTGTATATGTGAACACATCAATTTACTATTTCAATTTAACCATTGAAGCATCAAGTCTCTTAACTGAGCAGGACTTAAAAGTCTTTTGTAATTGAGATACATCCCAAGGAGTATCAAAAAATTTGATCATAGAAAGTAGCATTGGATATGCCCGATACCTATTGACAGGCCAAGTGAGTGTTTGATCAAGGATGGTAGCATTAGATGCCAGATACTAAGTGATAAACTATCTTTTAAATCCTCTAACAAGGTCACACCTAATTGTGTGTTTGTAACCTTTAACAAGGATGGCTCTTAACATAGCCCACTTTAGAAGAGTAAAGATTTGGGGTACCAGTCCTAGTGGTTTTTCCCTTAACATGGTTTCCACATTAAAAATACATGTGTTATGTGTCTATGAGTCATTACTTTATTGTTTTTCATTTCACTTAAGTAAATCTGGATTGATTGGTATACACTAGTTATTTACTTTGATTTGGTAAATAAAAAGACTGCTTATCGGTAAACATACAGAAGAAGATTTTACAAAGCATTCCGAGAAGTAGAAATTTGATATAAGTATTTGAAGGCATTCATCTTATATGATTGAAGATAACTAGAGGTATAATTTTTTGTACTAAGTTTGAAGGGTTAATTTAAGGATTAATTGTTGAGGTCACTGATTCACNCCCCCCCCCCCCCCCCATCTCAGTTATTGCTAACAAAAACTACAACAAGGAGGTTTTGAATTTATTGGTTCTTGAATGAAGATATAAAACCAAACTTTTGGGACAAATGATGGATGGTATTTGATTCCCCTCCCTATAAAAATCATGAGGTTCCTATCTATTTCTTAAGGAAACTGTATTGTGAGTTTGTCCTAAAGGAGGTGCCAAATTATTTTGAATTTCTAGAGTCTCAGGGTAGAGGTGGGGGGTCATCATTTGATAGACCTATGGCACGTCGTGACCCTAATGCACCTAGGTTTCCCAATGGAAAGCCATAGGTGGATCATGTTAGTATTCATTCCAATGTGAAGGAACATATAGAGGTGGACACATTACGCATGATTAGTGCTCTAACACAGACTCTCATTTAGTGCGCCACTCCTCTAGTTGAGGGTGACCATGGTCGGTCTGTGAGGGGTCATTTTTTTCATTCTTGTGGATCCATGTGCACATTTGGTACTATCAAGAGAGAGGAAGAGGATGATGGACTGATGACAGATGACTGATGATTTTCTCAATGCAACATTAACATTGATACACAGGTAAATATTTGCAAGTTCATTGAATTTATTTGATCATATTTCATTTTTAAGTGAATGATTTTAATTAAATTAGCGTCTATTGTTTATGATGAAAATTTAGGGAAAGACTATCGATTTCAATGGCAATGATCCCCTAGACCCCTCATACACTACGTCATCAACTCCATAAGTATGTATCAAATAAAATATTTTTTAAAGTATACATTTGATTATTCCATAATTATATGGATTATTGTCTCATAACTTATTGTGCATGCACATTAGTTCTCTACTAGACCATTGATGTTGACATTAGACAATAAAGGGCCTCGTTCACATTTCATTGAGGTATTTTTATTTGCATGTTAATTTGATTTTCTTGATTATATTTAATTAATAAATGAATGAATAACTAAACTAGTAGACAAATTATGATCAAAAGCCAGACTCAAAGTTGTCATGGCAATGATCCCATTTCTTCACCTATCTTTGTGACGACATCATTCAGTCCACAGGTATATATGTAATAATGCATTATAATTAACAAGTCAGTGGTTTGTTTGTTGGGATTAATGGGAAGTAGTACTCAGAGGGGAGAGGTGAATCAGTACCTCTAAAAACTTTAACACTTTTCACCATTCATCATTAGCAATCATTCTTTATTGTATTACCGACCGTATCTGATGTTCTTTCTTATGCATGTAATATTAATTCATAATCTTTAATTGTTTGCAACATTCATAGAAACATTCATGAAAGTAATAAACACATAACACAAGATATGATATCGCAGAAAACTCCTATTAGGAAGTAAAAACTGCAGTGGAGATGACACCCACAAAACTTCACTATTTGTAGAATGGAAGGGAGTCGGTAAAGGATTACAATTGATCACTTCTGATGATCTACCATGTTAAGAGTATTAAAGTGGAGACCTATTAAGATCTACTCTATTAAGATCATTTTAGCAATACTAATAAAGTGTGCACTTGGTTAAGATATTTACAATAGGATTGTTAGCTCCACCTTTCTTGAAAGGATTTCTTAAGTGTACTACACTTGTTAGAATGAGTAAAATATGTTTGAGATGACTATATACAATCTATAATTTCTGATCACAGATCCATTAAATCTTTCATAATATGAATATCACCTATAGTGATTGATTAATAGCTTTTCCCGCTCATCGGTAGCCTATGTTCTTGTTCTTGAAACTAAATTGATCCTTTTTATGTCCTTCTGCATGAATTCTCTTATCTGATCCTTAGGTACTCTCAATGGCTATAGTCATCATTGAACAACATGTTCACAATAGATTGAGCATCTATTTATACAAGTATTTGACCTATTCTAGAATCACACATTACAATGTTAACTCTTGATGCAAGGTATACAACTTGACCTTGTTCCTTTAGTTTTCATGTTTTAAAACAATTAAATTGATTAAAACAATAATAATTACATTGATTTCTCTGCACATAATATATTTAAAACAAATCAAGAAGCTAAATATAAAAATTAAGTGATTTATCTGACGTGGAAAGTCATATCCACTTTTTGTGGGATATAACTAACTGTGGGTTCTTGACCGTCAGGTTGAACTAAAAGTCTTTCAGTGTTCCTTTGAACTGATCATCAGGTTCCCTTCATCTATCAAGTTCCTCTCTTTTCTATTTTGTTGGGTTGCACTATTGGTTACTCGTCGGGTTCCCTTGTCCTTTTTGTCATCGGGTAACACTAAATAGTGTTTGTCAGTATGCTTTGTACTTAGCAGTATTAGGTAACCTTGGCGTCGAGTAGTTTTGTGCCCTATCTATCGGTGTAGTGTAAACCGATGTTGTAGATCATGTTTTTCCTTGTATATACTAATGGAAAAATATAATGCCTTCAATCTACCCCTTTGACATTTGCATTAAAAATTGATATGTGCATATTACTTAAGTATTTAGTATGTACTCCATGTATATATCCTTGTCATTATATGACTCCCCCTAACTGTTTGCATCGGTATAGTATAAGTATAATGTACATGTATTCTTTCCTTTATACTATATATTCCCCTGTTCTTTTCTCTTTCAAATGACTGACTGTATAGATCATTTCCTCTTTTTTTAAAAAAAATTTCCCCCTTCTTTTACTATTGACTATACATATCATTTCCCCCTTTATTTGATACTCATGACAAAAATGTATAACTTATAAGTTATCAAAAATGTGACAAAAGTTTGTAACTTACAATGTGTCAAGAATATGTGAGTGGGTTGTCTTGATATCTTTGAGCAATTTCTCCCATTTTTCTTTCACTAGTTCTAGCACCATGTGCTCTAGCTCTATTCAGGTATGCATATCATAAATTTTGTCTAGGATAGACATTTCTGGGGTGGCAATTAATTCTCTTGCCTCTTTCATATGTTGTTGTAGTAGTATGAGTATTGGTAAGAGTTGAGCTTGAAGCTCATTTACCTCATCTCTAAACCGTGTCTCTGCAATTTGAATGTCTTGTCTCAATTCTTGAGCTTGCTTGAGTTGCTCATTATGCAATTTGATTGCTTCTTCATTATTCGTGAGACTTTGTGCACTTTTTTGAAGATCAACATCTATTTTTTGTATCTTTTCGGTATACTACTTGGTGAGTTTATCAAGTGTGCATAACTTCTGTATTAAGGTTATAGCTTCTGAGATTATTGGTTCTATTGTGCTAACTAGTTTAGAAAGATTTACCTTTTGCAATGCCACTTCTTGGCTTATCTTCTCAGCTAACTTGAACTCATACTTTTGTTCAAATCTATCTTTCATGGCCTTCTCAGCATCTATGTTCTGAGATGTGATTGCATCTCTGAGAACCACTAATTGATCAAGTATTGGGTCTATTTGATCAACATCTACATTAGGTACATATTTGTTGAAGTATTCCTTGTGCTACTTCAAGTACCTTTGCCTCTTTTGTGGCTTTTCTCAATTTGTCTTGCATTGCCTTCCTCTCACCAAGTCTTGCATACTTTGTTAATTCAGTTGGATCTAATTTCCTGGGATCACAAACTGAAATCTTAATGATTTCATCTAGAGTCACTGGATTCTTATGCTTTCTTTTCTTCTTCCTTGAGATTTGTGTGGATGCAGATGTATGAAGTGCCATTGCTAGTTCTTTTGTCTTTTCTGATGTGCTTGGTGAAGGCTTTGTTGAAGATGCTTCTTGTGTTTTCTGCTCGGGGTTCACCTATCGATTAGGTGAAGATGTCTCTCCATCAACCTTGGGTGTCTCTACAGATTTTTCTTTTGTCTTCTTCTCCTTCTCATCTATTTTTCATTCTTCACCTTTTTCTTTCTTCTTTTCCTCTACTGCTTTTTTTCCTCTTCCTTATTCAGATCAGTAGATGTATCTTTCTGATCATCGGTTTCAGCTTGCTCTGCAATTGTATTCTTGGTTGCATTGGTTGTGTCCTTTTCCTCTGCATCACCCTTGTCCTCAAGTGTGCTTGTATCTTTTGCAGTAGATCCTTCATTACCTTCTAGTATATTTATGGCCTTTATTAGCACTGGCATATTATCCTGAGTGCTCACTTGTGTTGTATCTTGATTTGTATCTTGCTCAACAGTTTGATCCTGTTGAGTGGTGACAACTTCATCGTTTTGTATTTGGTCGGCAGGGTCGAGACTTGTGATGTCAATTATTGACATGTCTAGCCATATTTCATTAGGAACATCCATGTCCTTATTGTCTTGGGTCTCCATTTTTTGTTGCTTGATCTAATCCTTAAGTGATATGAATATAACATCATCTTCTTTCTGAGAATTTTTATCAAAGTCATAATGTGTGATGTCTTGAATGTCAAGATCATCCATGAATTTGTCCAAATCTATTGGTTCCATATCTTCAACATTGTCCAAAGCAATTTTCTTAGCACTAGATTTATCTTTTCACTCCTCTATATGAGGTGTGTCGGTGAGAAGTAGCTGATTCTCATGACTTGTTGACTCTGTAACCAGATCTAAGAGTTGTCTCCATTTGGTCTCGGTCATGGTATCCAGCTCTATAAACTTATCTTCTAGCACTTTGTAAGCTCTAATTTTTTCTACAAATTTGCTTGAGTGCTTCTTCATTATTTCCTTGATTTCTTCCATCTTTGTTTCAGGAGGCATAAGTGTGACAAGCACCCTCTCCCTTGCTTCTCTTTCTGTATGAAGAGAAGATGACCATTGTTGAGATATTTGATTACCCATCTCTTTAGGTATTTGGTTGAAAAATTCAGCTGGTAAATATTTGAATTTTACCATTGCCTTGATGATTGCTTCTTGTATCTTTTTTTGGTCTTCTGGATTAAGTGTATCCCATTGTCTGATTTTCCTATCAAACATGGTGCCAGTTGCAGCAATAGAATCAGCAATTTCATCAATTGTTCTAGTAAGAAAACTTTTCTTACCTACACTAGGCTCATCCTCTTTAGAATCCTCAATGTCAGCTTTAGTCCTGACCATTCTTTTTCTCCTCTTTGTAGGTGTTTGTTTCTCTATTTTCTTCTTTTTTTTCTTTGTTGGATGCTTCCTCTTATAGGTCCTTACTTGACCTTTCTTAAGAGGTGTAGTATCGGTCTTTGCAATTTGACTCCTTGTCCTCTATTTCTTTGTAGGAGGTGGAGGTGTATCAGATTCAATTGCCTTAGACTCTGATTTCTGCTCATCTTGCCCTTCACCGATGGTACCCTGTTCATCAGTTTCCTATATTTTTTATTTTTCCTCCTCATTAACTAATATAATCTTTTTAAGATTCTTAACCATCTTATTCTTCTTGTTGATAGTATTTTTTATTTCTAGGCCTCTTTTTATCTTTGACTTGGCCTCTTCATAAGTGCCACACCTTTGTTGTTTGTTGTCAATTGGCTCATTGATCAATGCATCAATTGCATTTGTAGCTTGATCTATGTTAATTTTATAATCAAGAGGGGCTAACCAAGCTGTCCTTAGTACAACTGGTTTTAGTTGGGTGAAATCTGTATCCACCATAAAGCATATCTCATCTCTATGTTTTTCAATTAGTTGCTCAGGGATCCTTACTCTTTCCATCATCTTTTCCTTGAATTCAAGGAAGTATGCAGTCATAACTGAATCAAAGTTATCTCCTAGTGACTTGATAACTTCACCAATTTTCAATGTCACCAGCTTTGTAGTATCCCATTTCACTTTTCCTACTGAAGGAAAGTATTCTTGAAAGTAAAAAAATATACACATGATAAGTGAGCTTAATTTACATGTGTTAGTCTTTGCATACCTTATTGTTTTCATGTTCTCATCAAGTTGTTTCAACAGGATCTCACATAGATCCATCTATATGCCCTTTGTCACTATCTTGTAAGTTGTGCTTACTTCTGTAGATGCAATGTTGTTAATCCTGCTTTCCTGGAAGATCTTGTACCCAATTACACATGCACCAAACCTCAGTTCTTCATCGGTGATGGTATTAACCTTAAGGCCTCTGTTATCCCACATAGCTTTTGTGAGATTTTCAACTTCTGGCCTAGAGGGATGCTTATGTGCCTTAGGCTTGTCGGTTATTGGATAACCATCTACAGCATGAAGGAAATCTTTAGTGATTTTCTTAGGTTGATCTAACCATAAATTTTGATCATGTATTCTTCTCAAAACTAACCTAATCCAGTCAATTCTGAAGTCCCTCGAGAAATATAGTGCATTATTTATCCCTTTAACCTTTAAGTGTTTGTGCTCTTCCTTTAGGTTAGCTTCATCCATCTCTAGATAACCTATTTCAGTGATCTTGCAGTGAATGTAGGACCTTACATCCTCTATTAGCAAAACCCTAGGTGGAATCTTAGAAATTGCACCAGATTCATCAGGTTGCGATGCAATCTCTGGGCATATCTTGTACTTTGGTTCTACATAGGTGCTATTCTTTATCAACCTAGCCATATTATTCTTATCATTCTTGATCTTTACAATTTTTGAAGTGGTTTCCATCATTTTTCAAATTTAGGGCTTTCTTGTAAATTTAGGGCTTTCTTGAAAATAACAATAAATTTCTTTGGTGCCCTTGGTACTTACTTCGATCCATGAAACTAGTGAGTGATCTGTTTGGAGTGTGCTAGATTGAGTCGATGTTGCTCTGCTATCTGATATTTTATCACTTTAGTTTCACTCTGCTTTTTCTCTTCAAATCGCGTGTGCAAAATGAAGTTCTCTTGTCGAGTATTTTTAGACTTTTTCCCTAAGTTTGTCATAAATGCTCAATGGCTCATCGGGTCATGAAGATGGATTTTTTCAGGAAGAATTTCAAAATCATCATCGTTGTTGTTAGGATGCTCAAGATGGTTGTTAAGATTTTTGGTTTTCACCGATGGATATCGTTGTTCTATCATGACAACTTTATAACTTTGCTTTCTTACGAATGGGTGTTGGGTTACATTGGAAACTTAGCCATCTTATGTGTTGACTAACAATTTTTAGTAAGTGTAAACAGCTCATCCTTTGTGTTTGCCGATGAGTTTTGGTATGTGTTTACCAATGGGGTTGTTTTCTCATAATTGTAAAAAGTAACATAATATGCATCTTTATTCATGCATATTTTTACTATCTATCAATTTGTATAATGGAACTGATGCAAAATATGACTTGGTGTTGTGCAGTTCCATACTTACTTGTTCAACTTAAGTGGGGGTGGTGATGTCACCATTTGCATTGCTTGGTCCAGCTTCATCATTGCTTGAAGCTTTTCTCCACATTTTATCTCTAGCCCTCTGGATATCTTCAATGGTGTTTCCATTGGGATATATGCTTGTCTCTATCATTTGGTCTCTGCATTCTTTCTTGAGATGACCAACTTTATGATAGTTTAAGCATGTCATTCTGGGGTTTGTCCAGCTTCTAGACCTTTTGGTCCATGCTCTCATACAGTTTGCAGCAATGTAACCATATCTACCACATGCTCTAAATTTATCCATGTATTGTAGTCCCATACATATTGATTACTGATTCTCTTTGGTTGATAGGGAGTTTCTTGACCTTTAGGCTTCCATGCTTTCCTTTTTTTTCCAGTATTCATGACTTATGTGCCCATTCATTTTGCATACAAGACAATATTTTTCCATGTAGGTTTCCTTCTTTGGTTGTTCCATTTTAGACTTACATTCATATGCTTTATGTCCTTTCTTGTTACATTTATAATAGAATCCTATGAATGAGGATGTAGATTTAGGAATACCTTTCAGTTTGCCTCAGCATACATTTGATGTGTGGCCTTTCTTTCCACAGTGTTTTCATGTCAACTTTCTTGGTCTTGGATTTTCATAGACATTCTTTGGATTTTCTTGATTTGATGATTCTCAATTTTTCGTAAAGCCTAGACCATTTTTTTTTGTTGTCTCTTCGTTGTCCTTCAAGAAAACCATCCATTCTTTTATTGCTTTCTTCAGCCTTTCTGACAATTTCATTATGTTGTTGGTGAACTTTAACCTCATGCTTTAGTTTCTCATTCTCTTCTCTTAGTTCACTGATAGCCTGTACTCTTTCAATGAGTTCTATATTAATTATGTTTGCTTCTTAACTCATAAGAATAATTTGATTTGTAATCTCATGGTGATGCTCACCATGTCTTTGAATTTCTAACTCCTTCTCTTGTATCTTTTTTGTAATCTTCCTTTTGTCATCAATATCTAGTGTTCTTCTGTTTCATCTTGTCTAGTAGAACTCATTACATCAATCATTCTTATCATCTGGGTCTCTTGACCGATTTGCAACATCTTTATTTTCTCTGTCGGGTGTTGATTGATTTTATTTAGATTTGTGATGTTCTCTTCTCATGTATCTAATGCATTACTTGTATTTGATCCTGGAGACTCAAAGAAATCTGGAATCTCTTCTTGATAATATTTTTCATTGCTCTAATTTTCCATACCTTTTCTTTCATCTAATAGCTCTGTCATCTTGATTCTCACTTCTTTATACTGTTCATAGAACATTTTTATCTCAAGCTTTTTATTCTTAATATTTTTATCAAGTTTGTACTTCTCCACTGTATGATCTTTGCTCTTAAGCCTTTAAGCTTTCTAAGAAGATACTTAGCACTGATACCAATTTTTGGGATTAATGGGAAGTAGTACTCAGAGGGGAGGGGTGAATCAATACCTCTAAAAATTTTAACACTTTTCACCATTCATCATTAGTAATCATTCTTTATTGTATTACCGACCATATCTGATATTCTTTCTTATGCATGTAATATTAATTCATAATCTTTAATTGTTTGCAACATTCATAGAAACATTCATGAAAGTAATAAACACATAACACAAGATATGACATCGTAGAAAACTCTTGTTAGGAAGTAAAAGTTGCAGTGGGGATGGCACCCACAAAAATTCACTATCTACAGAATGGAAGGGAGCCGCTAAAGGCTTACAATTGATCACTTCTGATGACCTACCCTGTTAGGAGTATTAAAGTGGATACCTATTAAGATCTACTCTTTTAAGATATTTTTAGCAACACTAATGAAGTGTGCACTCGATTAAGAGATTTACAATAGGACTGTTAGGTCCACCTTTCTTGAAAGAATTTCTTAAGTGTACTACACTTGTTACAATGAGTACAATATGTTTGACCTGACTGTATGAAATCTATAATTTCTAATCACAGATCCACTAAAGCTCTCATAATATGAATATCACCTATAGTGATTGATTAATACCTTTTCCTACTCATCGGTAGCTTGTATTTTTGTTCTTGAAACTGAATTGATCCTTTTCAGTCCTTTTGCATGAATTCTCTTGTCTGATCCTTAGGTTCTCTCTGTGGCTACAATCATCATCAAACAACATGTTCACAATAGATTAAGAATCTATTTATACAAGTATTTGACCTATTCTAGAATCATGCATTATAATGTTAACTCTTGATCCAAAGTATACAACTTGACCTTGATCCTTTAGTTTGCATATTTTAAAACAATTAAAACAATTAAAACAATAATAATTACATTGCTTTCTCTTCACATAATGGATTTAAAACAAATCAAGAAGCTAAATATAAAAATTCAGTGATTTATCTGACGTGGAAAGTCAAATCCACTTTTTATGGGATGTAACTGATTATCGGTTCTTGACCATCGGGTTGAACTGAAATTCTATCGGTGTTCCTTTGAAGTGATCATTAGGTTCCCTTCATCTTTCAGGTTCCTCTCTTTTCTATTTTGTTGGGTTGCACTTTTGGTTACTCGTCGGGTTCCCTTGTCTTTTTTTTCATCAGGTAACACTGAATAGTGTTTGTCAGGATGCTTTGTACTTAGCAGTATCAGGTAACCTTGGTGTCGGGTAGTGATGTGCCTTGTCTATCAGTGTAGTGTAAACCGATGGTGTAGATTATGTTTTTCCTTATATATACTAATGGAAAAATATAATTCCTTCATTGTTCTTATATTAATGGTTGTCTTATAAATTAGCATACATGTGCACTAGTTTAATGCTGAAGCTAAGACATCGACACTGCACACTGAAGGATGCGGTGGCACCTTCAGAGAGGTATCATTTATTAATTAGTGGGGTTGTAAAATATTATAGGTATTCTTGATAACTAGATAATACTTTTGTTGTTTATTTTTTAGTTAATGACAATAGAGAATCCTCCTTTTGTTTGTGATAGTTTGAATCATTGCATAGCTATAGCTATAGCTAGTTCTAACGCATTGACCAAGGTATGAAATAGATTAGTTAATTAGAATTTTTATTTTAATAGTTTGTATTGAAATTTTTAATGATATTCATGCATGAATTTTACATAAAATTGTTGATCATTGTTGTAGGGACTCATTACTCAAGATCGTTAGCGTGCCCCTTCGGTGGATGTACAAAGCGACTATTTGGTAGCGGTAAGAAAATATTCTATTTTATGTCATCCTATAATTAAATTCCTATATATATTAGTTATTGATGTTTATACTTGTTATTTTATCAGCTCAAGCTGTAGAAGAGTCTAGACAGGAGGATTATTGAGCGCACTCGGAAGAGTATTGGATCTCTATCAACGTGACGATCGAAGACAACTCAGGATTTCTTTTCTTCCCCTTCCAAAAAATGACTAGATTAGGGATAATCATTGTACACCAACATGACATTACTGGACATATTTTTTTCATATTGTATAAGTGATGTGTTCTATATCCATTTGGCTTTCACGACGCCATTTTAACTTTATTGGACATATTTGATCTATGACATTATTGGACATATATATTTTTCTTCATGCTCTATGAATATATCATGTGTATTAATGTAGACTAGTTTATGTTTATGTGGATGTCTTATTCTTTGTAAATTGTTTATGCCTTATATTTATGTTTGCACGTGTATCTATGTCTATTGTTAATGAATGATTCATACTTAATGAGAATATGCATGTTTCATTTCATAAACCTAGACTCGTAATTTTTATTCCAACACCTTAATGAAGTGATAATAGTTCATATAAGATCAAAAATATCAATCCTACCCAATTTTAGACCTATTGGAGCATTTTGACCACCTGGACCTATTTAAGGAACTACAAGAATGTTAAGGGATGCACTAGAACATTGTGGTCCCGAATGTTTGAAGGATTTGTGAAGCATAACAATGTTATAACTGGCATTTACACATCAAATTGAAGGTGTTAGCAGAGACAGTTTGATGCTAGGATGAGCGGTTTCATGATATGCAATGTTTTAGCTTTCAACTATGCAACATTGCAAGGTTTTTCATCAACCAATATTATGTTGAAAATGAAAATGGAAGTGAATCTCCAAAATATGAGATAGGTTATCATAGTCCTCTGTGACACGGTCCTGTAGCACCTGATGGCTCATCGATACCCCATGCAAGATTTGAGAAATAGAATCCTAAAGATCGGTAATTTTATTGCCTGGTACACCTTGAGGGACACTTTTCTCCATAGGGGTTGGAACCGTTTGATCCAATTTGCCTCCGTGACAGGGTTGTTCCTAGCATTCACCCTGCATTCCGAAGTTGTTGGCGAAGACGGTGATCAATGGTTTTCAAGATATGTGGTGCATGAGCACCCTCAAGTTCATCCATTGAAAAAACATCAGTGGACCCAAACATAAAGGGTTAGGATAGTGGTGGGATCTGGGATCCAATATCAATCATAAAGTCCTATTTGTAAGGCAAGGAGACACTAGGTGATGTTACAAACCTAGTTGTCTACCTTAGTCATTTTGCGCAAATTTGGTTAGATTATGCTAGAATAGTCTAGGGAACCTAAGGAAGGGTAGGAATGTTATTTTAATCCTTCTAAGGTACCCTATGGAGTAAAAAAACAAAACTTTGCAGGTTTAGTTACAATTGACAACTTTTGCAAAAAACTGTCAATGTTGTCAATGTTGCATAATGCAACTTTTGCAAAAGTTGCAAATTTTGAATCCCAATGTTCAAAACCACTGTTATCAGTTGGAAATACTTGGGAAATGTATGAGAAGGTCGGAAAACCTTAATCCATGGTTGGGGTGGATCAATTGTAAAGTTTTCACATTGCAATCAATAAAATTCAAACTATTTTCTGTAATTCTAACTGATTTCCTGAGTGGTATAGAACTATACAGATTCCAATGCACCGTTGAAGGATTGGGAAAGTTGGTCTAGTGTATTATTTGAATTTCCCAAGTGCTTTTAAGGTTTGAAGTTTAGGGGATCAAAATTTATCCATTTTTTATTGTCGACTGGTTGCAGGAAGGCCCTAACTAGGGTTTTGAGACAAAATCCCTCTTTCCTAGAGACTCCACCATGGAAAAATCCTAAGCCCTGGTGGAGAGAAAGGAGGGAGGATGTACTTTAATAATTTTGAGGTGTTAGATCAGGAGGCAGTTGGTGGAGGGAGAAAGGATTAAACCCTCTGGACATGCATCTAGATGTGACTGTCCAAAATAGGGTTTTTAAGGCACAACTCGGTCCAGGGGTGGAATGGAAGCCTAAATCCTTGGATTTAGAATTTTTGTAAGATCCCAAAAGTATTCCATTTGGAGTAATTGGAAATTTAATTCAGATTCAAGTACTTTATTTTGAAAAGTGACCTATTAGCCCTATTAGTCCTAGGAGAGAATTGAGGACAACATGAGTTAGGGGATTGGTTAAGAGCCCTAGCTTGGAGGGTATTGTTCGTGGATGGATTGGAGATTTTGAGGGTGGTCAAGACTTTCTGTGGTGGAGTTCCGAGTAAGTTTCCTTCAAGAATCCATATTTTCTCCTTGTAGCCCTATGTAGGCTTAGGTGTTCAAATTGAGTCTTAGAGATACTTTGGTGTGGGATTTGTGTTTCATTGCATCTAAAATTGATGTCTAGCATTGGTAGAACCCTTGTTCCATCCCTAGATTAATTAAAAAAGTATGCCTCCTCTTTGTGATCCCTGGTTCCCAAGCTTTCCAAAGGCAAGGGTTAGTAGCAAAGGTTTTGACAAATGATATAAATCAAGTACACAATAACTACTAAAATGAATAACTTTGAAACGTAACCAATAAAATGTACAAGCACAAGAAATGAAAACAAATAAATGCAAATCCCGAAGCACTTGAAGCTTCTATTGTTTCTCTCTAATCCTTCTGAAATGCTATTTTTGATGCTCAATATTGGTGTGGGCAACGTCTATGACTTGAGAAGCGTCAAGAATTTGCTAATTGAAATGGGTGTGTGATCGCAAGATGGCTTTAATGCTAGAACCAAACTGACATAGTAATGGCACATGAGAGCTTCAAATCCTAGATCTTTCAAATGGTTATGAAGGGTTTATTATATAGGAATTAAGGATGAAATGAATGAATGAGATCAATCCCAGAGATAGGGAGATGAACGGTTGAGATCAAAGGGAACTGGAGAAGCCATCAGTAAACTCCACCTCTTTAATTTGTAAAGAGGAGACAAAGTTTGGTTGACTGAAGAGCTAATTGTGAGTTAACTTTTTGAACTGAAGAGGTGGGTGAAGTTACCCATGTGAACTGGAGAGATGGGTGGAGTAACCCATGTGGACTAGAGAGGTGGGTGAAGTTACCCATGTGGACTGGAGAGATAGGTGGAGTAACCCATGTTATCTGATTGGAGTTATCTCTTTGAAGATAAATGAATATTTAATTCATTTATTTAATTAAAGTTTTCAACATGTGAGATAATTGAATTCTTTTTGATTTAGAATTGCTTTATTGAATGAAATTAAATTAATTTAATAGGAAGAATTTAATTAGTAAGTTCAAATATTTGAATTTAAACTATAGGAAATTGAGTTTAATTAATTAATTAATTAATGGTAATTAATCAATTAAGGTTATTTAATTAAATAAAATTAATTATTTAATTAATTTTGGGAATTTGATTAGATGAATTGGAGAATGAATTTAGAAGAAAATAGATGATTAATTAATGATTTAAAAACCATTAATTAATAGACGAAAATTAGTGTTTTTAATGTAAAGTCGCAAGCCTGTTCATTTTCAGGTGTCTACATTTGCCCCTCTTTGATACGATATGACTTGTCACAGTGTGTCAAAGATTCTCTGATTTTGATTCTGCCCTAGCTTGCCCCAGTGATAGCAAGTGGACTATATGCCCCCTCAATAAATTAAGCATGTAAAATGCGTCAGATGAGCATTAATTTGTTGAAAAAGTGAATCACTATATGATGATGATGAATGCATTCCTATGTTAGTTATGATTTTATTGATGATGGATGCATTGATTATATGATCTACTATGCACATGTTTTAGATTTTTTCTTATGTAATAAATGAATGTAATCTACCATGCACAAAATTTTTGAGTAATGCATGTGTTAGTTAGAACGAAGTTAGTTTGGAATGTGATCTCTGGGATTGATTGATAGATATGGAATGATAGAAAGGAAATTTTTTCTTTCTTGATAGATATGATTTGATAGAAAGGATGAGTGTCCCAAGTCGCTGCCCCTGTTTCCCATATTTGTCATCATTGCATCTTTTTTTCTTTTTGTATTTTCTAAAATTTTGAAGAGCATCAAATGATCCAGATCACATACCACCTGGATACCACCATGACCTCTTGATAGCAGAAGAAGTAAAGAGATTGAATAGAAAGAGAACCTAGTGCACCAAAATATTGACCATCTGGGTTCAACTATGTTCCCTGTTTGAAAAGAAAGAGAGCCAAAAGCACCCAGATATTTACCATCTGGATACTTCTTGTCATCTGAATTAATCTAAAACAAAGAAACCAAGATAGAAATCCTATGCACCCAAAGTCCATCTAGATAACACTATGAGCTCTTGATTTCCAAAAGGGAAAGCCAAGCAAACAAGATAGAACTCCTACGCCCCTAGAATCCATCTGGATAGCATCGTGAGCTCTTGTTTGCAACATAAATGGAAAGACCTTAGAAACCAAGATAGAACTCCAAAACATTTAGAGTCCATCTGAATAGTGTTGCGAGCTCTTGATTCTATAAACCAAAAAAGAAAATAAAAAGAGAAGGAATGTCCAATTCTTTCCCAGGGTTAAGCTCAGATCGTGGAACTGTGCGGCTACCAGATAAGTGATAGTGCCTATCACATTTGTCCTAAATCATCATGGCCCTGAATTTGAAGTGAACATTCAACAGACAGTAATCAAAGAAAATAAGTCATGATCCATCATAGCTACTCTCCTCACATGGTGGATCCTGGAGTAGCATAAGAACATCACCGTGAAATATAGACTGACATCTGACCGACTTGACTAACCTAGTCAACATTTTTGGATGGTTCCTTGATGCAGTTGGATTCTCGTGATTGGCTCGACTCTTTGGATAGGCTTGATTGGCTTGATTGCTTGAGTGTGTCTGGTTTTAGTAATAGATTACTCATATAAGATTGACCTATCTGGTTTTAGCATATCCATCACTATGTAAGATGATTAATATGGTTTGATTGATTGATTTGATCATATTGGCAGCTGATCAAGCTATGTCTAATGGGCCCAATGCTAGTTCACAAAGCTCATGATTGTGACAATTGATAGATTGGCTTGGTCGTCAGTTGCTTGCTGATTGATTTGATAGATTGATAAAGTTGTGTCAGATGAGCCCAATGCTGATTCACAAAGCCCATGATTGTGACATTGATTGACTGGGTGTGATCGCCCTCTACTCTCTTGATAACCGAGTTGGTTTTATTGCATGCGATTTTGTAAATTTTTGAATGCTTTTGATGAAGATTGATTTTCTCAAAATATTTGATCTTTTTAGGATTTTTGATGAGTTTTTTTATTTTTTGGAGTTTTCAGGACATTTTAGAATTGCCCCCTAGTCTGGTGGACCAGTGCTAACCATGGATAAGTTCTTGGTGCTTAGAAGGGAGTGTGCTTCTGGATATAAATTGGGTATTCAATCTTGCATTTTGAAGTGTGCTCAAGCTTTTGATCTTGGAGTTCATTAATGCTGAAGCTAGATTTGAACACTTGACGCCTTTTTGCTAGGTTTTCACCAAGGTACCTACTCAATAGTGCCTAATTTCCAGGTTTTCACTGAGAGAGAAATTTTGTTTCTCTTTACTCTTTTTTTTTTCTTTTTTTTTTTCTTGTTATCGCCAAGGCGCCTGATTGCCAAGTTTTCACTAAGGTAACTTTTGTATTTTTTTGATGTTTTTGGTATTTTTTGGATATGTAGATGGGTGCCTTAACCATAGAGACCTCAAGGGTAGAACCTCTTGAGATGCATGTTGTTGATGTATCTAGGGAGCTTATCTCCTTCTGGTGTCGCCAGTATGAATGCCCCACTCTGAGTAGAGCTGACAATGACAAATGGTCCCAGCCAGTTAGGCTCAAATTTTATGGGTTTGAGTCGCTTTGCTTGATTCTTTTGATTTTCAATGAGGACAAGGTCTCTTACCTAAAATGTTCATGGCTTCACCTTCTTGTGATAGTTTCTTCTAAGGAAATTTTGATAGCCTTGTAAGTGGTCGAAGGCATGTTGTCTTCTTTCATCCAGTAACTCTAGTTCACTGAGCCTTTCTACTCTGTAGTCTTCATCTGAAACCAGGTTCTTTAATGATATCCTTAGGGATGAGATTTCCACTTTGAGGGGTAATACCACTTTTGATCCATAGACTAGGGAGAAAGGAGTGGCTCCTGTAGGTGTTCTCACACTAGTTCTATATGCCCATAATGCGGGACTAAGCTATAAATGTCAGTCTCACCCTGATTCATTCACTATTTTCTTCAATATTTTCAAGATTGTCTTATTTGTATCTTCGGCTTGTCCATTCCCTTGAGGATAATAAAATGAGGATAACCCTTGCTTGATATGGAACTGTTCATATAACTCTTCAACATCCTTGTTCTAGAAAGGTGTACCATGATCTGTCAAGATAGTTTGAGGTATCCCATATCGACAGATAATGTGGTTAAGTATGAACATTGCTATTTGCTTTCCAGTTATGTAAGTGAGAGGAATTGCTTCCACCCACTTGGTGAGGTACTCTATTTCTTCTATGATGTATTTTTGTCCATTTGCTGAAGAAGGTGTAATTTTTCCCACTAGGTCAAATCCCCACATGGAAAATAGCAATGGTGATGTGATAGGATTTAGTTCACAGGCTGGTGCGTGGATGAGGTCTCCATGAATCTGACATTGTCTACACCTTTTCACATGTTTGTGTGCATCGGTCTCTATTGTGGTCCAATAATATCCCATATGAATGATCTTCTTAGCTAAGTTGTTTCCACCTCCGTGGGGTCCACAAATCCCTTCATGTACCTTGTACAAAGCTTTCTGGGATTCTATGGAAGTGAGACTTCATAGTAGCATTCCATCTAGACTTCGTCTGTATAAAGTAGTTGAGAGGATGGTATACCTAGAGGCTTGGCGGATGAGGGACTTTCTCTGGTTCCTAGACAAGTTGGGAGGTAAGACACTATTTTGGAGATAGTTATAGACATCTTGGTACCATGGGGATTTAGGACCAACAAGGATGCATGATGATTCTGTGATGGATGCTTGGTGTGATGGCACCAAGAGTTGCTCTACTAGAAACTGGAATCTTGTTTCATTATCTAGTATATAAATCAATGATGCTATGGTAGCCATCACATCTGCAGCTTTGTTCTGTGCTCATGGGACTTGCTTGAAGAAGATGTAATGGAACTTGGTGCATAGTTTTTCCATCTTTTCTCTCTATGGTATGAACTTCTCATCTTTGGTCGTATAATCATTGTTGACTTGACTGATGATCAACTATGAGTCTCCAAATACCATAAGGTTCTCTATTCTCCATTGAATTGCTATCTTTAAACCGATGACCAGTGCTTTATATTCTTCTATGTTATTTGTGCATGGGAAGTTTAGCCTAAAAGACTTTGGAATTGTATCATGATCTAGAGTGATAAGCACTATCCCTTCCCCCACACCATGGTTTGTGCATGACCCATCAAAGTATAGTTTCCATACCTCGATCGATGGTTGTAGTGTCATGATAGATTCATCAGGAAAGTTGGAAATAATAGGCTGATGGTCCTGAATGGGTACCTCTACTAGTTGATCCGCGATCACTTGCCCTTTGATGGCCTTTCTATCTACGTACTCAATATAAAACTCACTCAAGATCATTACCCACTTCACAAGCCATCCAGTGAGTGCTACTTTGCTTAGGAGGTATTTTAAAGGATCAATATGTGCGATCAACTTTGTTTGGTGACTCAACATATAATGTCTCAGCTTCTGGGAAGCGAAGACAACTGCAAGGTAGGACTTCTCAATTGGCATATATTTGAGCTTATATCCAACCAATGTTATTCTTAGATAGTAGATGGCCCTCTCTTTACCTGCATCATCATGTTGTGCCAAGAGTACACCTAATGCTGACTCCGTCGCTGAGATATACAGAAGCAATGGTCTACCTTGGACTGGTGGCACCAATATAGGAGACTTGAGAAGGTAGTCCTTGAATATTTGGAATTCTTTTTCACATTCCATTGTCCATATGAATTTGATGTCTTTGTGCAGTAGATGTTGGAATGGGTGGCACTTGTTAGCTAGCTAAGCTATGAAGCATCTGATTGGTTGGAGCCTTCCTTGTAACCCTCTTAGTTGCCTCAGGTTTGATGGTGGAGGCATATCCAATATTGCCTTGAATTTCTTTGGGTCTACTTCGATGCCTCTATGTGACACTATGAACCCTAGTAGATTTCCTGCTGTGACACCAAATGCACATTTCTTTGGATTTAGATAGACCTTGAATTCTTGCATTCTATCAAAGATTGGTCCCAATACTTGTAGATGATCCTTGTGAAGCATTAACTTGCCTAGTATGTTGTCCACATAGTCTTCCATTGTTTTTTGGATGAGATCATAAAATATAGTTTTCATAGCCCTTTGATATGTTGCACCAACATTTTTGAGACCAAATGGCATGACGTTCCAATAGTAAGTGCCCCAAGGAAATGTGAAAGTTTTTTTATGTTGGTCCTCTAGTGCAATCCTTATCTGATTATACCCTGAAAAGTCATCCATGAGGGCTAACATTTGATGTCCAGTGGTTAGATCCACTATCATGTCAATTTTAGGTAAAGGAAAATCATCCTTGGGAAAAGCTATGTTGAGATCTCTGAAGTCTACGCAAATCCAGATCTTACCACTGTGCTTTGTAATTGGTACCAAGTTAGATATCCAGTCTGCGTATGGTATAGGTCTTACAAACTTAGCATCTAGGAGCTTCTTCAATTCTACTTTGACTAGCAATGAAACATGGGGATGCATCTTTCTCAACTTTTGTTTGATAGGTTTGGCGTTGGATAGCAATGGGAGATGGTGTAGTACTAGCTCTGGATCTAACCCTGGCATATCTGAGTAGGACCATGCAAAATTGATAATCCTTTCTTTAAAGAAGCTAATGAACTATTCTCTCTCCTCTGGGGTGAGTGATTTTTCCAAGTATATGTTCTTTGGGTTCTTATCATCTCCCAAATTGAATTTCTCTATTTCTTCTGCTAGTAATGTTGATTTCTCCTCTGTCAAGGGGAGGAGTTCCTTCTTTCCATTTTCTAGCGCCTCGGTGAGGTTATTGCTAGAAGATATGTCTTGTTTTATCTTTTTATCATGAAGTGGACTAGACTAGATGGAAGTTGAGGAATCCATTTGAAATCCATGGGGTTCATGAAAAACTTGCATAAACATGTTGGGGCCATGAGGGGGATCAAGAGGAATGATAGGATCTTGTGATAGAATAGGAGCAGTGACAAGATCATTTGGTAGGATATGATCTTGTGGAGAAGATGGAGGATTAGGACATGGAGATGAAGGAATCATAGGATCATGAGGAGGATCTGGAGGGATGATAGGATCTTGTGGTGGAGATGAAGGTAAAGGGACACTTTGATCTTGACTTGGAAGAGGACCATCAAACTCCATTTTAGGGGTGATTTTCTCTTGAATGTGAATGGAATCCTTTAAAAGAATGGAAAAGATGTCACGATCTTGCTTAGGAATGGGAAATGGAAGGTCCATAAGACTTGGAAGGTAACATTTTTCTTGGGATGGAAGGGGATCAGCTTGGATAGGATGGTCAAGGATACAAGAATCTTCATGAGTTTCTAGAAGTATAAGATCTTGGTCATAAACTACATAGGTTTGGTCAGTCTTTGGATCTTGATCTTGATTTTCTTTAGGACTTGTTTCTTCATGCTTTGCATCATCCTCTTGACATAGGGTATCAGTTGGAATATGTATGGTGGATTCTTGGAAGGGTTCAATGTTTTGACATGAGGGAGAATGATTGTGAATGGGACTCTCAGGATTTGGTTCATCTAGGAATGGAGCATATTGTGGCATTGGATCTAGGATATCTGAGTCATAAGAGGGATTAAAATTGAAATATATCATGGATAGCCCTTGGGAGGTCTCATCACCGGATATATTGTTTGATAGGAATGGAAAAGCTTTCTCTTGTGAATTTTTAGGGGATGAAGGACTAAAGGGAAGCATGGAGGCCTCTTGTGGGACAAATTCTTCATAGGAGATAGATGTGTCAACAATGTTATTATTTTGGAATGAACCCTTGCTAGACATGGGTAGATGATTTTGATCTTGCTTAACAATAGAATGATGTCTATGGACCAATTTTTGAATTAAACTCTTGAAAGGTTTATATTGGTCTCCCAAGGATGACATATTTTCAATTGTGTTTATTTGGGAAATCATCGGTGGTGGATTTGAGGAAATAAGAGAACATTCATTTACTTGTGATGCAATCTAAGACATATAGTCAATAGGGTAGGGATATAAGTCCTCTAGAGTGTAAGACTTTTCTTGACTTTGACTTTGACTTTGAAGATCGTCCAGCTGATTTTGTAGGTCTTGCACTTGTTGCATGAGGATATTAGTTTTCCATTGTTCGTGTGCCAACCCAGGGAAAATTTTTGAATAGACAAGAGGGTTGTTTTCATCATAGTAGTTAGGTTCTTGTTCTTCTTCACATGAGAGAAATGGGTTATCATCTTTCTCTTTTTCCCACAAGGGAAATTGGTTGATATAGGACTCACCAGGTTGTGTCCCTTGAGTAGGAACATAGGACCTTGTCTTTGGGACTTGATATTGATTTCCCAACACATGATTCTGATATGGGGGCATGTGAGTCACCCAAGGTTGATTATGTTGTGTTTGTTGACGGGGTTGGGGATGTTGTTGTTGTTGAAACTGTGGTTGATACTAGTAGGGTTGGATTGGTTTTTGAATGGGAAAAGGTATAGCCTTGGGTGGGCATTGACTATAAGTCATACCTACAGAGATGGCTCCCTACGAGAATGATGTGTTGATCCCAAGACTAGTAGGGATTGACTCTGGTAGTGGTATGCTAGAAAAAAAAAATTTGTTTGTTGATGGGATAGAAGGAATAGCATGAGAGATTGATTGACCAAACCATAAGGCCAAAGGTGGAGGCATACTAGTGACCATGGGTGCACTTATTTGGCAGCCTATCATGCTTTTCATGGAAGATGTGCTTGCTTGGTTTGCATAGTTGGTTTGATTGGGTATTGTTTGTGCCAATGTTGGTGTTGTCAAGGGTGGGAAGATTTGAGACACAATAGGTAGTATCTGAGAGGGCTGAGTAGTGTTTTGACCTGTGAGAGGGTTTTTGGGCCATATGGTTGACACACTGAATTTAGTAGGGAGTTTGAATCCCTTCTTTATCAGCATGGCTAAGAAACATTTAGGGTTCCTCTCTACAACATCATCAACCACTTGTGTGGAATGGGCGTCTTGCTCTATATCTTCAAGCTCTTCTCCTGTGACATTTTGGAATACAGCTAACCCATGGGGATGTTCAGTGAATAGAGAAAGACTGGTATTTGTGAAAGGATCATCCTCTCGCTCTATTTCCCAAGCAGGGAATCGATTAATATATGACTCATCAGGTTGTGTTCTAGCATTAGACCTTGTGTAAGGCCCTCCATGAGGTGTTTGAGACATAGTATGGTCCAGGTTTTGTAACTAAAACAAGTGGTATAAAGAAAACAAAGAAGAATATCATTTCTAAGGAATTCCAAGTTATATTTAGGACAAGGGTAATTCTAGGGACAAATTTTGATATAGCTTGATCTCAAAGTGGTGATGATGTAAAAAGATAAGATTTATCGACCTTTGTCTTGGACAAAGTCAATTTGATAAGGATGATGATGTTTGATATGATGAGATCAAGGTATTTCAAGTCTGAGCTTTTGAACTAACAATGTTTTTGACAATAATCGTGCTTTTTAGAGAAGGGATGATCTTTGATGTTTGGAGATTCACACAATTTTCTTCACATTTTCCTAGGATAGACACTAGTTTTGGATACCAAATGAAGAGTTCTTTCAAGGTTTTAGGTCAAAATAGGAATAAAGTATCTATGTTCAATTGCAATACAACTCCACCGATTGCGGCAATAAACAAGTTCACTGTGGCAGAATTTCTTCAATTGTGGCACAATGCGGGCAGTTGCGGTAAAGGGGAAACAGTCTCAAAAAGACTAAAAGATTGGTATCACTACTTGACAATTTTGATATTTTTGGAACAATGCTTCCAATTTGCAAGATAGTTGACATTGACAACCCTATACTTTTAACACGTTTGACTCATTTTGATAGTTTCGATGTTTTGTTTTACATTTTTAGAAACTGATCAAAGAAACAAGCACAACAGACACTGTGTTTTGAAGAATAAAGACTGACAATGTGTATGTTCTACAACTTTTTCAAGTTGCAAGGTTATCACGAGGTCTCAACAATGAATAATCAGTTTAATCTAGGTCAATGGATTTAGAATATAATGTTATAGGCCCAATGCTTGAATGCCCATTGGCTCACACAACAATTTTCACACTACTAGGACACAAAGGTCCATGACGTAGGTGCCCATGTTTTTTCCATTTCCAGGTAATGTTGCCATGGAGTGAAGATCTCTTTCACTACACAAATACCATGGGACACATATGTTGGAGATTTTGGGGGGAAATTCTGCAACCCCTTGCACTATAATAAGGTAGCTATTCAGAGGTAAAATGGGTTGGCCTCTAATTAATCAAGGTTGTAGTAAGGGTCCGTGGTGTCTCTCCAATCAGTTTGTATGTGTGTGACTCACTTAAGATCCAAGTTTATCATGCTGGCTCCTTAGAGATATTCACCCGATCCAGACTATTACCAACACACCTAGCCCGAGCTTTGCTAGATAAGAAGGAACTTTGGTTCGTGCCTTGTTTATATACCAATCAAAAGGATTACCGGTTTAAGGTCATTCTCTAAGGAAGGAGCACATTCCTCAGATAGGCCTTTCTAAAAAGTATAAAGGTTTCTAATCTAACAGTTTGTGCAAGTGCACCCAAAACTCAAGACACAAGGTAAACCAATTAAACTCCAAAAGTTTGAAATGTGAACAAAGCTACACCACCATACAAGCACAAATGTTCAATTTTAAGCCCAAAAGTAGGTGTTGATTGCTTGTTCAATTTTAATGCACCAATTTGAGAGATTTTTTGCCTTGTTCAATTTTAGTCCCCACGTCAATTTTAAGCCCAAATCTGAAGTGTGAAATGTGAGATGTTTGGACAAACACTGTTCTCTTTAAACCCAAATCGAAAAGTGAATTCCTTTTAGTTTTCTTTGTTTAAACAGGTTAGTATCGAAAAGGATTTTTGCAAAATGAGAGTATATGTAACTTTGAAACAATGAATGACACTTACCAAAAACTTACCCTTCTTGTTCGTGGGAATTCGTCGTCCTGCAGAAAAATAAAGAAAGTGTCAGATTTTTAGATAGCAAGATGAAGAATTTGGCCCTAATGAGCAATCTTGTAGGTGATTGTGGCAATGCGCAGGCAATTGTAGTAAATAACAGGTGATTGCAGCTCAAAATTAGCAATTTCCGCAAAGAACCTTTAGTTGCGATAATGCATAATCAATTGCGGTCTGGATTTGTCGATTGTGATAGAATTCTTCTAATTGCGGCACCAGTGAATCAATTGTGACAAACTGTAGAAAAGATAGAGACCTAGAAAATGACATAAAATAAATGCGAAAACCTACAATCGATTGTGGTATTAAACCAGTCGATTGCGGCACAATTTTGTCAATTACAGCAAAATACCAGCAATTGTGAAATAACACAGGTATCAAAAAAATGAATAAATTTTGAGATTTGCAACCGTACGGTCATGGTTGATCAACTCTATTTGTCATTTGTAAGAGATATTTGGGCTGTTTGTTTCACATTGGGTTCACCAAAATGTACGCCTCCTCTTTGTGATCCGTGGTTCCCAAGCTTTCCAAAGGCAAGGGTTAGTAGCAAAGGTTTCACAAATGATATAAATCAAGTACACAATAACTACTAAAATGAATAACTTTGAAACATAACCAATAAAATGTACAAGCACAAGAAAGGAAAACAAATAAATGCAAACCTCAAAGCGCTTTAAGCTTCTATTTTTTCTCTCTACTCCTTCCGTAACGATGTTTTTGATGCTCAGTATTGGTGTGGGCAGTGTCTATGACTTGAGAAGCATTGAGAATTTGCTAATTGAAATGGGTGTGTGATCACAAGATGGCTTGAATGCTAGAACAAAATTGACATAGTAATGGCACACAAGAGCTTGAAATCATGTATCTTTCAAATGGTTATGAAGGGTTTATTATATAGGAATTGGGGATGAAATGAACAATTGAGATCAATCCCAGTGATAGGGAGATGAATGGTTGAGATCAAAGGGAACTGGAGAAGCCATCAGTAAACTCCACCTCTTCAATTTGTAAAGAGGAGATAGAGTTTTGTTGACTGAAGAGCTAATTGTGAGTTACCTTTTTGAACTGAAGAGGTGGGTGAAGATACACATGTGGACTAGAGAGATGGGTGGAGTAACCCATGTGGACTGGAGAGGTGGGTGAAGTTACCCATGTGGACTAGAGAGATGGGTGGAGTAACCCATGTGATCTGATTGGAGTTATCTCTTTAAAGATAAATGAATATTTAATTCATTTATTTAATTAAAATTTTCAACATGTGAGATAATTGAATTCTTTTTTATTTAGAATTGCTTTATTGAATGAAATTAAATTAATTTAATAGGAAGAATTTAATTAGTAAGTTTAAATATTTGAATTTAAACTATAGGAAATTGAATTTAATTAATTAATTAATGGTAAATAATCAATTAAGGTTAATTAATTAAATAAAATTAATTATTTAATTAATTTTGGGAATTTGATAAGATGAATTGGGGAATGAATTTAGAAGAAAATAGATGATTAATTAATGATTTAAAAACCATTAATTAATAGATTAAAATTAGTGTTTTTAATGTAAAGTCGCAAGCCTGTCCATTTTCAAGTGTCTACAGGTTCTAGTTGTGTCATATTGTGCCCTTAAGGGTGTTGAAGATTGGGTAGAAGCCCTAGTCTTGTCATTGTGGGTTTTGGGAACTCTTTAGTAGAGCCCTAGATTGTATGGGAGTAAGGGGTATTTTGAATCCCTAAGTGTCAATTTTGGTATAGTTTGGGGCTCTTCTCCAAGTGGTATCAGAGAAACTAGTAGATCTTTGGAGGAAGACAAGTTGTAACCATGGCGAATGGTGAAGAAAGTGAACTTCCTAATAGGATGTCAAATGCTGAACTAATGAGAGTAGGGAAGGAACATTATGTGGAGAGGAAGTTGATGAGATAGGAAATGGAAAGACTCATGGAAAAATTCAAGAGAGGGAGTAGTGGAAACTCTATAATTGAAGAGAAGGGGAGTGATGAAGAGAGCCCTGGGAAAGAGGATGAAGAAGAAGAAGTCCCTATAGAATAGAGGCTTCTCTTGAAGACTTTGAAATCCATGGAAAGATGGACCATGGATACTAAACTCTATCTACATGTCTACAATGGGAAGATGGATCCAGAAGAAGTAATGGATTGGACTGATGCACTCACTAGTTTCTTTGAATTTGAGGAGATACCAGAGCATCAGAAGGTTAGGATAGAAAAGTCCAAGTTGAAGGGATCTACCCTAGCTTGGTGTAACTTCAATCAAGTAGAGAGGGTGAAGATGGAAAAGAATCCAGTAAGCACTTGGAAGAAGATGGTGACCTTGGTGAAGGAAGCCTATGTGCCCAAAGATTATGAAGTTCAACTTCATAAAAAGAGACAAAGTTTAAGATAGAAGGATATTGATATCTCAAGTTATACTAAATAATTCCATAAACTTGCCATGAAATCTAAGTTAGTGGAACGAGAGGGTGTCAAACTTGCTAGATATATGCAAGGTTTGAGGATAAACATCCAAGATTAACTAAGTTTATGTTCCCCTACTACTGTCCAAAAGTGTTATCAATTAGCACTGAAAGTTGAGGAAAAACTCAAGAGGAGACAAGAAAAGTGGACAAGGTAGAGGCTAGAGAGACTTTGGAGGTAGCGAAAGAGGGACAAGTAGTGGTAGAGGGAAAGCTCCTAGAAATTTTGGAGAAACCAGTGATAGAGAGGGAAGTCAAGAGAACTCTTTTGGAGAAAGCAGTTCTAGAGGCTCTTATAGAGGAAGATGAGGAGATTCAAGGGGGAGGTTTGGAGGGATAATTTTAGGACCTCCAATGTGTTATATATGTAACCAACTAGGGAATTTAGCATCCAAGTGTCAAGAGAGGCACACAACCAGGCAGAGAGAAGGGAAAATATGGTTAGAGAAGAAGAGAACCAAGGAGACAATGCACGTGGTTCTAATGCACCTCCTAAGGAAGGACAATTTCTCATGATGAGAAGGAAATTTCTTAAGGCTCCAAACACTCATGAACCCCCTTCAAGGAAGATTCTATTCATGACCACCTGCAAGGTAGGAGACAAAGTCTGCAAGATGGTGATTCACAGTGGGTCTACGGACAAATTGATTTCATAGGAAGCAGTAAAGAAACTAAAGATGAGGAGGGTGCCCCATCCAAACCCTTACAAGGTGTCATGTCTCATGAAGAAGCAACAAATTTTCATAGAAGAGAAAGCTTGGGTAGAATTCCAACTTGGGAAGTACAAAGACAAAGTTCTTTGTGACATTGTTCCAATGGATATCTGCCACTTGTTACTTGGGAGGCCATGGCAATATGATGTGGAGGCTCACCATGATGGAATTTTGAATGCATAAATAATCAACTAAAAAGGTGAAAAGGTAACATTCTTACCACTGTCTGATTCTACAGAAGAGAAAAAAGATTCTAAATTTTTGTTTGTTGGTGAAAAGGAAATTTTAAAAACTTTGAAAGAGGAAAAGAATCTTTGCTATGCCCTAGTTGTTTTACCTAAGGATGAAAAACCTCAGAAGGTTGAGAAAGTGATAAAGAAATTGAGAAGAGTAGGCCCTAAGGAATTTTTAGACCTACTTGACCAGTATAAGGACATTGTCACCAAAGACTTATCAAATGAGTTTCCCCTAATCAGAGACATAAGTCATAACATAGACTTGATCCCAGGAGAAACCTTACCCAAGAAAGAAGCATTTAAGTTGACTCCATAATAGAATAAGGAGATGGAAAAGAAAATTCAAGAACTCTTGGATAAGTTTTTGATCACTAAGAGTCTCAGTCCTTGTGTAGTACCTGCTCTTTTATCCCCTAAAAAGGAAGGCACATGCATATTGTGCACTGATTCTAGAGAAATAAATAGAATCACAATTAGGTATAGATTTCCTATACCTAGGATAGAGGATCTATTGGATCACTTAGGGGGTGCAAGGTGATATTCTAAGGTGGATTTGAAGAGTGGATTCCACCAAATAAGGATTAGGGCTGGTGATGAGTGGAAGACTACATTTAAAACCAATGAAGACTTGTATGAATGGAGGGTGATGCCCTTTGGCCTATCAAATGCTTTGAGAACATTCATGAGGCTCATGAATGAGGTTCTCAAACCATTAATTGGAAAATTTGTCATAGTATACCTTGATGACATCTTTATCTTTAGTAAGAATAAGGAAGAACACTTAGAACACCTTAACTATGTTTTGAAGAGGCTGCATGAAGCGAAACTTTTCATTAATTTGGAAAAGTATATTTTTATGGAAGAAGAACTTGTTTACTTAGGATTTGTGATTTTAGGAGGAAACATTGAAATGGACCCTGAGAAGGTAGAAGCCATCTTGAATTGGCCTTCTCCTAGAACAATGGCTGAGGTTTAAAGATTTCATGGACTTGCTTCCTTCTATAGAAAGTTCATTAGAAATATCAGTCAGTTGTGTGCTCCTATCCTTGAGACCATTAAGGGTGGGAAAAGGTGTAAGTTTGTGTGGAATAAGGATGTAGAAGAAGCCTTCCAAATGCTAAAACAAAAGGTAATGGAGAAACCCATTCTAGTGTTCCCTAATTTTCAAAAGATTTTCACTATTGAATGTGATGCTTCAAATATGGCTATAGGGGCTGTCATGAGCTAAGAAGGAAGGCCTATAGAATTTTTCAATGAAAAATTGAATGAGGCAAAGAGGAAATACTCCTCTTATGACTTGGAACTATATTCCCTAGTCCAGTCATTGAATAAATGGAGGCACTACCTCCTTCCAAGAGAATTTGTTGTCTTCATGGATAACCAAGCTTTAAGCTTCTTGAATAGCCAGGAGAAACTAAGCCACAAGCACATGAAATGGGTGGAATCAATACAAGCCTACACATTTTCAATCAAACAAAAGAAAGGAGTTTTCAATAAGGTAGTAGATGCATTGAGCAGGAGGACTCTAGTTGTGCAACAAATCCAACTTCAAAGTGTAGGGATTGATTCTTTAAAGGACATCTATAAAAATGATGATGATTTTAGTGATATTTATAAGGTGTGTTCTAACTTTTCTAAGGAATATCATGTTGAGTATGTAGATTATTTAATTCAAAATGGACTTTTATTCAAAGGACACTAGTTGTGCATTCTGAAATGTTCAATGAGGGAGAACATCATTAGAGAAAAGCATACAGGAAACATGGGAGGACATTTTGGCTTGGACAAGACATTGGAACAAGTGAGGAGGTTCTATTATTGGCCTAAAATTTAGACTGAAGTAAGGAATATTCTATAGACATGTACAATCTGTCAAAGAGCCAAGGGCACATCCACTAATGTAGGACTATACCAACTCCTACCTATTTCTACAAGGCCTTGGGAGAGTTGTAGCATGGATTTCCTAGGACACAAAAGGGATATGATAGTATTTATGTTGTAGTGGAAAAATTTAGTAAAATGACCCACTTTGTCCCTTATAAAAGTACCAATGATACATCATCAATTACAAGTTTTTTCTTCAAAGAAATTGTGAGGATACATGGATTACCTAAAACCATTCTCTCTAATAGAGATGTGAAGTTTATTAGTCACTTTTGGAGGACCTTATGGAAGAGTTTAGAGACCAATCTAAGATTTATTTCTACCTACCATCCACAAACAGATGGGCAGAAGGAAGCTGTGAATAAATCACTTGGAAATCTGTTGAGTTGCTTGACAAAACAATATGGAGACAAGTGGGATGAAGTCCTACCCCAAGAAGAGTTTTCTTTCAATGACTCAGTCAACATGAGCACAAGGAAGAGTCCCTTTCATATTGTATATGGGAAAAGTCCAAGAGGCATCTTGGAACTCAGAGAATTTCCACAAACTACTCCAGTCAGTGCTCATGGAGAAGAATTTGCAGAGAGTATGAAGGAAATTCATGACTGAGTGAGATTGGAACTTGAAAGGAGTGCAGACAATTATAAAAATGCCAAAGAAAAACATAGGAGAGATTTCCAGTTGTAGGTTGGAGACTTGGTGTGGGTATATTTGAAAACGGAAAGGTTGCCTAAGGGAAAGCACACTAAACTACTCATGAAGAAAGTAGGACCATGTCTAGTGTTGAAGAAGCATGGACTGAATGCATATGAGATTGAACTTCTCTCACACCTTGGTATCTCCCATATATTCAATATTTGTGATCTAGCCCCATATAAAGGTGATGTGAATGCAGGTTCTGAAGTGAAGGTTAAAGAGCTTGAAGAAGATGTTGTAGGTATACCCCCTCATGCTCCAAAAGAGCTTGAGAAGATCTTAGACACAAAGATCATCAAACAAACAAGAAAGAATGTTTACACGAAATATTTGGTCAAATGGAAAGGTATTCCTAAGCAAGAATCTATATGGATGGATGAGAAAGAAATTCAAAATCATAGCTCCAATTTAGAAGACCTTATCTCAAGAGGACTTGAGATCAATGCACCCCGGGAGTATGGTGCAGGAGCACCCTCAAGTTCATACATTGCAAGCACATTAGTGGACCCAAAAATAAAGGGTTAGGATAGTGATGGGATCTAGGATCCAATGTCAATCATAAATTCCTATTTGTAAGGCAAGGAAACACTAGGTGATGTTATAAACCTAGTTGTCTACCTTAGTCATTTTGGACAAATTTGGTTAGATTAGACTAGAATAGTCTACGAAACCTAAGGAAGGGTATGAATTTTATTTTAATCCTTCTAAGGTCCCCTATGGAGTAAAAAAACAAAACTTTGCAAGTTTAGTTACAATTGACAACTTTTGCAAAAAGTTTTCAATGTTGTCAATGTTGCATAATGCAACTTTTGCAAAAAGTTGCAACTTTTGAATCCCAATGTTCACAACCAATTTTGTCAGTTGGGACTACTTCAGAAATGTATGAAAAGGATGGAAAACTTTACTCCATGGTTGGGGTGGATCGATTGTAAAGTTTTGGCATTGAATTCAATAAAATTAAAATAGTTTTCTGTAATTCTAACTGATTTTCTATGTGGTACGGATCTATACAGATCCCAATGCATCATTGAAGGATTGGGAAAGTTTATCTAGTTTCTTAGTTTAATTTCCAAAGTGGTTTGAAGGTTTTAAGTGCAGGGGATTGAAAGTTATCCATTTTTTATTGCCCACTAGTCACAAGAAGGCCCTAACTAGGGTTTCGAGATAAAATCCCTCTTTCACAGAGACTCCACCATGGAAAAATCCTAAGCCTTGGTGGAGAGAAAGGAGGGAGGATTTAATTTAAGAATTTGGAGGTCTTAGATGAGGAGGAAATCAATGGAGGGAGAAAGGATTAAACCCTCTGGACAGGCATCTAGATGTGATTATCTAGAATTAGGTTTTTAAGGCACAACTCAGGCTAGGAGTGGAATGGAAGCCTACATCCTTGGATTTAGAAGTTTTGTAAGATCCCACAAGTATTCCAATTAGATGAATTTGAAATTTAATCTATATTTAAGTAATTTCTTTGAAAAAGTGACCTATTAGCCCTATTAGGCCTAGGAGAGAATTGAGGACAGCAGGAGTTAGGGGATTGGTCAAGGGCCCTAGCTTGGAGGGTGTTGTTGGTGGATGGATTGGAGAGTTTGAGGGTGGTCAAGAATTTCTATGGTGGATTTCCAAGTAAGTTGCCTTCAAGAATCCATATTTTCTCCTTGTATCCCTATGTAGGCTTAGGTGTCCAAATTGAGTTTTAGAGATACTTTGGTGTGGGATTTTTGTTTCATTTCATCTAAAATTTATGCCTTGAATTGGTAGAACCCTTGTTCCATCCCTGGATTAATTGGTTCTCATTGTGTCATATTGTGCCCTTAAGGGTGTTGAAGATTGGGTAGAAGACCTAGTCTAGTCATTGTGGGTTTTGGGAACTCTTTAGTAGAGCCCTAGATTGTATGGGAGTAAGGGGTATTGTGAAGCCCTAAGTGTCAATTTTGGTATAGTTTGGGGCTTTGCTCCAATATGCAATGTGTCATCTTTCAACTGTGCAACATTGCCAGGTTTTGCATCAACTGAGATTGGCACAGACAATGAAAATGAAAGGGAATATCCAAAATCTGAGAGAGGTTATAGCATGCCTCCATGATACGGTCCTATAGAAATTAATGGCTTATTGAGACCCCACGCAAGATCTAAGAAATGGACTCCTAAAGATCAGAAATTTTGTTACCTGGTGCACCTTGACAGACACTTGGCTCCATAGTGGTCAGCAATGTTTGAGCCACTTCGTCTCCATGCCAGGGTCATTCCTAGCATTCACCCAGCATTCCAGAGCTAGTGGCAGAGATAGTTTGATGCCAACACCAGTGGTTTTCTAGATATACAATGTGTTAGCTTTCAATTGCGCAACATTAAAAGGTTTTGCATCAACTGAGATTGACTCAAAAAATTAAAATGGAAGCGAATCTCCAAAATCTATGATAGGTTATTTTAGGCCTCCATGACACAGTCCTGTAGCACCTAACTACTTGTCAATACCCCATGCGAGCTCTACGAAACAGACTCCTTAAGATCGACAATTTTGTTTCCTAGTGCACCTTGAGGGACACTTGGCTCCATAGCGGTCGATAACATTCAAGCCACTTCACCTCTATCATTGGGTCATTCCTAGAATTCACCAAAAATTATGAAGTTAATGGCAGAGACGGTTCGATGCCAGGACGAGCGGTTTTCAAGATATGCAACATTTCATCTTTCAACTACACAACATTACAAGGTTTTGCATCAACCAAGATTGGGTCAGCAAATGAAAATGGAAGAAACTATCCAATATATGAGATAGTTTATCATAATCCTCCATGACATGGTCCTATATCGTGTGACAGCTCATTGATAACCCACACGAGCTCCGAGAAATTGACTCCTGAAGATTGGCAATTTTGTTGCCTGGTGCACCTTGAGGGACACTTGGCTCCATAGCGGTCAGCCAACATTTGAGGCACTTTGCCTCCATGAAAGGGTCATTCCTAGCATTCACCCAACATTTTGGATCTATTGGCAGAGATAGTTTGATGCCAGGATGAGCGGTTTTCAAGATATGCAATGTTTTAGCTTTCAACTCCGCAACATTGCAAATTTTTACATCAACGAAGATAGGGTTGGAAAATGAAATGGAGGTGAATATCTAAAATATGAGATAGGTTATCATAGGCCTCCATGACATAGTCTTGTAGCACCTAACAGCTCATCGATACCCCACACAATCTCCAAGAAACAAACTCCTAAAGATCGATAATTGAGTTATTTGGTGTACCTTGAGGGACACTTGGCTCCATAGTGGTAGGCCAATTTTGAGCCACTTTTCCTTTGTGACAGGGTCATTTCTAGAATTCACCCAACATTATAGAGTTTTTGGTAGAGATGGTTTGAAGCCAGGATGAGCGGTTTTCAAGATATGCAATGTTTCAACTTTTAACTATGCAACTTTACAAGGTTTTGCATCAACCGAGATTGGGTCGAAAAATGAAAATGGAAGAAAATATCCAAAATATGAGATAGGTTATAATAGGCCTCTATGACATGGTCCTAGATCACCTGATGTCTTGTTGATACCCCACTTGAGCTCTGAGAAACAGACTCCTAAAATTGGTAATCTCAATGCCTGGTGCACCTTGAGGGACACTTCACTCCATAGAAGTTGACAACATTTGAGGCACTTCCCCTCCATGAAAGGGTCATTCCTAGCATTCACCCAACATTTCGGAGCTATTGGTGGAGATGGTTCAATTTGAGGATGAGCGGTTTTCAAGATATGTAATGTTTCAACTTTCAACTACGCAACACTGCAAGTTTTTGCATCAACCGAGATTGTGTCAGAAAATGAAAATGGAAGAAAATATCCAAAATTAGAGATAGGTTATCACAAAACTCCATGACACAATCTTGTAGCACCTGATGGATTGTTGATACCCCTTGCGAGCTCTGAGAAACAAACTCTTGAATATCGGCAATTTTGCTGCCTGGTGCACCTTGAGGGACAGTTGGCTTCATAGTGGTTGAAAACATTAAAGCCACTTTTCCTCCTTTAAAACATTTTTCTAAGAAATCACCTAGAATTTTGGAGTAGTTGGCGAAGATGGTTTGATGCGAGGATGAGCAGTTTTCAAAATATACTATTTTTTAGTGTTCAACTACGCAACATTGCTAGTTTTTGCATCAACCAACATTGAGTCAAAAAATTAAAATGAAAGATAATATCCAAAATTAGAGATAGGTTATCGTAGGCCTCCATGACACGGTCTTGTAGCACCTAATGGCTCATCTATACCCCACGTGAGCTCTGAGAAACAGACTCCTAAATATCACCAATTTTGTTGCCTGGTGCACCTTGAGGGACACTTGGCTCCATAGCGGTTAGAAATGTTCGATCCTTTTTGCCTCCATGATAGGGTCATTCCTAAAATTCATTTGGAATTTTGGAGCTGTTGGAAAAGATGGTTTGATGCTAGGATGAGCGGTTTTCAAGATATACAATGTGTCAGCTTTCAACTATGGAACATTACAAGTTTTTGCATCAACCGAGATTGGGTCGGAAAATGAAAATGAAAGAAAATATCCAAAATCTGAGATAGGTTATCATAGGCCTCCATGACATGGTCCTATAGCACCTAGGGCTCATCGATACCCCACATGAGCTCCGAGAAACAAACTCCTAAAGATCGACAATTTTTTTTCCTGGTGCACCTTGAGGGACACTTGGCTCCATAGTGGTTGGAAAAGTTTGAGCTAGTTTGCCTCCATGACAGGGTAATTCCTAGCATTCACTAGACATTCTAGAGCTATTGGCGAAGACTATTTTAGGCCAGGATGAGAAGTTTTCAAGATATGTAATGTGTCAGCTTTCAACTGTGCAACATTGCAAGTTTTTGCATCAACTGAGATTGGGTCAGAAAATGAAAATGAAATTGAATCTCCAAAATCCCATATAGGTTATTTCATGCCTTCATGACACAATCCTGTAGCACCTAACGGATCATCAATATCCCATGTGAGCTCCGATAAATAGACTCCTAAAGATCAGCAATTTTGTTGACTGGTGCACCTTCAGGAACACTTGGCTCCATAGCGGTCGAAAATGTTTGAGCCACTTTGCCTCCATGAAAGGGTTGTTTCTAGAATTCACCTGGAATCCCATAGCTTTTGGAAGAGATGGTTTGATGCCAAGATAAGTAGTTTTCAAGATATGCAATGTGTCATCTTTCAACTGCATAACATTGTAAGTTTTTCCATCAACCGAGATTGAGTCAGAAAATGAAAAATAAAGTGAATCTACAAAATCAAAGATAGGTTATTGTAGGCCTCTAGGACATGGTCCTGTATCACCTACCAACTTGTTGATACCCCAAGAAATCTTCAAGAAATGGGTTCCTAAATATCAAAAAAATTGTTCACTGGTGCACCTCTAGGGACACTTGGCTCCATAGCGATCGACAACGCTCGAGCCACTTCGTCTCCATGATAGAGTTGTTCCTAGCATTCACCCAACATTCCAGAGCTATTGGTAGAGATGGTTTAATGAGAGCACAAGCGATTTTCTTGATTTTTAAATGATTTAAATGTGATCTTTGATAGTTTAAATGATTTTTTTGTAAATACATATATACAAAAAATGTGCTAGCATGAAACATGACAATAAGCTTAACATATATTTCTATAATTTGTTTTGTGAACATATTTTTTTTAATTAATGATTAAAACTATGTTTACAACTCTTCTCATTAAGAGCACCAAGAGGAAAGATCTGAGAAGAGAAAACCTCTGGTATTGCCCCAAAAAATAGAAGATAACTATTTTTTAAATCTTACAAACTTCCTGTTATACATACAGGGTAATGCATGAGAAATTTACAGTCCACCCAATGTGGATTCAAGGGAATTAATTCCTTTACAAATTGTACGCCTCCTTTTTTTGATTCATCATTCCCAAGATTTCTAAAGGTGAGGGTTAGTAGCAAAGGTTTTACAAATGATATAAATCTAATACACAAATACTACTAAAATGAATAACTTGAAGCATAACCAATAAAATGTACAAGCACAAGAAAGGAAAAAAAATGAATGCAAACCCTAAAGTGCTTGAAGCTTCTATTTTCTCTCTCATTACTCCTTCTAAAACATTGTTCTTGATGCTCAGTATTGGTGTGGTCAGCGTCTATAACTTGAGAAGCGTCAAAAATTTGATACTTGAAATGTGTGTGTGATCGCAAGATGACTTGAATGCTAGAACCAAACTGACATAGTAATGACGCATGAGAGCTTGAAATCTTGGATCCTTCAAATGGTTATGAAGGGTTTATTATATAGGAATTGAGGATGAAATGAACAGTTAAGATCAATCCTAGAGATAGGAAGATGAATGGTTGATATTAAAAGGAACTGGAGAAGCCATCAGTAAACTCCACCTCTTCAATTGGTAAAGAGGAGATAGAGTTTGGTTGACTGAAGAGCTAATTGTGAGTTACCTTTTTGAACTGAAGGGGTGGGTGAAGTTACCCATGTGGACTAGATAGATGGGTGGAGTAACCCATGTGATCTGATTGAAGTTATCTCTTTGAAGATAAATGAATATTTAATTCATTTATTTAATTAAAGTTTTCAACATGTGAGATAATTGAATTCTTGTTGATTTAGAATTGCTTTATTTGATGAAATTAAATTAATTTAATTGGAAAGATTTAATTAGTAAGTTTAAATATTTGAATTTAAACTATAGGAAATTGAATTTAATTAATTAATTAATGGTAATTAATCAATTAAGGTTAATTAATTAAATAAAATCAATTATTAAATTAATTTTGGGAATTAGATTAGATGATTTGGGGAATGAATTTAGAGGAAAATAGGTGATTAATTAATAATTAAAAAACCATTAATTAATAAATGAAAATTAGTGTTTTTAATGTAAAGTCGCAAGCCTGTCCATTTTTGGGTGTCTACATTTGCCCCTCTTTGATGCGATGTGACTTGTCGTAGTGTGTCAAAGATTCTTTGATTTTAATTCTGCCCCAGCTTGCCCCGATGATAGTAGATGTATTTATGCCCCCTCAACAAATTTGAACAAAAAAGTCTCAACATGAGCATTAATTTGCTGAAACCGCAATTTCTAAATTTGGGTAGCTGACTAATTTGAAAAATGCATTATATTGCCCTTGATATTGAGTGTGGAAGTTTTCGGGGACCGGGAAGAAAAATTGGACCTCGGAGTGAAATTAGGGTTTGTAAAAAATCCTATAAGTAGCCAAGAGGATCATTCATTTGTCACATTGCGATCTTGGAGCTCTTGATATATTGGTGAGTTTTGCTTTAGTTTTATCTATTTTTTCTCATGTTTTCTTGCGATGGCGGGCCTTCCTGGTGTGACACACATATCTGAAAGAGTCTGGACATATCAGAGACCAGCTGGTACAAGACGTCTGGTGAGTTTTACCTCTTTGCATGCCATTAATGCCTATTTTTCTCACTTTGAAAATTTGTTGTTTTTTGAATTTTTACCTGTTGTGCTGCAATCGTCTGCGGTTTTGCCGCCATTGCAGTTTGAATGCCGTAATTTATGGTTCAGTGCCGCAAATGATAAATGTTCCACAGTCGCCCTATTTTATTTCTGCATTTTCTCTTTGTGTTCCACATTTGATTGAAATGTTTCGCAATCGCATAAGTGTACGGCTTTTGTAGGTTTTATTACTGCAATCACTTTATTAGAACTGTCTGCCTGATTTGTTTGTCTGATATCTATATATTCTGGCTTTTGATACTTTCTTGTATGACTGATACTAATATTTTTATGATTTATTTTTGTGTGCAGTTCACTGGGCTGATTCTGTACTATCGAGAGTCGAGACTGGTGGGTCTTGTTTACAGGTTCTAGCTCTCGGAGGATGAGAGGTTAGTACTTGGGGACCTAGGATTGTATTGGATTTGCTATATGCCATAGATCATGACCAACATGGGTCTTATCTCCACTCTTGTAGAGCATTGGCATTCTAAGACATGCAATTTCTGGTTACCCACTAGTGAGTGTACTATCACATTGGAGGATGTGTACCGCATCCTCCAGCTTTTGATCCAAGGTGCGCTTGTTGAGTATGCCACCCGATCTGGTATTGTTTCTTTGACAAAGCTTTCTGGATTGCCCCAAGATCAGCTTGGGTTGTCTAGTGCTTATGATATTCCATGGTCTAGATTTGGTTTGGGCCTCGACAGACTATCTACCTTACTAGGCAGCCTGATTTGTGGCATCTTATACCCAGATTATCAATAGCGTGGATTTTCTATCAGCTTTGGTACTGTGCTTTAGAGTATGGTCAGGGACCATATTATTTATTCTTGGGGGCCATGCATGTTGGCTCACATGCACTTTCATATGTTCTATGCGGCTTACCTTAATGGTAAGTCACTTGGCTGTGGTGTGACCCTCCTTTAGATAGGGGCATGGGAGTACATAGTTGTTTTCCGCCTTGTTGGTACTCGTGCTTTGCCAACTGATAGACCTTATGTGTACATGTATGATGGAGCCATTGTGTAGAACCACAAGGGTCATTTGATGTATTGGTGCCAGAAGCTGGATATGATTCCTTACTTCATATGGAGGCCATATAGAGATTGCCCTATTTTGGATGGAGAGGACATCCATCTTCCCTTCTGTCGTCAGTGGAGATATCTTATTGGACATGTTACTGACCATGTTCATATGATTGACTTTCACAACACCGATAAGGTGTTGTGTCAGTTTGGTGAGAAACAAGATATATCTGAATCATACACACATTTTTCTCATAGGTTGAGGGACTCTACTATCTAGGGTGGGGTTGTATCACTTGATGTTGCTTGTACTAAGTTTGCAGGTCTTCTTCCTATTGCATGGACATAGCGATTGGCTACTGTTGATGCAGGTTTTTTGTTTTCATCGCATCTCTTGCTCAGTTTATTTATTACTCTTATTATCTATCTTCTCTATGTGATGTTGTCTATTATCTGATGTACTGATATTTGAATCTAATCTCTTTGTAGGCACTACTCCCCAGTATGATGCACACTAGGCCCAGACTCACCCAGTTGCACTTATAGATGTCTCTCATATTTTTGCTGGGACACTCATGAGGATGCATCATCGGGTATGATGAGGGAGGGGGGTCAGGATGGAGGGAGGGATGGTGGTCATGATAGAGGGAGGGGTGGAGGCCGAGATGGTGGATGGGATGGTGGGAGAGATGGTGGTAGGAGGAGGGGAGATGATGGGGGAGATGATCCCATTCCATGGGGTACTGGTGGTGGAGTGAGGACCAGAGGTGGATTGAGTGGCGGTCAATCTAGTACTCCTAGGGTTGGTTTGAGCACTATTTTAGAGTATGAGGCACCCCAGTTGGTACGGAGAGTTTTCCAGCGGACTGGTGTTGTTTTGGCTCTGAGAGAGGAGGAAAGGGTAGTGATTGAGGATGTGGATGTTGAGATTGGGGATATAGATGTGGAGGCTCTAGATGAGCAGAGTGCATGGACCAATTCCTCAATGGGTAGTGGTAGTACTGGCAGCAGTACAGGGGAGAGCTCAGATAGTGATTGTGATGGATTGGGGGACAAGGTAGAGGAGGGAGCTATGGATGTGGCCATGGGTGGTATGGAGGTTGATCCCTTAGAGATAGAGTGGCTTATGTAGAAGGTACAAGATCTCTAGGCTAGGCTTGCTTCTATTGATGCCCGTTCTACAGCATTGGAGGCCTAGGTTACATCGGCCAATGCTAGAGAGTGACAGGCTTGATCAGAGGTTCAGTTATTCATGGATAGTGTATAAGATTCCTCTCACTGAGATGTTCTAGACTGATACTATAGGTCTATTCATAATGCACAGTGCGTGATCAAGTACTGGAGGCGCCACTACGAGGGTGCAGTTCCTACAGAGTAGAGAGTGTCGAGTTACACAGCCTCTCAGAGATCTAGCAGAACGCAGAGATCATAGAGCAGTGGTGTTAGAGCTCCTAGTTCATCATAGAGAGTAGCTTCTGATATGCCACCCCCTTGTCCACCTCCTAGTGAGGGTGGGGGTAGCACATGCTAATTCTTATGCTTCTCATATTTTGTATCATATACCATTTTTGTAGTGATGTTCATTTGATGTACTCTGAGCAGTATCCATTTTTGTATCCCAACACACTGATATTTATTGATATATATGTTAATTACCTTCCTTTGTTTAGACTTGCGACCATTCATTATACTCATATATTTTGATTGTATGAGATGCAACTAGTGATTTGATATGATGTAATGGTTTCCTTGCTATATGTATGATTTTATATGACGTGGTTTTAGATGATGAGATGTATATGCACTATGATTCCTATGATGCCAATTTGTAGATGGATGATTTACTTTTATATGATACTAACATGCTTATGTAGGATGGTGTATATGAGATGCATGTTTATATGAGATGTTTCTGGATGCATGTGATTTATGATTTACCATGTATGCAGCTACTATGTTTTTTTAATTTTGTGATACACTTTAATGGAATGAATGCAATCTATTATGCACAAAATATCTGAGTAATGCATGTGTTAATTAGAAAGAAGTTAGTTTGGATAGATGTTCTCTAAGATTGATCTAATAGAATGGAATGATAGAAAGGATTTTTTTTTCTTTTTTGATAGATATGAATGGATAGAAAGGATGAGTGTCCCAAGTCACCGTCACTGTTTCCAATTTTTGTCATCATTGCATCTTTTTTTTTTTCTGTATTTTTTGAAATTCTGAAGAGAGTCCAATGTATCTAGATCACATACCACCTGGATACCACCATGACCTCTTGATAGTGGAAGGAGTAGAGAGATTGAATAGAAAGAGAACCTAGTGCACCCAAATATTAACCATCTGGATTCAGCTATGTTCCCTATTTGAAAAGAAAGAGAGCCAAAAACACCCAGATATTGACCATCTGGATACCACTTTGTCCTTTGAATTAACTAAAGAAAAGAAACCAAGATAGAACTCCTATGCACCCAGAGTCCATCTGGGTAACACCGTGAACTCTTGATTCCAAAAAAGGGAAATCCAAAGAAAACAAGATAGAACTCCTATGCCCCTAGAGTCCATCTGGATAGCATTGTGAGCTCTTGATTGAAACATAAAGGGAAAGACCATAGAAACCAAGATAGAACTCCAACACACTCAGATTCCATCTGAATAGTGTTGCGAGCTCTTGATTTTATAAACCAAACAAGCAAATAAAAGAGAAGGAATGTCCAATTCTTTCCTAGGATTAAGCTCAGATCATGGAACTGCGAAACCACTGGATAAGTGACAGCGCCTATGAAATTTATCCTAAATCTTCGTGGCCCTGAAATCAAAGTGAACATTCAACAGACAACAATCAAAGAAAATAAGTCATGAGCTATCATAGCTACTCTTCTCACATGGTGGATCCTGCAGTAGCGTAAGAACATAACCATGAAATATAGACTGACATCTGACTGACTTGACTGACCTACTCAACATTTTTTGGATGGTTCCTTGATGTAGTTGGATTCTCTTGATTGGCTTGACTCTTTGGATAGGCTTGATTGGCTTGATTGCTTGAGTGTGTCTAGTTTCAGTAATAGATTACTCATATAAGATTGACCTATCTGGTTTGAGTGTATCCATCACTGTGTAAGATGATTGATATGATTTGATTGATTGATTGTGATCATGTTGGTAGCTGATCAAGCTATGTCAGATGGGCCCCATGCTGGTTTGAAAAGCTCATTATTGTGACAATTGATAGATTGGCTTTGTCACTAGTTACTTGTTGATTGATTTGATAGATTGATTAAGCTGTGTCAGATGAGCCTAATGCTGATTCACAAAGCTCATGATTGTGACAGTGATTGACTAGGCATGATCACCCTTTGCTCTTGTTAGCTATTTTTCTTGTATGAATCAATTAAAACAACAATAAAGTCCTAACCCTCTATTCCCAACGCCGGCTCATACATGAATAAGGCTAATTAACAAGGATGAAACTCCTTCTACACTTTGGGCTCCACATGCCTAGGCAGGTGTACCTAATTACAGACTCATTGAATGACAGAGAATCTCATAATGGATTAAGGATTTATAATCCTTCTTATTTTCATGCCACTTTGGCCTAGGAAGGCTAACCTATCGATTCACTCTTCAAGGAATCACTAAGATGAATTATATCCTCTGAATACAATCAACTACACATATATACTCTTAAATATTAGAAAATAAGGATTTTAATATTTGAGTTGATGATAATAACCACTTGTCAGCATATTGACCAGTGCCTAATCATGGGTGATAGAGTCATAACAGAGCATACACATATTAAGATAATCAATCAAAACACAAATGAATCCCAGATAGAGTGCCTTACAAACTATCCTCTCACTCTTACACCAATGTATCAAATCCTTGCATGAATCCTAATCCTTTGCAATCATCTATAAGATTTAAACTCTCCTTGAAAGTAACTCACAAACAAGAACATGACTATCTTATAACTAGTACACTCAAAATGCCTTATAAATTGAATATACAAGAATTAATGGTAAATGCAAGAAGACATCATTGACATGAAAATGGAGATTCCATTGTATTTTTATTAATATGAACTCAATAACAGTACATTTTGAAGACTCAAAACCAATAGTCAGACCAATGTAGTAATCTACCTTGTAGTCTTATTTTACCATCCTTATTACAATATTACAACTTGATACTTATAGGTAGCCACAGTCATCTTGGAATCCTTTTGGAAAATAAGGATGCAACAAGCTATGAATGATTGGGCTAAAGGAAAAAATACAGTTTCAAGAAGAGAAAAAATTTCTGGTTGATGAGATAACAAAAATTTGCTATGAGCCATGTAATCACTTGTCGTGTGATCACCTGAATGCTTGAAGTTGCTTCGAAGTAGTCAGGTGTTTTCCATCTAGATTTTGTTCTCTTGTTGGTGTAGAGGCCCCAATATCTAATTTATTCCATTAGCTTAACCTCCTTGGTGCTAGTTGTCCCCTTTACATTTGTCATCTCATGTTACTGGGGTGACTATTCCATACTTGCTAACCCATGTAGTGAACACTTCATCACTTGGCCAACTGAAGCTGAGAACTTCATCCTTTCAGCTACTGAACTCTTCCCAGTCACTACTAGCCTTCTCAACTTCTGCCTCCCATGACTCAAAAAATGCCTTGGCTTTATTCAAAATATCTATGGTCAGCACAAAACATCTAGTATTTGCCAATGCAATAATGCTTTTTGTCTTGCTAGTCAGTGTTTCATTTAACTGTCTCAACCATGGGCTTCACTCTTTATGTTCCCATCTTACTTGAACATATTGGGATACATATCATATCTATCCCTATAAAATTCTTCTCTCAAGACTATGACTCTCTTTATGACCATGCTCTTCTTGATGTCTAAATTAATCATCAATTTTAGACACTTATGGGTGCTCGTTAGGGTGATATCAATATTATTGTGTTCTTTTGAAATGGAGTAAAATGATTTAACATGAGCTACCTTCCCTTTCCATTTACTCATTATCAAGTCCCATTGTCCCTTTTCATCTTCATATCTGCTGGTGATACTTGCAAACTTTTTTCCCAACAGGTAGAGGTTAGGGAGGTTGATCTCACTGGCACACCTTTTGAGATTTGAAAATATTTGATCTATGTGCCTTTGCTTCACCAATTCTTCACCTTCTTTATAGGCCTAGGAATCTTCTAAGTCCCTCTTACCCTCTTCTTCTAATCTTGTCCTTTCATTGATTAGCCTGTTCTTCTCAGCTTCCAATTCTACTCTCTTGGCATCAATAGCTTCCTGAGTAGTAGGACTTAGAGGTGCAGGGGATGGCGGATATTTTATAAAAAACCTTGAGGAGGAAGGCTTATATGGGTCCTGAGCAATTAGCCTTTGGGGCACCAGTTGGGTCTTCTTCTTACCTTCCAACTCTACTATTTTGTTATCCTTCATCAAGGATTTGACCTTCTCTTCATTATAAGCCTTGAGTACAAGCTCATATTTCTCATTCAGACTAATATAGGCCTCATTTTATTTCTCTAATACTTTCATGATTAAATTGGCTACTTGTACAACAAGGTTAGCTACTTCAGTTCCTGAGGTATCTGCAAACCTTTTCACAATTAGGCTGCCCATGTCTTCAGTTTCATCATCTTCTTTAATTCTTCTCTGGTCCCTTTTCTTTAGTGACCAAATTGCCAATGTTGTATGATCTTCACTAAACTGGGCACCAATTGATGTCCAAGCAGGGCTTATGGGTTTATCTTGTTTCCTTATGGCATCAAAAACCACTGCATTAGCTAAATCCCATTGTGGCAATATGAGAACCCCTTGCTTTTTGATCATTTGTCTACCCTCTTCAGGGGTAATCTTATCAAATTTTAATATCAATTCTTGTTTGACTACTTTCTCTATGTCCTCCTTGGCAGCATTTGGTTGAGCTTCTATCATTTTCTAGCACTTGTCATTGTATTCACCAATATGGAATCTCCATAGAAACTGAATAAAAGCCCTAGTTTTGATGAAATTGTCATCAGACAAGAATTCATCACTAGCTTGTTTAGTCACAGGATCTAATTCCTTGCCAGGGAATTCTACCACTGTGAGGTCAGATGATGTATGTTTAGGATCTTCTGGCATCCCTTCTTGCAATTCTTGAGTAGTAATGACTACTTCACCAACATTTCGCATCATGAGCAATTGCTCAGCAATGGTCTGGTCATCATATTGCATAGGGGATTGAGAAGGAGAATATAATTCACATCCTTGTTCTTTTGTCTCCACCCTTTGCCTATTTGGAGAGGGTACTTCTTGGACATCAGTATCCATTGGCCTCTTTCCCTTATACTGAATGGGATGATCAACTCTGGGAGCAACAGTGGTATATCCTCTTCTTTTGTATACTAGATAGTTTCCAGGTGGAACTATCCTGCTCTGTGGAAATTTGTTCATAATAGAAAGAGCCTTTTCTAGGTCACTCTCAACTGCTCTCTTCCTTTTCTCATTTAGGGTTTGCATTATTCCCTCAAAAAGATTCATTAGTGAATCAATTTTATAAGACCATGTGAAAAAATCCTTTAGAGGATCATAGGTCTTGTCAAAATTCTGGACAAAGTCCAAGGATTTCTTATATGCCATCCATTTTTCCTTTCTAACTTCTTGAACATCTAGGTCAAAAATGTTCCTGATAATGTCCTCTAGATAGTACAATTGATGCTTTAGCATTATACAATTGGTCCTCTTTCTAAACATGCCCATGATAAAATCTTCATTATCTGCACACCTAGCTATGGAAGTGGATAAATGATAGGGTTCAAAGTATTTTCCAAACTATGTCCACCCTCCTTTTGTTATGATAAAGTGATGGGCTCTAGTGAGGGTAGGAAATATATTTCCCTTCATCTTTTTGGTCAAAGCTTCCTCCTCCAACCCACCAAATTGTCTTATGATTTATGCTATCCCAATTTTGAGTGGGACTCTGTAGGGTAACACATAAGGAACACCTCTAAAACCATAAACCCTAATCACTATGGCAAAAGGGTACAATATCAAATCTCCCTAGTTGTGAGCAATTTTAAACTCAGGGGCATACTCCATAGGCCTTAAAAGCATCATTACTTCATTATGAACTCTTGCATTTTGGTTTCTTATTAATGACTTAAGTCTGGTTGCAAAAACTTTGTCAAAATATACATAACTTGCATTCTTTCTATCCCAGGACAAATCTGCACTCCACATTTGAGTAGGAAATTCTTCACCATCTTGGAATCTCTCCAATTCCATTTCCTCTTCAAAGAAGTTTGCATTATTAAATAAGAACATATGCATCATGAGGGAATACCAACCCATTGGCTTTTGTATATTACCATCTTGGATTCTTGATAAACCATCATGCATCTCCTGAGCAATATAGGATGCATAATTAAACACTATCGACAAATGGGGATGCAAAATTTGAACTACCATCAACATTATCTAGACTGGCATGGCCATCTCTTCATTTATCCCCAAAATATTGCACAGGGAACTATACATTTTCCTAGCCTTGCCAATGAAAAGATCCACTTTGAAAGGTTCGGGGGTTCCTGGTCCTATTACAACCAAATTTCCTATTTTATTAGCATACCCCTTCACTACTTCACCTCTGTAATAATCCCTTTGGTTATTGT
>MU228157.1:452968-488453 GCA_018584345.1 Thuja plicata | reverse complement strand
ATGCATAATCAAACACTACCGACAAATGGGGATGCAAAATTTGAACTACCATCAACATTATCTGGACTGGCATGGCCATCTCTTCATTTATCCCCAAAATATTGCACAGGGAACTGTACATTTTCCTAGCCTTGCCAATGAAAAGATCCACTTTGAAAGGTTTGGGGGTTCCTGGTCCTATTACAACCAAATTTCCTATTTTATTAGCATACCCCTTCACTACTTCACCTCTATAATAATCCCCTTGGTTATTTTATATTTCTTTGAAATATTCGAGGTCAATATCATCCATACTCTGAGAGGGGTCAGTCAACTTGAAAATCCTTCTGATTTCATCAGCTGACACAATCAGTATTATATTTCCCGGGGTGTCTCTAACAACCCTAGCCAACTTATCATAAGTGTTTGCTATTAGAATGAGAAAATCAGTGTCCATGAATACACTAGGTGCTATTAACTTTCCAACATCTAGTTCCCAAATATTACAGTCAGGGGTGGGGGCCTTTCTCTTACTATAAGCTTCTCTAAATAGAGTAAGGGCATCTAAACTAGTAATAGCATCTTTTTCCCACCTTCCCAAATCATATAACCCTTCCCCAATTTTGAAGCGGGGATGTTGTGGCACTACCTTCTTAGCTTGTGTGGCATCCCCTGAGGATAATGATAACTGCTGCAATAAATCTTCTCCAATGTTCCATTTATGGTAATCGACCTATCCTAAAATTTCAACTCTAGGGGCCATTCTAAGGGTATGCTATCATACTATAACCAGATTCTGAAACAAGATCTCTAAAACCTTCTCTAAACTACAAACTCTATCTCAATTTGAATGGTAGTGAATCAGTGAGCTTACCCGTTCTGCACAGAATTCGTGTGAAGCTGGTTTTCATCACAATTCCATCTTTGCTCAAATGGTTTTTGTGAATCATTGAGATTGCAGTCGACTTAATCAATTTATGGCCTCAATCAAATCAGTCTTTCAAATTGAATTTGACTGGAGTTATCACACGTTCTATATTTAATTCACCAGCTTCAATTTTGTGGCTTAACAGCTGTCTGCAACTTGTTTTATCAACTTTGAATTTGAACCGTCGATTCTGGGCATCATCCTTCACATCTGATGGCTATCTTATTTTCTTAGGAACCATTGTCGACTGAGGACACATGTCACTTCCTCTTATTCACTTATACGTTAGATTTCAAGCATCTTGGAGATAAGCAGATAAGCGAGCTGTTAGATATGAAGCGACTAAACTGAACTTTAAACCTCTGCCAGCTTTGAATGCCTGGGCCCACCAGCTGCCAGATGTCATCACCGCTTATTCTCTTATTCATTAGATGTCAAGCATCTTGGATATAAGAGAATAAGCCAACCGTCAGATCTTTCTAGGTTTTAACACCTTTCATACTCATCTGCAATTGGACCCACATACTTCCCTGGACAGGTGTCATCACCGCTTATTCACTTATATGTTAGATGTCATGCACTTTTCCTTTAAGTGAATAAGCAGTCCATTCAATATTTTCAAACTTGTGCACTATTTAACAGAATGCCTTTTCAACAGTTTGGCCCCACCAAGGACACGCGTTGCCTCTGCTTGTTCACTTATATGTTAGATGTCAAGCATCTTAGATATAAGCGAATAAGCGCATCGTCCGATCTTTTCTGAGTTGCTCGATACATAAGGTGATGATGTAAAAGGGACCTACATGGCGAGACGTAGGAAATATTAAAGTGGTTAGGATGTTACAATCTTTTGGTAAAAGGCAACCCATTCAACACAGACACATGACTTAATATGACTTAAGTGATCAAACAAGTAACATGAAAATAGAGCCAGCTGAGGCACTTAGGGTTTTTAGTCACTTTTGACCATTTTCAATTAGGTTGAGGGTTTGAGCACACTTTGCAAAGGCATAAAAACAATTTGAATACCAATTTCAAAGCCCTTGACACTACTAAAAATAGGAGACCCTATGAAAATCACAAGGCACAATATGGACAAGAAATAGCACCAATAGCTCTCTTGATAACTGAGTTGGTTTTATTGCTTGGGATTTTACAATTTTTTTATTGTCTTTTGATGAAGATTGATTTTTTCAAGATATTTTGATCTTTTTAGGAATTTTTGATGATTTTTCTGATTTTTTTGGTATTTTCTGGATATGTAGATAGGTGCCTTAATGATAGAGATCTCAAGGGTAGAACCTCTTGAGCTACATGTTGTTTATGTATCCGGGGAGTTGATCTCCTTCTGGTGTTGCTAGTATGAATGCCCCACTCTGAGTAGAGCTGACAATGACAAACGGTCCTAGCCAATTAGGCTCGAACTTTCCAAGTTGGACTCGCTCAGCTTGGTTCTTTTGATTTTCCATGAGGACAAGGTCTCCTACCTCAAATGTTCGTGGCTTCACCTTCTTGTGATAGGTTCTTCTAAGGCAATTCTGATAGCCTTGTAAGTGGTTGAAGGCATGTTGTCTTCTTTCATCTAATAACTCCAGTTCACTGAGCCTCGCTACTCTATAGTCTTCATCTATAATTAGGTTCTTCAATGATATCCTTAGGGATGGGATTTCCACTTCAAGGGGTAATACCGCCTCTAATCCATAGACTAGGGAGAAAGGAGTGGCTCCTGTAGGTGTTCTCACACTAGTTCTATATGCCCATAATGTGGGACTAAGCTGTAAATGCAAGTCTCACCCTGATTCATTCACTGTTTTCTTCAAGATTTTCAAGATTGTTTTGTTCGTAGCTTCTGCTTGGCTGTTCCCTTGAGGATATTAAAAGAAAGAGAACCCTTGTTTGATATGGAACTATTCACATAGCTCTTCAACATCCTTGTTTCGGAAGGGTGTACCAGGATCTGTCAGGATACTTTGAGGGATCCCATATCGATAGATAATGTGGTTAAGTATGAACATTGCTATTTGCTTCCCAGTTATGTAAGTGAGAGGAATTTCTTCCACCCACTTGGTGAAGTACTCTATTGCTGATATGATGTATTTGTGTCCATTTGCTAAAGAAGGTGTAATTTTTTCCCACTAGGTCAAATCCCCACATGGAAAATGGCAATGGTGATGTGATAGGATTTAGTTCCTAGGTTGGTGCATGGATGAGGTCTCCATGAATCTGACACTGTCTACACCTTTGTACATGTTTTTGTGCATCTATCTCTATTGTGGCCCAATAGTATCCCATGCAGATGATCTTCTTAGTTAAGATGTTGCCACGTCTTTGGGTTCCACAAATTCCTTCATGTACCTCGTACAGAGCTCTCTAGGATTCTGTGGAAGTGAGACATCGTAGTAGCGTTCCATCTAGACTTTGTCTATATAAAGTAATTGAGAGGATGGTATACCTAGAGGCTTGGCAGATGAGGGACTTTCTCTAGTTCCTAAACAAGTTGGGAGGTAAGACACTATTTTGGAGGTAGTTATAGACATCTTGGTACCATGGGTTTTCAGGACCAACAATGACACATGTTGATTCTATGTTGGATGCTTGATGTGATGGCACCAAGAGTTTCTCTACTAGAAACTGGAATCTTGTTTAGTTTCCTGGCATATCAATCAATGATGCTATGGTAGCCATCATGTCTATAGCTTTGTTCTGTGCTCGTAGGACTTTCTCAAAGAAGATGTAATGGAACTTGGTGCGTAGTGCTTCCATCTGTGCTCTGTATGGTATTAGATTTTCATCTTTGGTCGTATAATATATTTGAATTGACTGATGATCAACTGTGAATCTCTGAAGACCTTAAGGTTCTTGTTTCTCCATTGAATTTCTATCTCTAGACCGATGACCAGTGATTCATATTCTATTATGTTGTTTGTGCATGGGAAGTTGAGTTTGAAAGACTTTGGAATTGTATCATGATCTGGAGTGATAAGCACTATCCCTGCCCCCGCACCATGGTTTGTGCATGACCCATCAAAATAGAGTTTCCATACCTTGATCACTGGTTGTAGTGTCATAATAGATTCATTAGGAAAGTCAGAAATAAAAGGCTAATGGTCTTGAATGGGTGCCTTTGTTATTTGATCCGTGATCACTTACCCTTTGTTGGCCTTTCTATTTATGTACTCAATGTCAAACTCACTTAAGATCATTACCCACTATGCAAGTCATTCGGTGAGCGCTGCTTTGCTTAGAAGGTACTTTAAAGGATCAATATGTGTGATCGACTTTGTTTTGTGACTCAACATATAATGTCTCAGCTTCTGGGAAGTGAAGACAACTGCAAGGCATGACTTTTCAATTGGCGTATAGTTGACCTCATATCCAAGCAATGTTTTGCTTAGATAGTAGATGGCCCTTTCTTTACCTGTGTTATCATATTGTGCCAAGAGTACACCTAATGCTGACTCTGTTGCTAAGATATAAACAAGAAATGGTCTACCTTGGACTGGTGGCACGAATATAGGAGACTTGAGGAGGTAGTCCTTGAATATTTGGAATGCTTGTTTGCATTGCTTGGTCCATAATAATTTGACATCTTTGTGTAGTAGATGTTGAAATGTGTGGCACTTGTCTGCTAGATGAGCTATTAAGCACCTAATTGATTGAAGTCTTCCTTGTAACCCTCTTAGTTACCTTAGGTTTGATGGTGGAGGCATGTCCAATATTGCTTTGAATTTCTCTAGGTTTACTTCGATGCCTCTATGTGACACTATGAATCCTATTAGCTTCCCTGTTGTTACCTTGAATGCACATTTCTTTGGGTTCAAACAGACCTTGTACTCCTGCATTCTGTCAAATATTGGTCCCAATACTTGTAGATGATCCTTGCAAAGCAATGACCTTGCTAGTATGTCATCCACATAGTCTTCCATTATTTTGTGGATGAGATCATGAAAGATAGTTGTCATAGCCCTTTGATATGTTTCTTTGACATTCTTTAGACCAAATGGCATGACATTCCAATAATATGTCCCCCAAGGACATGTGAAATCTATTTTGTGTTGGTCCTCTAGTGTGATCCTTATCTGATTGTACCCAGAAAAGCCATCCATGAGTGATAGCATTTGATGTCCAGCCGTTAGATCCACTATCATGTCAATGTTAGGTAAAGGAAAATCATCCTTGGGACAAGATATGTTGAGATCTCTGAAGTCTATGCAAATCTGTATCTAACCACTATGCTTTGTAACTGGCACTAAGTTAGATATCCAGTCTGTGTATGGTATTGGTCTTATGAACTTGGCCTCTAGGAGCTTTTTCAACTCTTCCTTGACTAGTAATGCAACATGGGGAAGCATCTTTCTCAGCTTCTTCTTGACACGTTTGGCATTGGGTAGCAATGGGAGATGGTGCAGTACTAGCTCTGGATCTAACCCTGGCATATCCGAGTAGGACCATGCAAAATTGATCATCCTTTCTTTAAAGAAGCTGATAAACTATTCTCTCTCCTTAGGGGTGAGTGATTTTTCCAAGTATATGTTCTTTTGGTTCTTTTCATCTCCCAAATTGACTTCCTCTCTTTCTTCTGCTAGTAATGCCAATTTCTCCTCTATCAAGGGGAGGAGTTCCTTCTTTCCATCTTCTAGCACCTCAGTGAGGTTTTCTCTAGAAGGTACGTCTTGTTTTATCTTTTTATCATTCTTTTGTTATTTTTTCTTTTGTGCACTAGAAAAAGGAGCTGCCTCCCCAAAATATGCTTCTCTATCGAGGTTAATGGAGAAGACTACCTTGTGGTCTCCTGATGGAGTGCCTTCCCTAAGTCCCATGAAATCAGAAATAGCCTCATCATTCTTGAAGACATCTAAATCAGGGGGTCCTTGTTGATCCCATGCTATTAGCTCTGGGTGTACAAGACAGATACTTTCATGGTTGTTTAACTCTAGTTGATTGAAAGGGACTACAAATATGGTTCCTACAAAATTGGACTATGATGTGGACACACCACTTGAGGTTTGATAAATGACATGCTTATCTATGTAGGGTTGTTCGATAATGTTCAGTTGGCCAAATAAGTCTTCTAGCTTTATGATAGTGTCTAACCGAGGGGAATAATCTAGGATCAATGTTTCAGAGTCATGAAGGGATCTCCAATCATACTCATGGGAGTTAGTCTCAATAGAATGCTTGTCAAATATCTCACTTCCTTCATTATTATCGATTGCTATGTGGAGGTCTATTCGGGTTTGTGTGGTTCCCTCTTTGGCGGACAACAACTGTGCTAATATGTTTCTTATCAAGACATGTTCTGTGTTGTGGCCGCGGTGCATCTCTGCTATTTGTTCCTGATTGACTTGGATGTCTTGGATCACCGGACTGGTTCTTTGTTGTCCATAGCCCAACCCTCTCTTGTTTCTCTATTTTGGTGGGAGAGATAATTACATTATGCCTTGTTGTCTTGCCCTTAGACTGGTTGTACCATCATACCCAAATATTTGTAACATTGTATAACCATTACCATAGTTTGACAAGGGTAGGGTTTGTCGGATTGTTTCTTGTGGGTCTTGGTATAACCATGTACTGATATCTTGTTCAAATGTCTTTTCTTCTACTATGTCTCCCCATCTGACGAAGGTTGTGGGCAGACATCTGAATAGAATAGGGTGTGGAGTTTCAATTGTAATAACAGGTTGTGGCATGCCATAAGTTCTTGGGCTCTGAGGCATGTGCATGATGGTGAAAGCCTCTTCATATCTGTACTCACCACAGCCTTTTTTGGTGATTGATATTTTTACCGCTTTCCATGCGATATCCTTAGGATTTGAATCTAAAGAGGAGGGGATACTCGTGTCTTGGTTAATGGTTATCTTTCCTACTGTCTGTGTGACATCCTTAGGATTTGAATTTGAAGAGGATGAGATGCTGGAATCTTGGTTTGAGGATACCTAGTTATCATTGCTGATTTGGACCGCATTATAATATTGAAAAGGATTGGGATCTCCCTCTATGGTCATTTCCTCTCCCTTGTGTGATAAATTCATGCATTGATGGTACGTCAAAGGTACGGCTTGCATTTCATGTATCCAGGGTCTCCCTAGTAGAATTTTGTATCCTAACTCAAGATCTAGGATCTGGAAGGGGGTGTTTTTGACCACTGGATCAATACAGACAGGTAGAATGATAATACCTATAGAGGACCTTTCCTCTTCATCATAAGCTCGGATATTTATCCTCCTTGTGACATCAATGCTTGAATATGAATAGCCCAGTTGCTTGATTAAATTTAGAGTATAGATGTTTAACCCAACTCCACCATCAACAAGGACCCTATAGATAGAACTTTTGTGGACCTAGACCAGTAAGTGTAAAGGATCATTATGTAGGGGTTTAGGCGGTGGCACATCACGGTCTGTGAATGTGGCATGTTTGTTAGCAGCTATATGGTTAACCATCATTTGGAAGCTCTTGGGTGTTGTGTCCCTTGGGATAGCTACATTCTAAAGGGCTTGGTCAAGTGCCAGTTTATGCTGTGGAGATATGTGCAATAGGTCAAACATGGAGATCTAGGCAGGCGTGCGCTTTAGTTGATACACTATACTTGGCTGTGGATCTGAGTTTGCTTTAGGATTGGAAGATACAATAGATGAGGATGGTACTCCTTTCAAGGTGACTCTGGAATGACATGTTGTTACAACACATTTGTTACCTTGGTCTTTGATAGTGATTGTAGCCACATGGCTATCTGAAGGATTGAGGCAATTGATAACATTATCACTAATGGCATATGCATATTTAACTTGTTTTGTCTATCCACCAGACCTGGAGGCTTTTCCCTTATTGTGATCATGAAAGGTATCATTGAAGATAGTGTGATCAGTTGTGCCTTTGGTTTGGGTATTTTTCACATCGATGGCCCCTGTGTCAATCAGGTCTTGGATAGTGTGTTTCAATCGATAACAGTTAGATGTTTTATGCCCTTTCACCCGATGAAACTCACAGAAATCCTTGTCGTTATACCACCTTGGTTTGTTTGTATCCTATTCAAAGTCCCTAATTTCTGGGAGAGTGATAGTGTTTGATTGTATCAACTTGCGTAAAGTTGATTCTATTGGCTCTCCTAATGGTGTGAAATCTCATGGTTGGAATTGAAACCATCTTCTGCGTTGATTCTGTTGTTGATTGTTTGACACAGTGGCTGCTTGTAGAGGGGGAGGTTGGTTTTGGCTATATGCTTGTTGAGTGGGCCCTATGGGTTTTTGGATGGCCACAGGTGCGCCTTGTAGTGACACCTTAGGTTGTGCATAGTTGAATGTCTTCACATCAATGACACCATCGCTAGTGACATTTTTGTTTTTGTTCCACCACTTAGCTTTGTCTGTTGCATTTTTGTTTATATTCATTTGTGTTGGATTTGCAAGGATTCCTTGTTTGACTAAGTTCTTCTCACAACAAACTCCTCATTTGATGAGTTGTGTGAAGTTCAGAGCTAACTATAATTCTATTGTGAATGACATGTCTGGAATCAGATTGTCAGTAAACATGACTATTAGGTCTTGTTCAGGAACATCATATGTTATGCGGTTTTCCGTATTCCTCCATCTTTGTAGGAAATTCACAAAATACTCTCCATCCTTCTATTTGATATCGCAAAGGTCCTTTATGCTAACCTTGCACTCAATGTTATGATGGAAGTGAGCTATGAACTTTTCAGCCAGTTCACCCCAAGACTAAATGCCATGAGGTAAATGCGAGAACCATTCCATTACTGGTCCGGCCAAGCTTTGTGGGAAAAGTTGCATTAAATATGTCTCATCATGGGTGACTTTGACGCAACTAGAAAAAAACTCTTGGATATGTTCAATAGGGTTGGTATTACCCCTATATTTGTCAAATTTCAGTACCGAGAAGTGATTTGGGAATGGAGACATGTGGAGAGAATGGTCAAAGAGGTATGGGTATAAATCCTCTGCGATGTAGGATTTAGTGTGCCCCTAATTTTGCATATCCATAATTTGGGTTTGAAGGGTTTGCATTTGTTGCATTAACATGTTTGTTTGATATTGAGGTTGATGTGTGAGGATGTTCCTCTGTGCTGTACTGGGTATGAGGCTGCACCTCTGTGTCCCTTGAGTAGGAACATAGGGTTTCATCCTAGGGACTTGATATTGATTTCCCACTGATTGATTTGGAAATGGGGGCACATGAGTAGCCCATGGTGGGTTTTGATGTGTTTTCTGTTATGATTGAAACTAGGGTTGATACTGCTGGGGTTGATATTGTTGTTGCTCAGGTTGGGGTTGAAGTTGGGGTTGTTGTTGTTGAGGTTGGAATTAAGGCAACTGAAGCTGGGGTTGTTATTGCGGGGGTTGGTTTTGAGGCAACTGAAGCTCAGGTTGTTGTTGTGGGGGTTGGATTTGAGGCAACTGAAGCTGGGGTTGCTGTTGCAGGGGTTGGAATTGAGGCAACTAAAGTTGGGGTTGTTGTTGTGAATGTTGGATTGATGTCAGAATGGGAAAAGGTGTAGCCTTGGGCGGGCATTGATTGTAAGTTGTACCTATAGAGATGGACCCTTGTGGGCATGAGGTGTTGATACCAAGACTAGTATGAGTTTATTGTAGTAGTGGCATAGTTTCAGAGCATTTAATGTTTGGTGTGAAGGAAGGCATAGCTTGAGAGCTTGATTTCCCCAGCCATGTGACTGAAGGTGGGCGCATACTAGTAACCACATGTGCACTCAGTTGCGAGCCTGTCATGCTTTGGGTGAAAGATGTGCTGGCCTAGTTTGTGCCATTAGTCTGACTGTTTATCATCTATGTCAATGTGGGTAATACCAGTGGTGGGAAGATTTGAGAGACAATAGGTAGTATCTGAGGAGGTTGAGTATGTTTTGACCTGCGAGAGGGTTTTCAGGCCATATGGTTGATACACTGAATTTAGCGGGGAGTTTGATCCCCTTCTTTATCAGCATGGCTAAGAAGTGTTCAGGATTCCTCTCTACAACAGTGTCAACTACTTGTTTGGAATAAGCATCTTTCTCTATATCCTCTAGTTCCTCTTTTGTGACATTTTGGAGAAGAGTTGCCCCATGGGGTTGTTCAAGGAACAAAGTAGAACTAGTATTTATGAAAGCATCATTCTCTTTCTCTATTTCCCAAGTGGGGAATCTATTGATATATGACTCATTAGGTTGTGTTCTAGCCTTAGACCTTGTGTAAGTCCGTCCATGAGGTGTTTGAGACATAGTGTGGTCTAGATTTTGTAACTAAAACAAGTGATATAAAGCAAACAAAGAAGAATATCCTTTCTAAGGAAGTCCAAGTTATGTTTTGGACAAGGGTAATTCTAAGGATAAATTTTGATATATCTTGATCTCAAAGTGGTGATGATGTAAAAAGATAAGATTTTTCAACCTTTTCCTTGGACAAAGTCACTTTGATAAAGATGATGATGTTTGATATGATGAGATCAAGGTATTTCGAGTATGTGCTTTTGAACTAACAATGTTTTTGACAATAATCATGCTTTTCAGAGAAGGGATGATCTTTAATGTTTAGAGATTCACACAATGTTCTTCGTGTTTTCCTGTGATAGATACTAGTTTTGGACACCAAATTAAGATTTCTCTCAAGTTTTTTAGGTTAAAATATCTCTGGTCAAGTGCGGAAAAACTCCACCGATTGTGGCAGTGTATTGTCGATTGCGGTATGTTATCACCGATTGCGGTAATAAACAAGACAATTTTGGGTATCACTGCTTGACAATTCTGATATTTTGGAACAATGCTTCTAATTTGCAAGATATTTGACATTGAAAACCCTAGAATTTAACACATTTGACTTGTTTTGACAGTTTGGATGTTTTTTTTTTGCATTTTCAAAAACTGATCAAAGAAACAAGCACGACAGACACTGTGTTTTGAAGAATGAATACTGGCAATGTGTATGTTCTATAATTTTTTCTAGTTGCAAGGTTATCATGAGGTCTCAACAATGAACAGTCAGATTAATCTAGGTCAATGGCTCCAGAATACAATGTTATAGGCCCAATGCTTGATTGTCTGTCAGCTCACACAATAATTGTCACACTACTAGGACACGAAGGTCCACGACGTAGGTGCCTATATTTTTTCCATTTCCAGGTATTGTTACCATGGAGTGAAGATATCTTTCACTACACAAATATCATGGGACACATATGTTGGGAATCTTGGGGGCAAATTTTGCAACCCCTTGCACTATAATAAGGTACTTGTTTAGAGGTAAATCGAGTTGGCCTCTAATTAACAAGGTTGTAGTAAGGGTCCATGGTGTCTATCCAATCGGTTTGTACGTGTGTGAATCACTTAAGAGCCTAGTTGATCATGCTAGCTCCTTAGGGATATTCACCTGATCCAGACTATCACCAACACACCTCACCCGAGCTTGGCTAGATAAAATGGAACTTTGGTTCGCGCCTTGTTTATATACCGATCGGAAGGATTACCCGTTTAAGGTCATTCTACGAGGAAGAAGCGCATTCCCTAGACAGGCCTTTCTAAAAATTATAAAGGTTTCTAATCTAACAGTTTGTGCAAGTGCACCCAAAACTCAAGACATAGGGTAAATCAATTAAGCTCCAAAAGTTTGAAATGTGAACTAAGCTACACCACCATACAAGCACTAGTATTCAATTTTAAGCCCAAAAGTAGGTGTTGATTGCTTTTTCAATTTTAATGCACCAATTTGCGATATTTTTTGCCTTGTTCAATTTTAGTCCCCATGTCAATTTTAAGCCCAAATCTGAAATGTGAGATGTGAGATGTTTTGACAAACACTGTTGTTTTTAAACCCAAATCAACAAGTGAATTCCTTTTAGTTTTCTTTGTTTAAACAAGTTAGTATCAAAAGGATTTTTGCAAAATGAGAGTATATGTAAATTTTAAATAATGAATGATACTCACCAACAACTTGCCCTTCCTATTCATGGGAACTCGTCATCTTGTAGAAAAATAAAGAGAGTATCTGATTTTTAGATTGCAAGATAAAGATTTTTGGCCCTGATGAGAAAGTTTGTAGACGATTGCGGAAATGCACAACCAATTGTGGTAAATAACAGGTGATTGTGGCCTAAAAATATCAATTGCAGAAAAAAACTTTCACTTGTAGTAAAGCACAATCAATTGTGGTCGAGATCGGTCAATTGTGAATTGGATTTGTCAATTGCGGTATAATTCTTCTGATTGTGGTACCAATGGATCAATTGCGGCAAACTATAGAAAAGACAAAGACCCAGAAGATGATAGAAAATAAATGTGGAAACCTACAATCAAATGTGGTATTACACCAGTCAATTGTAGCACAATTTTGTCTAGTGCAGAAAAATACCAGAAATTGCGAAATAACATAGATATTGAAAAAAATGCAAATTTTTAGATTTACGACTGTACGACCGTGGTTGATCAATTGTATTTGCCATCTGCAAGAGATAATCGGGCTATTTGATTCACATTGGGTTCACCAAAATGTACGCCTCCTTTTCATGATTCATGATTTTGAAGCTTTCCAAAGGCGAGAGTTAGTAACAAAGGTTTTATAAATGATATAAATCCAATACACAAATACTACTAAAATGAATAACTTGAAGCATAACCAATAAAATGTACAAGCACAAGAAAGGAAAACAAATGAATGCAAACCCCGAAGCACTTGAAGCTTCTATTGTCTCTCTCTACTCCTTCCAAAATATTGTTCTTGATGCTCAGTATTGGTGTGGGCAACGTCTATGACTTGAGAAGCGTCGAAAATTTGATACTTGAAATGTGTGTGTGATCGCAAGATGGCTTGAATGCTAGAACCAAACTGACATAGTAATGGTGCACGAGAGCTTGAAATCCTAGATCCTTCAAATAGTTATGAAGGGTTTATTATATAGGAATTGAGGATGAAATGAACGGTTGAGATCAATCCCAGAGATAGGGAGATGAACAGTTGATATTAAAAGGAACTGGATAAGCCATCAGTAAACTCCACCTCTTCAATTGGTAAAGAGGAGATAGAGCTTAGTTGACTGAAGAGATAATTGTGAGTTACCTTTTTGAACTAAAGGGGTGGGTAAAGTTACCCATGTGGACTGGAGAGATGGGTGGAGTAACCCATGTGATCTGATTGGAGTTATCTCTTTGAAGATAAATGAATATTTAATTCATTTATGTAATTAAAGTTTTCAACATGTGACATAATTGAATTCTTTTTGATTTAGAGTTTCTTTATTTGATGAAATTAAATTACTTTAATTAAAATTAATTTAATTGGAAGGATTTAATTAGTAAGTTTAAATATTTGAGTTTAAACTATAGGAAACTTAATTTAATTAATTAATTAATGGTAATTAATCGATTAAGGTTAATTAATTAAATAAAGTTAATTATTTAATTAATTTTGGAAATTAGATTAGATGATTTGGGGAATAAATTTAGACAAAAATAGGTGATTAATTAATGATTAAAAAACCATTAATTAATAGATGAAAATTAGTGTTTTTAATGTAAAGTCGCAAGCCTGTCCATTTTCGGGTATCTACATAAATATACATGCTATATATGCACATGAATTCAACTAGATTCGACATTACAACATTTTGGATTCACTTTTAGTCCAATGAGCCAGCCAGATCTTCCCTACCCTTTATTGTCTCAAGTATTGCCTCATGGTCTGACTTGCAAACCTTCCAATGAGTTTTATTGTGTGGTTTTCCTCCATATTTGGTCAAATGGACATTTGATGCAACAACAAGGTTGGAATAATGAAGAATCTTTCTGTGTGTCTCCCAATCCTTGAACAACCACAACCTAGGGTTCTTCATACAATACCGTCAAAGCCATGTACCTGTTACAACCACTTCTCCTGTAGGGTATTCTAATCCTTCATCATATGTAACTAAAAGATCCAATTTATTTTTGGCCTCAACACAATGACACAAATAATAATTTGTCCCTTTTTTATTGTCTTCAGGTGCAATAACAACAAAAACATAGTCTGCGGTGATAGAAGCATAACAAGGAGATTAATTTAATGAATACTTACAATAAAGTACTAAATTTGAAACTATTTGTGAGTTGACAATTTATCTGGTTGCACTAGATCAAACAAACGGTCAAATTCAATGAATGACTCCATTTGTGTCAGTTGCAATGCTGCTAGGGGATGATAGGAGTCAAGTGGGCTCAAAATTTGTGTAGACCATTAGTTGACCCATTCCTTTTACTCACACCCATCACAATCTTCATCTACACATGATGAACAAAAGCATGCCATATTTCATGTGTGGATGATACATGAACTTGCATTAGAGATTCTAAAAGAGTGTAGCTCACTTGATCCTGTTAATGTACAATAATCCTCGTATGGTGCAATGTTAGTTTCATCCATCAACCAAAAAAATCTACGAACCATAGATTCACCTTCATTACCTGGACCCATTGTAACATTACACCACTTGACGATACATCTCGCATCTGACAATGTTTCTTGTTCTTTGTACTTTAATTCTTTGCATGCTAAGGCTCTTTTTATACATGCACCTACACCATCATGCTCTCCCTTTTCATGATCGACCTCTGTAAAATTTGACATATATTGAATACCAGTGTTCGTATGCATCCTGCTCAACCAATAAAACATCTGAGAATTCTTGAATTGTGATGCACAATTGTCTGACCATATGATGCGTTGATGATGTGATATGCTCCTATTACTCAAATCACCATAAAATAGATGAAAGAAACCATGTACAAACTCTATAGAATGTGAATGATCATCGCTTATGTAAAAATGATACTCCCTGAATATCTTCATGTTCTCCTTTGTACTGTTAGGTGAATGCATAAATTCTATATGAATAAATATAGCAACTTGTTGAGAGATATAATACTTTTCTTGCACCTCAGTTTGTGGTTGTAGAGTGTAGTTCTCTGCGAAGTCAACAACTGAAACAATGGTATCAAGTGGGAATTTGTCCTTGCACAACTTGAATTGCATATCCAACCGTCGAGCTCTATGTGTATGCCTTGCATTCTCATACACAATCTTGTCACAAAAAATACTCATGACCTGATACACTGGAATCTTTTCAATTACTAAATCACATCTTTTAGCCTCCTTTCCATCTTTTAGAGCATATGCAACTTTCTTATATTTTGCAAAATCCACTTTTTCATTCCCAATTGCATGTGTACTCTCCATATGTTGAAAAATTGGCAAATGTTGCAAACCACCACAATCTATGCATGTACCATTCAAGCATGAAAGCTTGTAAAATTATTGACCATCCACTCTTTCACATAAAATTGTAGTAATTAATTCCCTTGAAGATGTAGGTGGGTCATTTATGTTACAATCCTGTAAAACATTGTAAGAATGTAAATATACACATATATGCTTATAAACATCAAAATGATTAGAAAATTCAACATGTACCCTACAATAACAAGTTATGTGTGTGTGATTTATCTTCACATAAAAAGTTTAATCCATTTCAAAATATCTTTGACTAATTTTAAATTGATGATATGTATGTATAAATTTTGCAAAGAATTGTGTCTGAGTTGAATCCAAAAAATGTTTCAGATGTGGAATGCGAATTCAACTACCAATCCTCCTTCTTACAACATCTCATTGATTGGGAGATACTCGTGTGTTATTCTTCCAAAAGTCTACAATCACAGATTTTAAAGCTTCAACAATTGATTTATCCTTCCACGTTAGTCTACCAGAGAATGCCCATAACTCATTGTTATTTGGATCTTCCACTCTTTGACGCTTTCCCACAACTTTCATTAGAGACTTTCTACTTATTTTCAATGCTTTGCTTGTCTTTTTAATAAGTTGATATTCTTCATTTGAGTGTTTACTATTGTTGATGTAAGTATATGTCGTGTGACATTACTATCTTTTGTGCATGATGTAGAACCCACACTCTCATATGCAGTCATTAGATTATTTACAATAGATTTTTCACTTGACTCTTCCATCGTTCTTAGCCCAAGAATCTTCATGATGGGCCTAAATTTTAGATTTCTCATCATTTGAAAAAATATTTGACATCTTCCTATCATATTTATATTCTCAAAAAATAATCTCCAAATACAGATAGCATATCTTTGACAAGTACGCTTGGGAATCTTGTTAGGCATTTGTTGCAAAATGTTAGTATCAATATCAATCAAATATTTTGGCTTTCTGTAAAAAATTCTAGGAGGTGTTTTCAACTATTGAGTGGCCTCAAAATTATGAACATCAACAACATTCTATGTCAATTGTGTACCTTTAACCGAAAATGATGTGCCTTCAAATTGAGATGTAAAAGATGGATCCTCAAGTTATGTAAAAGATGGATCCTCACCAACTTGAGATGTTAATGGTGTGCCTTCAACATGACACGATGTTGTTCCTACACCTTCGAATGTAGACAATGGTGTGCCTTCAACATGATACTATGTTGTGCCTATACCTTTGGATGTAGATAATGGTGTGCCTTCAACATGATACAATGGTGTGCCTTCAAGATGATACAAGGGTGTGTCTCTAACATTGGATGGTGGTGTCTCTTCAACATGGGAGCTCATAGATGATGTGCCCACATCTTCATAATTCAATTGTCTTGTTAAACACAAGTTTCTCATTTGTTTCCTTTTTTGTTTCCAATTCCAATTCTCTCTTACTTTCTATTTATGTTTCATGTTCCTCAGCCAAAGGCATATCTTCTTCTACGGTATGCAATTTTTTGTGTTCACTAAGTTGTCTCATTCTTTCCATTTTATTCTCTTTGGTTCTTTCATGTTCTTCTGGTGTTAGAGTCTTTGCTCATTTCCTTGGCATGATGATGATTTCTACATATGAATTCATTACAATTTTCAAATTATCATATCAATCTCTTACAAGAAGTAAAACTTTATAAGATCAATCTAAATTATATTAACTCAAAATATAATACAAATGTATGATAAATCATAATATAAATCTTTTACAATATGTTAAATTATTTCTTCAAATTGATAGAATATACTTCTTTGTGATCTTCAACACCATGAAAAGTGAATATTTGTCGAGCCGACTATAAAAAACAAACATTAATAGTTAAAAGTGGGCCTCTTTCATGTGTTTCTTACCTTTATTAACATTTTTTGTGTTCTTACATAGGGCGTACGCTCTATGTTAGACACACAAAATGATAAAAGGAGTGAGGGGGTAACAAGGGAGCAGAGAGAGAGAGAGGTAAAATAATGTCCATAATTTTTAATATAATCTAAGAAAAAGAAATCAATAATCTAAGAAGCGCAAATAAGTACAAAAAGAAGAATCCATTACCAATTATAATCATGGGGTCATCAATTTGATTAGTCATGCTTACCAAGGTTTCCTTTTGCAGAGATTGAATGAAAGACTAAAGAATCACAATGAAACCCATCACAAGAAACCATTTCAAAAGACAAACTTGGAAGGAAGTACGTCTTTCGAAGGTTTGTCTGTAGAAGATGATATGAATTCTCGTTTACCATGCCATGTTATAGGATTGGTTGGATTCGAAGTTCTAGGTCACCCTATCGATCAACGGCTGAAGCTTAAAAAGTTTGTGTAAGGACCCCTCTATTTTTTTTTGAAAATGTGTTTAATACACTAAGGGGTGTATGGGAAAAAATATCTCGATATTTCCATAATATTGAACCAAAATTTGTGGATTCTAAGTACTTTTCTATTTCTAGTAGAAAATGTGGCTACATGCATAACCTTCCTATTGATAATTGTTTTCAGAGTTTACCTTTGCCACCAATGACAATTGAAGAGGCATTTCCTGAATATTAAAAGTATTGGCCATCATGGGATAAGAGAACTGAATTAAGCTACATAAAAATAGGGGTAGAAAAGATTCCATTATGTGATAGAGTTAGGGATATTGTCAAGATTTCTAATGGAGAACCCACCCCTGAAGAGCAGGCTATTGTACTTTCACAATGTAAAAAGCGGAACTTAGTATGGGTTTGTCTAGATTAGCTGGCTCCACTAGAACCTCATGAAATGGAGCATGTGTTAGGATATGATGTGGGCCACACACATATCTATTCTTCTAGGATAGAGCGTATACGATCCGTTGGAAATGCTTTCCAGGTAGAAATGATAGGATACCACCTTTCTGTTTTGAAGCCTATTTATCCAAAGGGGATAAATGTCCTTTCTCTATTCTCTTGAATTGGGGGTGCAGAACATTCTTTGCATTGTTTGGGTATTCTACTCAATTATGTTGTATCTGTAGAAATTTGTAAACAAAATAGGCTTATTCTCAAAAGCTGGTGAGAAAAATCATATCAAAAGGGTAAACTGATTGAGGTGGGGGATGTGAAGGATTGAACAGGAGAAATACTTGATGAAATGATTAAATCAATTGGAGGTTTTGATCTCATAATAGGTGGAAGCACCTATAATAATCTGTTAGGCAGCAATAGGTGTACTAGGCATGGACTGGATGGAAATCAATTTTCTATTTTCTATCAATTCCCAAGGATTTGAATTATGTAAGGGGTGTGAAATGCATTCAAGCCAAACTTGACACAATATTTTTGGTATGCACGATATGATTATTTCATGTAGATTCTCTATGAAGCGATCTTTCTTACTACCCTGGGTCTCATGACATGTTTGTCTAATTTTCTCTTTTTAGTTTCTCTAACTTAGAGCTAGAGATCTAAGCAGGATTGTAACATGAAGTCGTGGCAAACAATGGAAAATAGCCAAGGATTTCTCGAAGACTATTTGTAGAATTTTGAGAGAGAGAGAGAGAGAGAGAGAGATGCAATAGTGTATGAATACTTGTTTCCCCTCTAGTATTTGACATTATCTTGTTTCACTTATAGTATTTGGCATTATCTATAACAATATTTAAATACTTGTTTCACCTCTAGTGTTTGATATTATATATTAATCCAGTGGATGTCACATGTGCAAATCTCATCGCTAGACCTTGCTACAATTTGAGTGTGTGTTGTTGCCCCACTTTTGGTCTGCATATCTTTAGACAAAAGTGGATGTTTGGTATGTAGTAGTGGTCCTGGAAGTGTTGTGAATTTCTGGAGTCTAAGTCTATATTTCCTTTTAGGTTAGGAGGCCTTTATCAAATTTTCCCAATTTCACTTCTCTAACATTTATCTTTTTTGGTTTTGAAATCTGTAGCTTGAATGCTTCATTTTTCTCCAATGGCAGAAAATTTGTTTTGGGCTTCTCCACTGGCGTAAAATCACCAGCAGGGTGCGTTTTCCATAGATGACTATTCCATGATGTCTCAGTTGTCAATACAGTTTTAAAGTGGATGATTTGGGCTTAGAAAGATTAGTACATTTGAAATACATCTCTGTAGGCTGAGAGGAATGATTAAACATAGGGAAATCTAAGATGTAAGCTTGTTGGAAAAAAAGTAGAAAATGGCTTCTCCACTACTCCAATAGGCGGGTTTCAACCTGTGGGGTACATTTTCTGCCAAACCACTAAAATGGAAGATTTTTGAAGAGAAATCAAAATCATGAGTGAACCCAAGGCTTGAAGAAAGCTGATGAAATCAACACATGACATTTTAGCATCTCAATAGGCTAAAATTTTCCTTTGATAGATTTTCAAATAGAGAGCACTCCAAAAGCATTTATCCACCCAAAGGAGAAGTGGAAAAGTAATTTTTTTCTACTTCAAGAAAGTTACTGTTACGGTTACTAAAGTGAAAAGATGTTTCTCAATGGCCCGTAAGAGAAAAGTAATTAATAGAAATAAAGTTGTTTCACTTCATAACGGACTTTTCCATTAATTCTTGGGTCTTTTCATTCATGTGGCACAGGAAGTTGGCCATTAAATGGTAAGAATTAAAAGTTATAAAATTAGTTGACGGTTGCAAACATGAGCTACTATTTTTTTGACAGATTGTTTGAATTCAAAGCCTCTGATTTTAATTATTTTTTTCCCCTGCATTCCTTATAGATATTCTTAATTCCCGAATCAAATAATTCAAAGCATGCTTCCATATTTATGGGATTAGACATAATGAATGGCATCACCTTCGACTAGCATAAGATTACAGACACCTCTTTGAAGTTCTTCGATATGAAGAAATTTTAGGATAGATTGAAAGCTAATCAAATGTTTCCTATCACTAAGATGTTGAAGAAGAGTGGGTTAGTCAAGGCCACTAGTTTTCCCATAGCCGTCCAGGCCCCTAAAATGATCTGAGAATGCATAGCTTGATACAACCCAGACACCAAACAAATCCTCTTTACCAATGACATGATGCTACTCTCTATCGATAGAGAATCGGTTCAGAACTTGCTTTGCATCACAGAGAAAGCCGAGTATTCAAAAATGACATACAGTCAGGCGGTGACTAAATATATAGCAAAGAAGTTAGTTTGGAAGAAAGAAATAATGAAGGCATGGTTTCAAGAGCCTAGAAGTGCCAAAGGGAAGCTTCCCAAAACACTATATGGTACTAACCTAAAGCCAAAAATCATAGACATCCTAGTGCTACTGCATAGGATCAGAGGTGAGAGTGAGGTGCTCAATTTCTTAGATCATCATTTCTTCTTGGTACAGGTGATCTATTCTCAACACCATTTTATTGATTGGGCATTTATGGTAAGTGAAAATCTGGCCAATGACCTAGATAGAGCTAAACATCAAAATTAATTCTATATGTCTTTACTTTTAATGTATATATTGGCCATAATCCAAATTTGGCTAGGACTCCCTAGATTAGAAGAATTTCCTGATGATGTTAAGAGCTATGAAATTTTCCCCTCTTTGCAATTACACAACAGTTATGCTAAGTACCTCTGAGTTAATGATGCATTTACAATGATACTATGTAGGGAGCTACAAGGTTTCCCAGAAAGGAGATTCTCTCCTAAGGCCATGGCTTTTATCAGCCATTTTGGATGTTATTTCATTCAATTTGGGGATTTCTCATACATTCATCTTGTTGGATTCGATGACTTCCCTTTGAAGCTGCCCAGATATCCTACTGCTATGATCATGCTGGTGGAGGTGATGAGACAAGAACTTCAAGTGAATTTGATTTACACTGATGCCAAGAAGAAGGGTTACGACTTTCCCATGACTATCAGAGCTTACAGTTGTGTGTCCTAGTCTGAGGCAAAGAATGTTCTAAAGACATTATCAAAGAGGTTTTCATTAGAAAACTATGATGTTCTAAGGCCACAATATGATCCTGTTAATTATGCTCATGACTACCTACAAATGAGCTGAGCTATCCATCATGTAGATGATACCAAAGACTACTGGGCCAATTGTAGAGATCGTTTGGAGAGTAGAGAGAGAATCTACGCCAGGTTAACTATTGAAAAAATCTACAAGTTCAAAGTTAACATAGAAATGGAGGGGCTAGAAGATGATGGCAATCACATGTATGACAATACATATCTAGAGAAGATAAAGATCACTTCTATCAGTTTAGAGCCCATGCTAGATCAAGCCATTAGTGACTTGCAGACTCTAATGAGTAGAATTTATAAAAGGATGGAGCAATGGGTTGAATGGACCGCAGGCCAAAGGAAAAGGTCAGAAAGAAAGCCTCCTACTTAACGAACCCTAGCAAAAGATACTTCCAGCACTATAGGAACTTCATCAGAAACAATTCCAATAATTGTTAAAGCATCAACCCAGCTAGCGGGGGGAGGTGATGAACCTCCTAAAAAAGAAGTTCAACCAAAGAAGACATGTGGAGAAGGCTCACTTCCAGATATTGTGATGATAGAAGAACCCACCAAAGGTGTAGAACTTGAGCAATCAGCTAAAGTAGTCGCTATAGATACACTAGCCGACACTTCAACCCAAGATAATCCAAGGCAAGAGTCCCCTATTGTAGTAAAGGTGGATGAAGATACCTCCAATGCTTCTGCCACAGAATCAGACAAGAGGGTTGAGAAGCAACAAGAGGCTACTCAAGTCATCAGATTGGTGTCCTCTTCCCCTACCTACATAAATCCATTTACTTCAAGACCAAAGTCTACTCCTCCAGTTATTGGGAAATTGTTTATAGAGGAGTTCATCTCTGCCAGCAAGGTCACCAGTGTTGATTCATGGATAGAGAACACTTTGGAATGCAAAAGAAAGAGGGTAGAAGAAGGAGCTCCCAGTAAAGATACTTTAGCTCGAGCCTTGCAACTCGGTACTACTACAACAAAAGCTAAGAAAGTGAAGATGCTGTCCACATTGGGTCAGGATCCTGAGACTGGGCATTTCACTCTGGAAGTGGCCAAGCCTACCAAAGAAGGCAGATTCAAGGATATGACTTCCTCAGATTTCTAGTTGTAGTCATTTGATATGGGACTGGCCCATCATGATACCAAGGTGGACTGGTGGAAGTCTACTAATGTGGTGATAAAGGAAGAGCTTGAGGAGATCAAGACTGCCAAGGTCCAACTTAAGGCAGAAGTGGCTGAGCTAACTAATTTTATCAGACAACTCATCACTCCAATTGTAAGTATCTAAAGTACCCAGACCACTTTTGACCCCGATGCTATGGAGAACCAAGCCATCATAGCTAAGCTGCAAGAAGACTGACATTTCATGCAAATTGGAAAAATATGTATTGAGAGACTAGAATCTGAAGGAGTAGCAATTGTCAAGCAACTGGGTAATGCTCTTCTAAGGCTGGAACTAGAGAGCAACAATATTGGTAAAAATTTGTAGACTCTCAAGGAAGAAAGGGTGAAGTGCTAGGAATGTATAGTCATGCTGCATGTGGTAGTAAAGATTAAGACTAAAGAGGCCCTAAAGGCTAAGATTTTATAGAAATGAGATGAGCCTTTGATCGAATGGCTTCAAAGCTTGGAGTTTAAGATTGAGATGATCATCCAGGCTGAGGCAAGGTTACAATAGACAAATTTCAAGATCAAAGAGGAGCATAACAAAGATTTTAAACTCCTCCTGGGGCTTCATGCAGAATCAAAAACCAGTGGTCAAGGCAAGGAAATAATCAGAGTAGCCAATATGCAGAAATCAAATCTCTGATTATTTGCATAATCTGGCAGAATAATCTTCTTCTCATTTAGATAAGGTGCCAGAACTTCAACAATTGAGTGGATGTGTTTTCAGAGCTATGGAGGAGCTAAAAGACTGAATAGATGTAATCAAGACCCTATCCAAAGAACTTTCCAAATGGCTCATCTGATATACCAATGTCTATGTCAATAGGCACGAAGAGATCATTCGAGTTATTACAGTTGTCACAGCCTATAGGGATAAATTAGACAAGGGGAAAGAAATTGAAACTTAGATAGATCCCTCCTTTGTGCCAAATTTTTATGATTTTGTAATAGGTAAACCTTTGTTTATCATTTCTTCTTAAAAGAAGTTGAACCATTTTGGTTTTTTTTTTTAACAGTCCAATCTGGAACTCTATATGTATTATTTCCAAAATCAATACAATGGTCAGCTAAATTTTGGTGTAAAAGACAACATTTTGCGGAGTCAATTGTGTGTGTCTAAATACCATTTCTTTAACTATTCCATTGAATTGTATTTATCTTTCTATTGAATTTGAATGTTTCTTTGAATTTAGATTTATAATCTATATTCAAACCAGAGTTCTATATTATGATTTGATACAGTTAATTAGGGGGAAAAGCTGATGTTATCCTAAGTTTGGGAAACATTTCTGTGATATAGATCGATTCATTGTCATTTCATCTTTAATATTTAGTCTTGCATCTACATTTTAGTAGTTGTTCATGCATTACTAGTTTTGCAAGTTAATCTGATTGATGAAATCTCAGAATCAGCTTGATTCAGAGTTGAGTTTATCCTGCCTGAGCTATTTCCTGGCCAGGTTTAGCTTGGTTTACCTCTTCTGTTATCAGGTCAAGAACATACCCCTGTTAGATTAGGAAAGATCAAAATTCACTGAAAACCATTCATATAAGGGAGTTGTACCTTTAAATTCAGAGGGAAATTAGTTTACAATTACAATTTCCCAACTGTTGTATTCAATTGCTTCTTCAATATTTGGGTATTTTAGAGTTATAACAAAGAAGAACAATCTGTTTACCAACAGATTTTTGGCAACTCTGCTAGGGAATTGAATAGCCATTATACCAAAAGCATATCATGGAGAAATATGGTGCTTCCCCATGAAAACGTAATTCCTGTGCTCCAACTGAATCTTGGATTCCAAGATGATCAAGAGGATCTCATCTCCTCATTGAACACTTTTTCCTTGAGATACAGAAGAGACACAGAGCACTATAGAAATGCTAGTCAAGTGCTTGAACAAGAAGAAGATAGAGAAGAAGCACTTGAAAGAGCCATCTGAAGGAGAAACACAAGAAGAGCACAACGTCAAGCAGAGCATGAAGCCAGGCTAGAAGGCTAGTTAGAACCTTGGAGTGCAAGAGGTTTCTTAGGAGTGCAAAGAAGGAAGGTGACATAGACCCAGTTTTTGAGAGACTTGCAAACCTTGATTTTTCTCTACTTGAAGTACCCCATTGGAAGAACAGAAATATTAAGAGAAAAAGTAGACCTCCTTCACCTCCCAAACAATCAACTCTTTTGTCTACCACTTGTCAGGTGTTAGATTTGCATGGAGTAGTTCCCCCTCCTTTTGTCAATCTAACACCCTATCTACCTCCGGTAGTTATTGAACTTCCTTGGGACACTACAGTTGGACCATTACAATTATAAGCATACAATCCTCTTCCTTCGGGTTCTAGAAAGAAATTTCCTAAATTTTTCGTAGACAGGAAAGTATCTACAAAAGAGCACATTGCTGCCTTCTTTCCCTCAGTTAGTATCCTACCAATACAAGAAGAGGATGTGGCCATCAGATTATTTGTTGAGACCCTTGTTGAGGGTGCTTCTAATTGGTTTCACCACTTACCTAATTCTTCTATCACAGATTGGGCCTCCATAAGAGCCACCTTTGAAAGAAGGTTTAAGACTATTGAAGATGAGCATGCCCTATTGACGCAATTGACTTCTATCAAGAAAGAACCTTCTATCAATTTGAGGGATTTTATAGCTAAATTAAATAAGCTTGTAAATCATATCCCAGTACTTGACAGGCCTATGACGGGAAATTTTAAAACATTCTTCATAAGTGCTATGCCATTGGACATCAATTATGATCTAAGAAGAGTGAACCCTACCGATTTGGATGTCACACAAAGAACTGGTGTAGAAATTAAAGACCATATGATCTCATCTGGGAAATGGAAAAGAGAGATACAATCTAGAGCTAGTAGTAGTAATACTATGTCATCAGATGAGATGATTCAAAAATTGTCCAATGAATTCACTGCCTTCAAGAGGCAACTTCCCAGATTCAATAATCCCTACCAGCAAAAATTTCAGGATTAGACTGGGAGAAATAATGAGGGGAGGAATGCTGATGGAAAGGCATTATAGTTGAATGCTCCACCACTAAGGGTAGATATAGAAGCTCCTCCTAAAAGAGGAAACATGTGTGCCTTCCACCTAACTACAGATCACAATGGAGAAAGCTGCCCCGATGTAGCTCGTGCTTGGAAAATGCATCAGACAGACGAGTGGAATGCTGGAGTATTTGGAGCTGAACTAGATTCATACTCGCATTGCAACTCTGAAAACTTATATTTACAGTATGAATTAGATTCAAAACAAGAAGTAACATGTTACGCTACCATAGACGGGACCTCTTATATAGTCTTGACCTGGAGTCAAAAGGATAAAGTCCTTGCTTTGACACCTCCACTTAAAAATATCGAGGCATCTACCTCCTATTCTAAGGAGGAAAATCAAGGAGTGAGAATTCTACAACCAGGTAAGGAGCAAAGCTATTTTGACATTATTCAATTCTTTAGAGATTCTAGAATTCAAATTTCTCCTATAGACTATCTTAAGTCTAATCGCATAGAACTGCAAAAGCTAGTAGATTACTGTAAGGAAGGGAATCCAGAGTTAAACCAAAATGTCATGACTACCATAGAAAATGAGTCTATATTTGTGGAACCAAATAAGCAAGGGGAACCTTCTATTTTGGCTACTTTCCATGGCCAAAATCTTGACCCGTTCTATGTGTCATTATATATCAATAGTTGCAAGTTAAGCAATTCCATAGTAGACTTCGGAGCCTCAGATAATGTAATGCCATAAACTGTAGATAAATATTTAGGAATTACTCTCACTAAAGCCCATGGTAGGTGTTACTCTATGGATTCCAAACAAGTACCCTTGGTTGGACAAATTAAAGATGCTCAAGTAGCCCTAGCTGCACACCCTGAGAAGAAAATGTTGTTAACAATCCTTGTTGCTGATATACTCGCTAGTTATGGTCTACTGTTAAGAAAGAGATTTTTAAGAGACCTTGGAGGGGAAATAAAGCTAGATTGGTCTCAAGCTCTGATCCCAGTAGGTGGAAAAAAGATAAAACTAGTCCCGAAGGAGAAAGATAAGTTTAAGGTGTTGAAATCTGATGACCCTAAAGCCCAAATTTTATATCAAGAATTGGAATTTGGTAACTATATGTTGTTCACTAATGATCATGATGAGGAGATGGATCCTGGAGATGAGGAATAGCATTTTTCCACCGAAGATATGCCACCAGAGATCTGGAATCTTGAATTTGATGGGAGTTGTGCATCATCAGGATTTGGTGCGAGTGTGGTCTTAATATCACCATATGGAGTATGTGAACCCATGGCCTACAAATTGGAGTTTGGGAACCCCAAAAATACTGTCAAGTATGAAGCTCTTCTATTAGGGATTATCATTGCAAAGGAAAAGGGTGTGAAGATCTTGAGAGCTCATGGTGATGCTGAGATAATCATGCGTCAAGTCAAGAATCAATACTCTGTAAAAAATCATAGATTAAAAAACTATAGGAATCAATTGTGCATCAAGTCAAGAATCAATACTCTGTATTTCCTGACATATGGTGAATGCCTAGAAGGGTTAACTTTGAAGCAAAGAAGAGATTTTAAAATGAAAGCTTCTAAATATGTAATTTGGGAGGATAGACTATATAAGAGATCTATAGATTGAACTTTCCTCTGGTGTGTTGACAAACAACAGTAGGAGAAGATATTAAAGGTGTTTCATGATGAAGCTTGTGGGGGACACTTCTCCTCATCAGTCACTGCATTCAAGATTTTGAGATAGTGTTATTACTGGTCGAGAATGTTTCGAGATGCTTACCATTGGGTAGGGAGATGTGAAAAATGCAAAATGTTTATTGGAAAGCTTTAGTTGGCAGCACTACCCTTGAAACCAGTGATAATTGAAGGTCCTTTTCAGCAATGGGGTCTCAATTTTATTGGTCCTATAAATCCCACGTCTAGCATAGGTCATACCTACATAATCACTGCGACTGACTACTTCATGAAATGGGTAGAGGTGAAAGCAACCAAGAGAACTACTTCGGAGGTAGTATGTAAGTTTATCAAAGAAAACATTCTGGTAAGATTTGGTATGCAAATTAAGTTAGTTATGGATAATGTTGCATACTTTTCTTCTCAAGAAATTACTAAATTTTTCTTTGATTATGGCAACATGATCATTCATTCATCTGATTAATTCCCTCAAGGGAATGGTCAAGCTGAGTCCACCAATAAAAATTTGGTAAACATTATGAAAAAGCTTGTGGCAGATAACTAGAGAACCTGGCATTAGAAAATATATGAAGCCCTCTGGGCGGATAGAGTGACTCCCAAAAGAGCCATTGGTGTATCTCCTTTTGAGATTGTTTATGGGGTAGAAGCCAGTCTTCCATTACCATTGGAGTTAGCAACTTGCAAACTGAAAACAATAGTAGAGGATGGCATGTATGAAGATGGTTTAGAAAAAAGGATTTTGTACATGAATAAACTGGAAGAAGAAAGGGAAAAAATGATGGATCACATCACACGGCACCAAATGTGTGTGAAGAACTTGTTTGACAAAAAGAGCAGACCCCAGAAATTTATGGAGGGAGACATGGCGTTGTTATGGGACAAGCGTAGGGCACCCACAGGCATGCACAAAATATTTGAAACATTATGGAAAGGACCTTTCAAGATCCATCAGGCGTTTGAGAAGAATTCTTTTAAACTGACATATCCAGATGGTGAAGTGCTACCCCTGACGTATAATGGTCAGGATTTGAAGCTCTATCAAATCTAAATTTAAAATAGGTTACCCCTGTATTGTACCATAGTTACGTTTAGTTCTTGTTTTTGTTTTCCTAGTTAGGCTCCCTTTCTGCTTTCCTTTTCATGTCTTGCTTTAGTTTTTTTGTGAGCTACCTTTAATTGAGCTTTGAAAAACCAGAGATTTGAGTTCCTTTCTTGGACATGTGAATGTCCAAGTCCCCAGAGAGAGCCAGCTATTGCCCCACTTTTGGTCTGCATATCTTTAGACAAAAGTGGATGTTTGGTATGTAGTAGTGGTCCTGGAAGTGTTGTGAATTTCTGGAGTCTAAGTCTAGATTTCCTTTTAGGTTAGGAGGCCTTTATCAGATTTTCCCAATTTCACTCCTCCTTTGCAAGCCGGGAGAACTTTTATCTAAAGTTGTGTTTAATCAAGTAGGTTTAAGATCCAAAATCTGATAAAGGTCACATTTCAGAGATCTCTAACATTTATCTTTTGTGGTTTTGAAATATCTAGCTTGAATACTTCATTTTTCTCCAATGGCAGAAAATTGGGTTCGGGCTTCTCCACTAGAGGAAAATCACCAGCAGGGTGCATTCTCTACAGATGACTATTCCATGATGTCTTAGCAGTCAGTACAGTTTTAAAGTGGATGGTTTGGGCTTAGAAAGATTAGTGCATTTGAAATACATCTCTATAGGCCAAGAGGAATGATTAAACGGAGGTAAATCTAAGATGTAAGTTTGTTGGTGGAAAAATAGAAAATGGCTTCTCCACTACTCCAGTAGGCGGGTTTCAAGCTGCGGGATATGTTTTCTGCCAAACCACTAAAATGGAGGATTTTTTAAGAGAAATCAAGCTCATGAGTGACCCAAGGCCTGAAGAAAGCTAATGAAATCAACACATGTCATTTTAGCATCTCAATAGGCTAAAATTTTCCTTTGGCAGATTTTTGAATAGAGAGCACTCAAAAAGCATTTCTCCACCCAAAGGCGAAGTGGAAAAGTAATTTTCTGCTACTTCAAGAAAGTTACCGTTATGGTTACTAAAGTGAAAATATTTTTCTCAATGTCCCATAAGATCAAAGTAATTAATTCAAATAAATCTATTTCACTTCATAATGAACTTTTCCATTAATGCTTGGGTCATTTCATTAGTGTGGTGCGGGAAGTTGGCCATTAAACGGTAAGAATTCAAAGTTATAAAATCAATTGAAGGTTGCAAACACAAGCTACCATTTATTTGATAGATTGTTTGAATTTGAAGCCTCTGATATTAATTATTATTTGCCCCTGCATTCCTTAGATATATTCTTAATTCCTAAATCAAATCATTCAAAGCATTGCTTCCAAATTTATGGGATTCGACAGAATGAACGACATCACCTCCGACTGGCATAAGATTATAGGCACCTCTTTGAAGTTCTTTGATATGCAAAACTTTTGGGACAGATTGAAATCTAATCAAATGCACCCTATCACTGAGAAGTTGAAGGAGAGTAGGTTTGTCAAGGCCGTTGGGTTTCTCGTAGCCATCCAGGCCCTTGAGCTGATTCAAGAATGCATAGCTCGATACAAACCAGACACCAAACAAATCCTCTTGACCGATGAAATGATGCTACTCTCTATCAATAGAGAATTGGTTCACAACTTGCTTCACATCCCAGAGCAAGCCAAGTATTCAAAAATGGCATACAGTTAGGCAGTGACTAAATATATATTAAAGAAGTCAGTTTGGAAGAAGGAGATAATGAAGGCATGGTTTCAAGAGCCTAGAAGTGCCAAAGGGAAGTTGCCCAAAACACTGTATGGTACTAACCTGAAGCCATAAATCATAGACATCCTTGTGCTACTCCATAGGATCAGAGGTGAGAGTGAGGCACTCAATTTCATAGATCATCATTTCTTCTTGGTACAGGTGATCTATTCTCAACACCATTCTATTGATTGGGCATTTATGGTAGGTGAAAATCTGGCCAATGCCCTAGATAGAGCTAAACATCAAAATGAATTCTATGTCTCCAATTTTAATGTATATATTGGCCATGATCCAAATTTGTCTAGGACTCCCTAGACTAGAGGAATTTCCTGATGATGTTAAGAGCTACAAATTTTTCCCCTCTTTGAAATTACACAAAAGTTATGTTGAGTACCTCCGAGTTAATGATGCATTTATAATGAGACTGTGCAGGGAGCTACAAGGTTTCCTAGAAATGAGATTCTCTCTCAAGGCCATGGCTTTTATCAACCATTTTGGATGTTATTTCATTCAATTTGGGGATTTCTCATACATTCAACTTGCAGGAATTGACGACTTCCCTTTGAAGCTACCCAGATATCCTACTAATATGATCATGCTGGTGAAGGTGATCAGACAAGACCATCAAGTGAATTTGATCTACACTGATGCCAGGAAGAAGGGCTATGACTTCCCCATGACTATCAGAGCTTACAGTTGTGCATCCTAGTCTTAGGCGAAGAATGTTCTAAATACATTCTCAAAGAGGTTTTCATTAGAAACCTATGATTTTCTGAGGCCACAATATGATCCTGTTAATTATGCTCCTGACTACCTACAAATGAGCTGAGCTATCCATCATGTAGATGATATCAAAGAATATTGGGCCAATTGCAGAGATGATTTGGAGAGTAGAGAGATATTCTACACTAGGTTAACTATTGAAAAAATCAAGAAGTTCAAAGTTAACATAGCAGTGGAGGGGCTAGAAGATGATGGCAATCACATGTATGAAAATACATATCTAGAGAAGATAAATCTCACTCCTATCAATTCTGAGCCCATGCTGGATCAAGCCATCAGTGAATTGTAGACTATAATGAGTGGCATTTAGAAAAGGATGGAGCAATGGGTTGAATGGACCATAGGATGAAGGAAAAGGTTAGAAAGGAAGCTTCCTGGTCAACAGACCATGGAAAAAGATACTTCCAGCACTGTAGGAACTTCATCAGAAACAATTCCAACCATTGTTAAAGGATCAACCCAGCCAGTAGGGGGAGGGGATGAACCTCCTGAAAAACAAGTTCAACCAAAGAAGACGTGGAGAAAGATCACTTCTAGATATTGGGTCAAAAAAAGAACCCACAAAAGGTGTAGAACCTAAGCAATCAACTAAAGCAGTCATTGTAGATACATCAGCCGGCACTTCACCCCAAGACAATCCGAGGTGAGAGTCCCCTGTTGTAGTAGAGGTGGGTGAAGATACCTCCAATACCTCAGCCACAGAATTATACAAGAGGGTTGAGAATCAACAAGAGGCTGCTCAAGTCATCAGATTGGTGTCCTCTTCCCCTACCTCCATAGATCCATTTTCTTTAAGACCAAATTCTACTCCTCTAGTTATTAGGAAACTGTTTATAGAGGAGTTGGTCTCTGCCACCAAGGTCACAAAAAAAAAGTCATGGATAGAGAACACTCTGGAATGCAAAAGAAAGAGGGTAGAAGAAGGAGCTCCAAACAAATATACTTTAGCTCAAGCCTTGCGACCCAGCACCACTATAGAAAAAGCTAAGAAAGTGAAGATGTTGTCCACATTGGGTTGAGATCCTGAGACTGGGCATTTCACTATGGAAGTGGCCAAGCCTACCAAAGAAGGTAGATTTGAGGATATGACTGCCTTAGATTTCCAGTTGTAGTCATTTGATATGGGAGTGGCCTGTCACAATACAAAGATGGACTGGTGGAAGTCTACTAATGTGGTGATAGAGGAAGAGCTTGAGGAGCTCAAGACTGCCAAGGTCCAACTTAAGGCAGAAGTGGCTGAGCTTACTAATTTTATCAGACAACTCATCACTCCAATCGCAAGTATCCCAAGTACCCAGACTACTTTTGACCCAAATGCTGCGGAGAACCAAGCCATCATAGCTAAGTTTCAAGAAGATTGGCATTTCGAGCAGATTGGCAAAAGATGGATTGAGAGACTAGAATCTGAAGGACTAGCCATTGTTGAGAAACTAGGTAATGCTCTTCTAAGGCTGGAAGTAGAGAGAAATAATATTGGTAAAAATTTGTAGACTCTAACGACAAAAAGGGTGAAGTGCCAGGAATATATATTCATGCTACATGTGGCAGTAAAGATGAAGACTAAAGAGGCCCTAAAGACTAAGATTTTACAAAAAAGAGATGATCCTTTGATCGAATGACTTCAAATCCTGGAGTTTAAGATTGAGATGGTCATCCACGCTGATGTGAGGTTACAATAGATAGATGTCAAGATCAAAGAGGAGGAGAAAAAAGATTTTAAACTCCTCCTGGGGATTCATACAGAATCACAAACCAGTGTTCAAGGAAAGGAAATAATTGGAGTAGCCAATATGCAAAAATCATTCTCTAATTATTTGCATAATCTAGCAGAATAATCTTCTTCTCATTTAGATAAGGTGCCAGATCTTTACCAATTGAATGGATGCATTTTTAGAGCTATAGAGGAGCTGAAAGACCAGATAGATGCAATCAAGAACCTTGCCAAAGAACATTCCAGATGGCTCGTCCGATATACCAATGTCCACGTCAATAGGCACAAAGAGCTCATTCAAGTTATTGCAGTTGTCACAGCCTATAGGGCTAAATTAGATAAGGGGAAAGAAACTAAAACTTAGATAGATCCCCACTTTGTGCCAAATTTTGATGATTTTGTAATAAATAAACCTTTTTTTATCATTTATTCTTAAAATAAGTTGAACCATTTTGGTTACTTTTTTTTGTAATGGTCCAATCTAGAACTCTATATGTATTATTTCAAAAATCAATACAAGGGTTGGCTAAATTTTGGTGTGAAAGATGCATTTTGTAGAGTAAATTGTGTGTGTCTGAATACCATTGCTTTAACTATTCCATTTCATTGTATTTATCTTTCTATTGAATTCAAAAGTTTCTTTGAAGTTAGATTTATAATCTGTATTCGAACTAGAGTTTTGTATTATGATTTGACACAGTTAATTAGGGGGAAAATTTGTTGTTATCCTAAGTTTGGGAAAAATTTCTATGATATAGATCGATTCATTGTCATTTCATCTTTAATCTTTAGTCTTGCATCTACATTTTTAGTAGTCGTTCATGCATTACCAATTTTAAGAGTTAATCAGATTGATGAAATCTCAGAATCGGCTTGATTTAGAGTTGAATTTATCCCACCTAAGCTATTTCATGGCTAGGTTTATCTTGGTTTACCTCTTCTATTCTCAGGTCAAGAACATACCCCTGTTAGATTAGGATAGATCAAAATTCACTTAAAATCATTCATATAAGGGAGTTGTACCTTTAAATTCAGAGGGAAATTAGTTTATAATTACAATTTCCCAATTGTTGTATTCAATTGCTTCTTCAATATTTTGGTATTTTAGAGCTATAACAAACAATAACAATCTATTTACCAACATGTTCTATCAGGATAACTTATTTTTGGTATGCACGATATGATTATTGCATGTAGATTCTCTGTGAAGCGACCTTTCTTACTACCCTGGATTTCATGACATGTTTGTCCAATTTTCTCTTTTTAGTTTCTCTAACTAAGAGCTAGAGAGCTAAGCAGGATTGCAACATGAAGTCATGGAAAACAATGGAAAATAACCAAGGAGAGAGAGAGAGAGAGAGAGAGAGAGAGAGAGAGAGAGAGAGAGAGAGATGCAAAATTGTTTGAATACTTGTTTCACTTCTAGTATTGACATTAAATTGTTTCACTTCTATTATTTGGCATTATCTGTAACAATCTTTGAATACTTGTTTCACACTCTAGTGTTTGACATTATATATTAATCCAGTGGATGTCACATGTACAAATCTCATCGCTACACCTTATTACAATTTGTGTGCATGTGTAATAGGATAACTTATTTTTGGTATGTACGATATGATTATTGCATGTAGATTCTCTGTGAAGCGAACTTTCTTACTACCCCGGGTCTCATGACATGTTTGTCCAATTTTCTCTTTTTAGTTTCTCTAACTCAAAGTTGGAGAACTAAGTAGGATTTCAACATGAATTCATGGAAAATAATGGAAAACATCTAAGGAATTCTTGAAGAGAGAGAGAGAGAGAGAGAGAGAGAGAGAGGTATGCAACTATGTTTGAATACTTGTTTCCCTTCTAGTATTTGACATTATCTGTAACAATCTTTGAATACTTGTTTCACCTCTAGTGTTTGACATTATATATTAATCTAGTGGATGTCACATGTGTAAATCTCATCGCTAGACCTTGTTACAATTTGTATGCGTGTGTATCAGGATAACTTATTTTTGGTATGCACAATATGATTATTGCATGTATATTCTCTATGAAGCGGCCTTTCTTACTAACCTGGGTCTCATGACATGTTTGTCCAATTTGCTCTTTTTAGTTTCTCTAACTCCAAGCTGGAGAGCTAAGTAGGATTGCAACATGTAGTCATGGCAAAAAATGGAAACCAGCTAAGGAATTCTCAGAGAGAGAGAGAGAGTTCCAAAAATAGTCTCTCTCTCTCTCTCCTTTTGTCATTTTGTGTCTAATATAGGGCATACACCCTATAGTGCGTATGCCATATAGGGCATACACCCTTTTACTAACATTGATGTTTACCAAGCCTAAGACTTGGATTTGTCTTGGAGTTCCAACCCAAAGGCCTGGAGGATTCAAATAGGTCTGAGATGTGTTTTCCAGCAAACATAGAAAAAAAAAACATTTTTCTTGTGTGCTCCCCATTATGTTTGCATGTCGTTTAATAACGATAAAATCAGATGACATGATATTGTGGATCTCTCTGATAACTATCTAACGATGTAATTTATTTTGAATTCTCAATATGTTCAGCTTTTCATTTTTTATTTATTTTTGAAGTATGTCCGATTTTTGTCAAAAACCAACATGTATTCATTTGGGCTTAGATTTTGTCTCGTTCGTCGAATTTTGAAAAAAATTACATTTTCATAAACTAGACTCCATTCTACACAGTTTTAAAAAAAAAATTTTGATTTTCAATTAATTTTCAATGATTTCTAGGGGGAGCACACATAAATTTCATGTTTTTCAGGATGTGTCCACTTTGGAAAATAGAAAAAAATCACACTTTCATAAAAAAACTAGTAGAAAAATCTGAGATAAACTAGGTGGTGTTAGCTAATTTCTCACTGGAGCGATTAATTTTTTTTTTTTTAAAGTTAACATTTTATGGGTAGCACACTAGACACTATGTTATATTTTTTCACAAAAAATAGGACCACTTTTTGTGCTCCCCCTTTTTGAGGGTCTTAATCTCTACCATTTCTAAAATAAATTAGTAGTTTAGAAACTAGATTCAGAGTAGAACAACTCTTGTTTTTGTCACATTTTAAAATTTTGAGTGTAACTATCCTCAATTTCTTGTTGAAGTTCAGAGTTTTCTGATTTCAGAAAAAAGTGGCATCTTATACCACCTTTTTGGTCCCCCATCTTTGTGCACTTACCCATATATATATATATATA
>MU228157.1:421210-437457 GCA_018584345.1 Thuja plicata | reverse complement strand
TAGCCTTGTTTGTAGCCTACTTTCTTGTCCTCTTCTAAAATCTTTTGTTTGAACTCCAAGGCCTACATTTTTATTGTACATAGTGAATTTCATCAAAAGTAAATTGATTACAATTTATAAATATTTGAATATGGTTTCTCATTTACTATTACTTACAATTCTTGCAACAAGTTTTGAATATCCACCCGAGCCGATCTTGTGTTGCCCGTGCTTTTGTTTTCTTTCTTCTGTTGCCTTTGATGTGTCAGGAAACATGTGTGATGTTTGAAATATGTTAGATCACATAACTAAAATGAGTAAATAGTACATAATTTCATTATTAAGATTATCACGTACCTTCTTTCCTCGGGTGATACTATTTGTCCATCATGCCTTGTGCGTCTCTCAAGTGCACCCTTTTTAAGATTTTCCCACTCATTTTCTATTTGGGTCATGTAGTTGTCCCTAATATGCTTCAAAGTTAGCCCCACTTTCTCAAGGAGCCTAAGTCTTTGAAAGGCGTTGGGTCCAAAAAGTGTTATCATAGACTGAATGAGTTTATCCTTTAACTCTTTATCTTGTGATTGCCACCTTTTAAGAAAAAAAACTGTTGGATTCATAAATGAAGTGAAGCTACCTTTTAATATACTTGAAGAAAGGGATGAAAGGAAATCTGATCTAGCAATGAAATCAAAATTTGATACCATGTGCGTATGGTCGACCCAAAAATGTGCAAACATTCATCATTAAGTTTTTCATAAAATAGATTATTCCCTGCAAAATAATAATGGGATTATTAGTTATTGCAAGGGACTACACAGGGGGTTAGTGCATTACATTATGAGTATAAGATTGTATAGTAAAAGAAAGTATCAATCTTTAAAGTACCTGGAAGTTGGGCTACTCTCACGGGAAGTCCATCTTCAATGTTCACGAGAAATCAATCACAATTCTCTATTGTCCCCATACATCTAACACAAGTACATCCAGGAATTTGGTCATCACCTCCTATATACAATGAATCCTATATTACAAAATTCCCCCTAAGAAAGAATAGTTCAAGTTAAATAAACACATGATAAATGAGAGAGAAAAAGATGAATCTACTTACCAATAATAGGCATTGCCAGTGCATCTGTGGCCAAGCTACGTGTTGCCGACATTGCAGGTGGCAGTACCTCTATGGTTCTGATCCTCATAGCAGGCAGCATAGTGAACATAGGATCAATAGTAGGTGCTAAAAAATAAGATTTCTAGCGAATAACATGAAAATATGGACAACCATGGACAAGATTGTTAGAGCTATTAAATAAAAATATTGTTCGAGAAAAACACAAGTCGACGATAGAACATGCGATCTACTTGAACCGCCTGAAGTATCTGCATTTGGGGCACGACCCTTAAATATTTTTAGCGTCCTCTATAAAAATAACACATATGTATTTTAGTTAATGACATAAATAAAAGAGTATACTATAAAACCATTATTTTACACTTTTTTTATAATTAAAAACTACATTAATACTTACTGTATAAGTCTGAACACAGTGAGCCAACTCATCCTCTCTCATCATTATTTCAGGAGTCTAAGGTTGAATATCTGCCAATCGAGTTAACTCTCTTTAAATTGCACGAAGTACCTTTTGCAATACAACCACAAGATCAATGTCTGATGACAAATCAACAATGAATGGATTTTGCTCATCTTGCGGGTCCTCATGGACTACTTGTTGGACTACTTGTTCCTTTCCCTTTTTCAGATCAACACTCGTTTGTGAGAACAATATTATTAGCACTTTATTTAAAAGCTATCCAAAATATTAGTGAATAATAAAACATAACAAAAAATATGCATTAACATTTTTCTTGTATGCGCATTTGTACAACAGCAATGAGTTTTACTTATTGGGAAGAAGAAGTCCCATGAGAACCATCATCGCCATGTGTATCATGTGGTTTTTGATCCATACTATAGCCGTGTATTTCAAAAATTAAAAATTATTGAGACATGTTAAAACATGTGTTCAATTAAAAGAAGAGAATTTTTTTTATTTTTAAACAATTTTAAATGGTGCATAGTGCATACCACCTCATCCATGATAGTTGGTTTACATGTATCTATGCAATTCAAATTGTAATAAAAAAGCACCTCTTCACCTCCATGTATTGATTTGATCGCACATAGAAATACGCGATTTCCCTTGTGCACTTCAAATATGCAATTGGGTTGCTTCTTAGTTGACACAGGTCGTGTACTATTTATAAAACCTGCAATATTCCCTGATGCTTTTGGCCTTTCGTCAATGTATATAGCTACTATTTTACTTTGTTCACTGACTTTTTGTTGTATATAATTTTTCACGAGTCCATACCTACACATACTATTTTTATATCTAACAATCTACATCCAACTACTATAATCATAACAAGGTCCGACATAATCCATCAATTTGACAACTTTGTTGTAAGAGACCTTTATGCCATCCATGGAAAATAGGCCCAAACCATGTATTGAAGATGGTGCTATGCGATATATCCTCTCTCTAACACAAAAATTAGTGTTTATTGAAGGAAGTTCATCGGGGACCCATTGTTTTTGTAGATGTTTGTACCTAAAGGGCACCTCAGAGTCACCTTTTCTCTCATCATCATAAGAAAACGACCCCCCTTGAGCAAGGAAAAATTCCATGCATTTATTAGTTTCTTTATGATATTTTGACCTTGATTCAATCCCTTTGATTTAGACATACTAGATGTCTCACTTTCATCTTCCATTCCTACATTTTCCTCGCTCAAGGAAGACATATCTAACAAATACCTATTCGTTGGTACCTGCACTTCATGAAATGAGAGAGATAGGTGGCAATGAGAGAGATATTTTACAAATGGTAAAAGACATTAATCTCTATGGTGTGTATTGACTTATACCTGACAATCCGTGAGGCTGTGTGGGATACCTGACAAAAGATAATAGTTACATAATCAGACAAACATAGTTCACTCCATAGTTTTTATTACATCTTGTGAAAGACATTATACATTGTTAAAATTATCTATTTATACTTTCAAAATTAGCTCACTCCATTGCAGGGAACAAAGAGAATCCCCTATGATTTAACATCATTGATGTGCAAGGAAATAGAAAATTATTAGAAGCAATTCCCATAAGATAGTATTTAGAGATTAAATACACTCTTTTAGAATGAAATTTCTCTTAACAAAAGATCAAAGATATAAGTAGGACATATAAAACAAGGTGAATAAGATAATTAATTAGATATTCATGATAAACCAAAAATGCCATTAATATGAAACCCTAAGCATATTAGTGGAAATAGTGCATATTTTAACCCAAAACAATCGTTAAAACATGCCAAACATCTGGCATAATTGTACATTAATTTCATTCATGTCATTGATATTCTTCTTCATCCATCTCATCATCAAGATCATCATCATCAATGACATCATCACCACCACTATCATCATTGTCATCATCATCAATATCATCATCATCCTCGTCGTCATCATCCTCCTCATCATCATTGTGATCAGTAGCAGCATCATCGTCGTCTTCTTCTTCACATTCTTCTTTGACTGACTCTCGATCGTGATCATCATCTACATCATCATCAGCTTCTTCCTCTTCCTTGGTATCTTCTTCTTCCATCACATTATACTTTATCGGCCTTCCTCTTGGATCATGTCTAACAACAAATGACCAACCCAATTTATGTGGAACCTCCGATTAAAATACATGCTCAAATTGGCTTGGAAGAACATAGGGCTCTTCCCCAACTGGCTCAAACAACCTTGTATTAATCATTGGAAATCCATTGTCATGTTCAATAACAGTTCTACCAGAATCATTTTGATTTAGACATAGTCTGTACCATTTCATGACAAAGAGAACTAATTTGAAGCAATTAAAGTCACAGTCGAGTATATCAACCAAAATACCATAGTATCGATTTTGCGACTCTCGAGGATGTAAGTCATTTCTAGATGAAATATTGGTCACCTGGAAGACTACACTTATCCCAGCATCACAAGTTCTCTTCGTGTCATCCAACTTTTTGATGCCAAATTTATAACCATTGTAGAACATATCCTTGTGGTGTTTTACCTACAATAATGTCAAACATGTATAAATTATTGCATCACGAGTTGAAAAACATACAGTTGATTAACAAATTTATAAGTACCTGGTGATCTCTTAAACCATATGCTAAATCTATTTCCTTTTGGGATCTCCATTATGATGAGATTGTATAACCAATGAAGATAAATTCCCATTTTAATCTATGACCATAATGTTGACATCATTCAGTCCAGACTGTCATCCAATCTTGATTGTTTGCAATAAACAAATGTATTGCATCCCACTCTTTAGAAACTGTACAAAATTAAATAGATGATCAGTTACAATAGATTTATTTTGAAGATTAATAATTAATTAACTACATTAACATCTCATAATTTATTACCTTTCAGTTTCCTAAATCTACCGTTGCCCACCAAGTACTCCCCTTCAAATTTTTTAATGGAGTCGAGATCCCAAATGCAATCTATATGGGATTTCGCTGCAAGATTAGGAAGATATTAAGTAACGTACACCATCATCTGGTATACCATATATCCTTCAACCATATAACCCTTGGGACATGTTCTCTATCATACCAAACCCTTCAAAAATTTCAAGTGTCTCTCAACCATCCACATTGACCTAACATGTACAGGTCCACACAATTCAATCTCCTCAACTTGGTGTATGAGGTAGTGTTCTTGTGCATTGAAAAAGCTTGAAGGTCAACACTTTTTTCATTTCACAGATTAGGTGAGGAATTATTTTCTTCAAATATTTTATATCTTCTTTATGGATTTCTTTAGATGAAAACCACCTACAAGGGATTGAAGACACAAAACTATATAAATACAAGACTTTACAATATATTACTTGTTTGATATATTGAACAAATATCACTGCTTACCTCACGTATTTTCCAAGATCATACATCACTTGTTTGATATTATTGTCAAAGTTCTCTGGGAGTGATAGGGGTAGAAAATACTACAATAATTGTCAACTGATCATTTCATACAATGAGAATTGAATGCAGTTACACAAATATATTGTAAATACAAAAGACTATGACTTACCTTGATGAAGGTATGCCAATCATGCATTTTCATCCCTGACCAAAAATCACTCTCATTTGATATGACATTACTTATATTCGAAGCAAATCCTATAGGAAATTGAATTTTGTGTATGACTTCTTTTATGGCATTACTTTGTTTCTCTATTAATAACCAAGGAAGAGTAATTAAATTAATCTGGTCTTCATTATTTCTATTTGATTCAATGATATTTTTCATTGCATGATTGGAATCATGAATGTCACTACAAATTTTTCCAAGTTTTTCTTTGTCATTCCTTCCATCCAATATTTTCCATAGTGTCTCTATTACATTCTTTCCAATATGCATAGTATCATACAAATGCACAATTTGTAGTTGTTCATAGTAGGACAACCTACTAAATTCTCTGGGATAACATTTTAGTCCCTTTGGAAGCTGGTCAGTGATGCCTTCATGACCTTCAAGATCATCAACTACATAATTAGCCAATAAAACACAATCGACATATATATAATTTTCAAACCTCTGTTGGAAGTACAAGAATGGGAAAGCAAGATACTGAGAGGGGGGGGGGGGGGGGGGGANGGGGGGGTGAATCAGATCTTCAAACTAAACCACTTAAAACAAATTTATCCAAATTCATACATATATGAATTTAACCTAACATTAGATAACATCCATAACATCAAATATGTAACTCACAACACATAATCTTGATAACCCAGAAACCCAAATAGGTAAAACTAGGGTGGGGGTGATACCCACAAGATCTTCACTACTAAAACAATAAAGTGTGCCTGTTAGGGCTACAAAATTTTTATTACAATATGCAATCTACCTAGTTAAAGGTCTATTATGTTAAGAACTACAGATCATTACAATCTACCTTGTTAAAGGATTTCAATTTATAGTAAAGTAAGCACTCGGCTAAGAGATTTGAAATGCTCTGCTAAAACCACTCTGTTAAGAGATTTAACCTGATACACCCGTTAGGATGTTCCAAGTAGTGATCCTTTATTATGCACTCAGATGCTGATGACGGATCTTCTCTTTTCAAATAACCTCTGTGATCTCTTAATCTGATATGTCTTTACTCTACTTTTCACTGCTCTATCATTCTTCTTGATCTTGGCTTCTCCTCAAAATGACTTGTTGTTCATCTCTCATGAACACACAACCCTTCTCTGTATAACTCTTTCTCTCACATGCTCTCTCTTTTAGATTTAGAAGCCATCTTATTATATCTTTTCAGATCTGGCGGTGAGATCTAGATCAATGATCAAGATCTATTGTTTATACCTCCAATGCATTCTGATTTCCTAATTGGCTTCATGCCATGCATGGTATAAAACAATTAAATGCAAACTAACTCAGTAGACAAATATTAAACGCGTACAAATTTCAGCTTAGATCTCATACAAGTCAGCCTCAAATGATTACATCAAAGTTTGAATTAATCCTGACATGTATGCACAAATTGTTCTGCTCGGCACAACACATCTCTAATGCTTGACACTTAATATTCTACTCAGCTTGGCATGATGTAACTGGGAAACCTAAAACTTGCTCAGCCTTGAATTTTTAGCCCGGCCACAGTGATAACCAACTAAAAATGCCTAATTAAATGACTAAGTGTGGGTCACTAATCATCAGTAGAACTTAGGGATTAACAATCTCCCCCTTTGATATTAGTGGAAAAAACACACTTATCATTACAATTCATTCCATTCAAACTATTGCCTAAGTACATTCTGTACTCCCCCTAGGAATGTACATCATACTATATACAAAAATTTATATAGTATACATGCCTTAAAAAAAAATTTACACATGGATACCTGTACTAATCTCCTTTCTGCTATATCCTTGTCAGTCATGTTCTGATCTCCTTCAGTTTCCCCCTTGTTTTTGTCACTGATAGCTGGTGGGGTTAAGTTATACTTGTCCAAAAATTGTTTATGAAGTTGTAAGGTAGACTCAAATGCAGAGTCGCAACTGTCTTTGACAAACTTCATAACCTCTATCTTCACTTCTAGCTTGACAGCTAGACTTACTAAGCTTTCTGCAGTTGAGAGATGAGAGTCTCTCTTAATCAATTCGTTTGCAGATAAGATTTCTTTTTGAATGACCTCTAAATGAGGTATCAGACATATCTGAATAGTAATCAACTTGGTCCTAATCCAGCCATCTTCAGCCATGAGCTCAGCTATCCTCCTCTGTGCATAATTCAACCTATTAAAATGTAAGGAGCTAGTGCTAGCATCCATACTCAGTGAACTTCCAGTTGACTTAAGGTCTAGTTGCAATTTCTCTAGAGCCTGTTGATTATCCTTTGTGAAGAATTAAACATTAGATAACCTCTTATATAATGAATAGAAATTTGTCATGACCCCTTTTAAAGTTTCTATCAGAGAAGAAAGTTTGACCAGTTTAACTGCAATCTCTCCTAAGATTTTGGCAAGTACCTTGTTCTCAAATTTCCTCTCGGACCATTGCAATAGTTTCTCATTGGCTTCAATATGGTCATCATTTACCTTTTGCACAATGTGAACTAACTGTTCAAGAATAGGGGCTTGAGGATTCTCATCCTCCATGTCAAAAGCCTTTACAAATATGTCTTTTATGTCATGTAGCACTTGCTTTATCTTTTGCTCCCTTTTTAGTTCCTCCTGTCTCTTCTTCCTTTTAAGTAACTCCTGAAGAGTCTCAATCTGTTCATAAGACAAAACATTGGGATCCCATGGTGGAATCACAATAACTTCATCTAATGTGACATCTAGAATCAGAGACTTCTTCCTCATAACTTTCCTTCTCTTGAATTCAGGTGAACTACTGCTTGGCTTAGTTTCTACAATACCTTTTTCAGAATCAGTAGTTGACACCATTGCATCTTTAAGTTCAGTCAAAATTTCCTATTGATCAGGCATACTTCCTATCTTAGTTCCATTGGGAGTTGATGATGTAGAGTGTGGTAGATCAACCAAAACTTTCATAGCCTCTTGTTCTTTAGGCTCATTGTTAGTTTCTGTTATCTCCTCACTACTATCTAGTACTGACTTTACAACCTCTAAAATAGGTGAATGTTATACAATTACCTCTTGTTCAATTGTTTTCTCCTTTGTTGCTTCTTCTTGAGCATCCTTATCCTTAGGTTCCTCTTGAGTTCTTTCTTCTTCTTCTTCTGTACTCTTGTCTCCTTCAGCCTCAGTTGCCTTGATAGGTGAATCAACAGTTGAGTCCCTCAGCTCATCCCGACCCTCGGCATCTAGATTTCTAGAGTCATCAATTATCACATCAATCAAACTGTCAATAGTCAGATCAATAGTGTTAACTATCTCAGATTGATTTTGTGCATATGTCTTAGTCTTCTTAAACTTAGTTTAAATGTGAATTGCAAAAATATGTGGTAAAGGAGTAGATTCAGTTTCCTTATCCTTTGGCTCAGATGTCCCTTCATCAGTTCTCGTTTCTTTTGAAACACTCAGTCCAAAAACTTCCTTCCAAATTCTAGTACTCTATTGTACTATCCCTTCAATATCATTCTTCAAGATAGCATAAACTCTCTAGTTAGGTAGAAATTTGTGCTTATACTCTTCAACAGATTTTGCTCTCTGCTTCTTGGTTAGCTCAAGAATCACTTGAGCTAAATTGTCTTCCCTAATTTGTCTCTCAGTTGTGAGTGCAAATTCCCACTTGCTAGATAGGAATTCATACAACTCACTTAGCACATTGTCTCCTATTGTTGTAGGGGTTAATTTTAATTTACACATCATGTCTAGGAGAGCTTCCTGGACCTTATGTTTGTCTCCTACCTTCAATTTCTCATACTTTATAAACTTGAAACTAGATAACCCTGCAAAATTTCTCAAATTCTCACATAACTCATCAATTTATGTGGGTTTCTTGAATGGTGTTGCTGGTATGTGGCTAGGTTCATTAGTTTCTATCATGTCCTTGTCACTTTCTAGATCCAAATGTAGTTTTCTTCTTGGTTTCTTAACTTGTAGGCTCGGCATAGCCTTTGTTGCTAATTTAGTCCTTGATCCAGAACTACTTTCTCCAATCTTCTTTCCATATACTTTATTTTTCTCTATTGGTGAAGTGGCGACAGATGCCCTTGCCCTTTGACAATTTGCAATGGGAGGGGTAACCCTAGGTTTTTATTTTCTCAGCTTTGTTACCTTTGTTACTGCTAGCCTCTTCCCTTTTGCTTTTGCAGTGACCTCTTCTTCAGGTTCACTGAATTCTTCTTCTTGTTCCTCAGATACATTTTCACCTTGTCCAGTAGATATGTCTAGAGGTGCATCCTCTAGCTCTTCATCACTCGGCAATCCAACCATATTTTTCAAGTTTTTCACAATCTTTTTCCTTTTCCTTTCCATGATTCCTGCCTTAAGATTCATCGAAATCTTTGCTTTTTCTTCATCAAAATTTCCAAATCTTTTAGCTTTAGTATCAATCTCCTCTGCTAGGAGTGCAGTAATAGCTGTCGATGCTTCATCAATATTAATTTCATAGGGAAATGGCTCCAGCCATGATACCCTAGGTGTCACAACCTGAATATATGTGTATTTTGTATCTACTAAGAAACATATCTCATCATAGTGCTTCTCCACAAGTGAATTGGGAATTCTGGTCCTCAACCTCATTCTCTTTTTGAATTCCACAAAATAGCTTCCCATTGTACTATTGAAATTACTGCCCAATTTCTGAATACATTCACTAATCTGTAAAGTGATGGGTCTATCCTTTTTCCATAGAATATTTCCTAGAGTAGGAAATGACTTCTGTACATAGAAGAATATATATATTAACAAAGAGCCAAACTTACATGATGATCTTTTGGCTTTTCTAATTGATAGTAAGTTCTCGGCTAATTGTGTCCACTGCAGCTCGGCAAGGTCGTAGGTGTGATTCTTTTTCACTATCTTCCATGCCTGGTCGATGGCTGTACAGGGAACACTATCCAATCAACTCGGCTGATAGAATTTGTGAGAAATAACTCTCACTCCAAAATCAAGTTCCAAGTCTGTAATTGTAGATATAGTTATTCCCCTGTTGTTCCAAACTGCTCCGGTGTTAGCTGCTATCTCTTCTTTGCTTTGGTCTCTCATAGTCCATTTTCTGCTGATAATGGGATACCTAGTAACTCTATGAATAATATATTTTGTGATATTTACTGGTCCATTGTCCAACCACATATGCATATTATGAACTCGGCTTTGGACAACCTTAATCCATTCATCCTTGAATTCAGTCAGAAAATCTAGGGCATGAGTTAACCCTTTGTCGGCTAGATGTTTGAATTTGTCCTTCAAAATTCTATTGTCACACAACTTGTCATAGGCATTTCTCAATTCACTATTTCCCACTTTGCCAATTTTAACCATGTAACATGACCTAACATCGTGAATCATAAGTACCTTTGGCGGGATCGATGAGAGGGCTCCGTTCAAATCACTCATAATTGCACTTTCTGGAACGACATGAAAGTTTGGTGGTGTGCATGCATCATTCCTTACTAGCTTAATTTGATTCAAATCCTCCTCCATTGCCTTGACTGGTGTGAAAGAACTTGCAGCCTTAATCTCCTGAAGTTAGGGTTCATAAATGAAGAACAGATTACCTCGACAAGCAATCACTTCGCGCTGTTCAACTTAGGGTTGCCGACGGCATGCTGACAAAATTATTAAAATAAAATTTTCTTAGATCAATTCTGTAACTTCTTCAATCACTCTGTAAATGCTAAAAATTGCAAGGTAAAAGTGAATAGTAGACCGTTCATCCATATATAGACTCAAAAGGTCAAGGTAGGTAAGCATTAAATATTTTGCCTATTAAGTTAGTGAAAGCAAGCTGTCATTAGCTGACTAACACAACTTGCATACCACTCGGCTTACCACACTCGACCATCACATGACTTACTTGGCCAACCAACTCCACACCTATAGTGCAGGAAACTCTTCTCGACATTTGTCACAAACATGTCCTGGTACATCTTATCATATGCAGCTATGGACTTTGGCACATTTATATATTAGGAACTAATGTAATATTTTAAAATTTGAATGCAATTCCTTACATAACTCTATTGCTCAGTTGGAGATGATGTGATCACCTGATCCATTGGATTGGGTGACCTTGGCTTCAGTGGATTCACTGCTGCTCAGCTCTATTTTCTTTACCCATGTTCGATTCATCTGTGCTCTTACTTCTTCAACAGTAGGAGCAGGAACTCTTGTCCTACACTCTCTCTTAGTGTGTCCTATCTTCAAACAACTAAAATAGACTAAGCTTCCATACATCTAGCTCTTAGATTTCCCTCTAACATGTGGCTTTAAGCAGTCTTCAGGTGCATGTCCATATTCTTCACAGTAATGGAAACTCTGTCTAGTATTATAATCCCAGTTGTAAGTGTTGCCACTCTTAGATGCTTTTGTTTGTGTCTTTGATGTCCATTGTTGTTTAGCATTGGATCTATAGTCATGTGCCTTATGACCATGTTTCTGACACTTGTAACAATAACCATTAAATCTTGGTATGGGGGGTGCATCACTTGCTTCAGCCCAACATTCATGTGCTTTATGTCCAAATTTCTTGCAATTAAAACAGTAACCATTGAACTTATATTTAGGATTGGACTTACCTTTCTTGCTTTAGCAAATGTTTTTGTATGAGTTGGTTTTCCACAGTGGTGGCAAACAGGCTTGTTGTGCTTTGTCTTTGCATTCCTCCTTTCACCATTCTTAGATGATTATCCTTTCTCAGCAGATGTCTTTGGTTCATTGTGACCTAATCCAGAAGAATCTTTTGACCTTCTTGACGCTTCCATCAGATTCTCAAAATGAGTCAAAGCTTCATTGGGTTTATTCAACCTTTCATTAAGTTCCTTCTTAGATCTCAAGTCATCTTTCAATTGATTATTCTCAGATCTAAGATTTATCATTTCCATATCTTTCCTACTAATCTCCTGATTTGCAAGTAGTAGTTGATTTTCCATGTCAACCTAATTGATTATCATCATCTGCACATCATGTGTCCTTTCATCAAGTCTGACAGATATTACTCTTTTGTCTTCCTCTACCATAGTTTTTTCATCTTCAACTTTCTTCTTTTGTTCCAATACCTCACACAGTCTCACTGTCTGCATTTCTTGTTCTCTTTTCAAGTTTCTAACTTCTTCACACAGTGCATTGTTCTTTTCTAGTAGATCTGCAATTGATGCATTGCTCTCAGTGGAATCTTCATTCTAAAATAGATTTGTAGTATCATCTTCTTGGTAATGAGTATCATTCATTTGTTTGGCCAAATCTTTCCTAGCTATCAATGATTTCTTCAATTCTTGTCTTGCTATCTCAAGCTGATGTAATGCTAGCTGGATCTCAATCTTATGATTCTCACTAACTTTTCCCAACTTGTAAACCTCATCTCAAGATCTGTACTCACAAGCTGATTCAAAGCTTTTGTAGGTGAACTGTGCTATGATACCAATTGTTGGAAGTACAAGAATGGGAAAGCAAGATACTGAGAGGGGGGGTAAATCAGATCTTCAAACTAAACCACTTAAAACAAATTTATCCACATTCATACATATATGAATTTAACCTAACATCAGATAACATCCATAACATCAAATATGTAACTCACAACACAGAATTTTGATAACCCAGAAACCCAAATAGGTAAAACTAGGGTGGGGATGATACCCACAAGATCTTCACTACTGCAAAAATAAAGTGTGCCTGTTAGGGCTACAAAATTTTTATTACAATATGCAATCTACCTGGTTAAAGGTCTATTTTGTTAAGAACTACAGATCATTACAATCTACCTTGTTAAAGGATTTCAACTTACAGTAAAGTAAGCACTTGGCTAAGAGATTTGAAACGGTCTACTAAAACCACTATGTTAAGAGATTTAACCTGATACACCTATTAGAATGTTCCAAGTAGTGATCCTTCGTTATGCACTCAAATGCTAATGACGGATCTTCTCTTTTCAAATAACCTCTATGATCTCTTAATATGATATGTCTTTACTCTACTTTTCACTACTCAGTCATTCTTCTTGATTTGGGCTTCTCCTCAAAATGACTTGTTGTTCATCTCTCATGAACACACAACCCTTCTCTGTATATCTCTTTCTCTCACATGCTCTCTCTTTTAGGGTTAGAAGTCATCTTATTATATCTTTTCAGATCTGGAGGCAATATCTAGATCAACGATCAAGATCTATTGTTTATACCTCCAATGCATTTTGATTTCCTGATTGGCTTCATGTCATGCATGGTATAAAACAATTAAATGTGAATTAACTCAGTACACAAATATTAAACGTGTACAAATGTTGACTTAGATCTCATACAGGTCGGCCTCAACTGATTACATCAAAGTTTGAATTAATCTTGACATGTATGCAAAAACTATTCTACTCGACACAACACATCTCTAACGCTCAACACTTAATATTCTACTTGGCTCAGCATGATGTAACTCGATAACCTAAAACTTGCTCAGCAATGTTGCTCGCCCTTGAATGTTTAGCTCGGCCACAGTGATAACCAACTAAAACTGCCTAAGTAAATGACTAAGTGTGGGTCACTAATCATCAATAAAACTTGGGGATTAACAATATCAACCATTAGGTGGAACAATATTACCTCCAATTCTATTATATTCCAACTACCATAGGTGAGGTGTCATTCTTTGGGGCTTTGATGTAGTCTCTTCTATCCCATTGAAAAGATGTTTTTCTGCACTTCAATACTTATGATTTATGGGGAGGAAGTGCCTATACTCATCAAACACCTGCTTTCTTAAACTTTTGGAATGATGAGATTTCATCTTTGGACCACACATTGGACATGAAAAATTTTCCTTTGTTTGAAGACCTACAAGATAATGATACAATTGGATTAAATATGTTAATTTTTAGAATAGAATTATCGCGTACAACTAGAATTCACCATAACATACCACAAAAATGTGTCAACCCTAGAGCATCAAGAATTTTCCACACAAGCATTGCATGGAATTGAAATTTTCTTTGGCCAATTGGTCTAGAGATGTCATACATAGTGAGACCATTCCATAACACCAACAACTCATCGATAAGAGGAGCAATATATACATTCATATCTTTCACTTGGTACTTACCTAGTTGAATTAACAACAACATTAGATAATTATTGTGGCCATTTCACTCCATGAATTATAATTACATGTAGATAACTATAAAATAATAAAATACCTAGAACAATCATTTCCAACATAATATGCTCCCCTTTATTGACATCCATGGTGGAGGGTTATTGTTGATAACAAAAATAGGCCGCACCATGTAAACAGATCTCATCTCTCCATACGGATTAACATCGTCTGCTGTTAGAGAAAGCTTGAGATTTTGAGGTTCTTCTTTATAGTGTGGCCACTTTTCCTCTATGTCCATAAATGATGAAACATCTGCAGGCATTCGAATAATGTCATCTTGACTCATTCCACATGCATGGTAATCCATAAATTGTGCCAAGCTATTGCACCTGAATAATCATTTCAGACGTGGAATAATAGGGATGTAACAAAGAACCTTGTGAGGCACCTTTTTTGTCATTTGATCATCTTGATATCTGATCATATGGCATTCAGGGAATTCTATTACATTTTCATTTTCTTTATGATAAATAATATGATCTTCGAGACAAGCATCTATTGCTTGATACTCCATTCCAATATGTTTCATAATGGCACATAATTCTTAGAACGAGCAAGGGAGAACATTTGATGGTGGTAACAGAAACTCACCTATCAATCTACAGCAAAAAAAATACAAGTCATTACTATAAACAATCTTAATGGTACATTCTTCACCTTTTATAGACTATAATGACGTATATGACAAACCTTAGCATACGTGACATTGCTATGTTGGATAAACCATTCATAACCTTCAAATTCACCAACAACAATAAAGAAAAGAGAAGAGTAGATTGGGAGCCTTCATAAAGGGCCATTTTTGCCTTCTCAAGTAGAGGTATATCATGGACAACGTCAATGTCATCCTCATCATAATAATAATAATCATCATCATCAGAAGCACCGATAGCAGTAGTACTAAATGTGTCAACGATCAATGCATTCATACCATCATCTTCAAATGTGTTTTCTAGTGCATGATCGCCATCTTCCATGGGATCATGATGTTCAACTTCAATACTCACACCTCCATGTTCCTCTATATTCACACCCCCATGTTCCTCTGAGATGTGGTAGTCCATATCACATACTACACTGGGGAGATCGACCTATATAAAAAATGATGATAATGAAACCCCCCTTCAATGTGATAATCAAACCTCCTTCCATGGTGCATATGTATATTAATTGTGAAAACAATATAACAAACAACAATTACCAATGGATGATAATCAAACCCCCCTTCAATGTGACCATTCTCCCTACAATGTCTCTTTTCTGTTTTGATTTTGATTCTTCTTGTCTTTAATTCATTACAACTCTTGCATGGACAATAACATTTGTCATCTCCTTCTCTTTGAAAGTTAGACAACAATCTAGCGATTATCTCCCTATTTTGATCAAATTCCCTTGTATTATCTGACATTATCCTTAATGTGTATATCTACAAAAAAAATGGACACGTTATAGTTAATGTTTATATCTGCACATATGGTTTTGATAGCAAATGGTCAATCTATTTTCTCATGGTGAGAACTCTTTAGTTGTGACAAAAAATGTCAAACAAAAAATGACATGTTATGATATGTTTTATAAATATATGTTACTTTGTAAATTTAACTTTAGGTTTTATAACTATACATATATTTTCTTTGACTCCCCCACATTGTAATCATATCGACAGGTTGATATCAAATTCTATCTCAAGATTTACAGCATTAAATTGATCATAGTGGGAAGACTCAGACACAAGAAGAATATGAGTATAGCCAATTTTCAGAAGAATATGAATGAATGCAAATATACATAAGTGGATGAACATAAATAGTGAAGGTACCAGACATTGCCTGAAGTAATGAAGTGTTGACCCGGTGTTCTGATCTAGTATGCTCCTGTATGATCCACAACCTGCAAGGAAGGAAAAGATGGGGTTAG
>MU228157.1:401601-416197 GCA_018584345.1 Thuja plicata | reverse complement strand
TATATTGCATGCTTGTTGTTGTGCACCATATATTGTTTTATATATACACTGTTTATTTCATTGAGACCGTGACTAGCTTGGCATTTGTAATGTATTTGTTGTTATTGGATCAATGGTGCCTTGCTGTTGAGGTTGTAGATGCATTGATTCACCACTGCCATTCTGTTTTGATAGCTATGCTAAGGAACTATGTTATAAAATTTCAAGGCATGAAATTTTGTAATTGTACATATACTTTATGAGTATGAACATAAATAATATGGGTACCAGACATTGCCTGATGTGATGAATTTTTTACCAAGCTATGAATCCAGTGTGCCCCTGTGTGATCCAGAACCTGCAAAGAAAAGAGAGATGGGGGTTAGATCAAAAATATCTAAGCAATGAATGACATCCTATTACTATTGATCCTCATCTACAATTATGCATGTGCATAGTCAAGCCATACATTGCTAAAAGAAAAATGAGGAGTACCACATAGTGAATATCAATAGCAAAACAAATAAAGAGAGATCAAACACTTCACACAATGCCTTGAAGGTAATAGCAACGATGCCCTAGCTCTCAAAGCTCATGGGTCATCAACCATTCCAAATGCAAAGATGTAAACGAATGCCAGTATTAAATAGTAGGCTCATAAACAATGCATGATGCCCTAGCTTGCAGCCCGCGAGACATCAAGACATTTCCGCATGAAATGATCATAAATGGGGAGTACCACATAGTGAATATAAACAACAAAACAAATAAAGAGAGATCAAACACTTCACACAATTCCTTGAAGGTAATAGAAATGATGTTGTGGCTCTCTAAGCTCGCGGGTCATCAAGCATTCCATATGCAAAGATATAAAGAATGCCAGTATTAAATAGTGAGCTAATAAACAATGCATGATGCCCTAGCTTGTAGCCCGTGAGCCATCAAGACATTTCCTCATGAATGATCATAAACGGGGAGTACCACATAGTGAATATCAACAACAAAACAAATAAAGAGAGATCAAACACTTCACATAGCGCCAGCTTGAAGGTAATAGCAACGATGCCCTAGCTCTCAAAACTCACGGGTCATCAGGCATTGCAAATGCAAAGATGTAAACAATTACAGTATTAACATTCATATTATGCCATTAAATCAACAAATGCTATCAAAATGAAATTGATTTAATGAGAAGACAAAGCTCGAATGCCTACCTCAAGTCGTGGCTACCATATACCAAGATGTCAATCATCTTCCACAGTATGCCCTATTCGCACACGACGGTATGCAATCACGCTAAATTAGAAATGATCCTTTCTTCTTCTTTTTTGTTTATAATCACGCTGGTGTCACAATTACGACTGTACAGTTGCTATTACGACAGCGTCAGGGGCACTTAAAAAAAAAAACACAAAAATCACATACAAATGGTGGTGTCGTTGCAAATTGGGGTCAAAATTTGATTGACCCCAAATGTTGTAGTGACAGAGTGTTGTGAACCTTTAACAGGGTTGTTATTCCTTTAACAAGGAAATGTGTTATGTAATATTCAGCTCCTAACAGTGCTAGGTCTCCTTACAAGGACATTATACTTTAGTACATGCTTGTGGGTACCATCCCCACTGGGGTTTTCCCTTGGCCAGGGTTTCCTCGAAAACAAAATATGGTGTTATGAGTATTGTGTCATTTGCTTATGTTCTTATCTTTACTGCAAGTTTATGGTTGATATTTAAATGGTTGAGGAATTTATTTAAGTACTATAATACTGATTTACCCCCCACCCTCTCAGTATTATCCAATCCTAACACACACACACACACACACACACACACACACACACACATATATATGATCACATAAAAATTTCATCAAAATTTATAAAGATAAAAACTAGCTAGAGTAATTTCATATCTAATAGAACAAGAACTTGATGCATTCTATCAAATTACTTTAAAACACTTAAAGTATGTTAGATCAGGCATTTGAATGAATCATGAACTATGAAAATTATCATTGAAATATTGTTTATAAATAAGGCTTGAATTGAAAATCGTGTAAAATATATGCATTATGACTAAATGAATTATGAAGTACAAGGCTATTTAGATGCATTCCCTAAGGTACTGATGAAGGATATAAAATATTCTTGATGGGTGCTTGAAATGTCACTTCTTATAGAGAAATAACTATGTAAATCCAATAAATAAATAATCAAAGCAAGTATTAACAAAAAAAAATTGAGGTAAATTCTAATAGTCTTGACTAAAATCACTATCCCTTAGGAAGATTTGATGATGTGAAGTCTTTAATAATGTCATATTATTTTTTTAATCAAATTTTTTATCCTCACTTTCCACATGCTTTCACTCCCCCTCTCTTTTTTTAGACCTAAGATTTTAAATCTTCATACAATTTGTACTTCTTAAACATATAAACTAATCCATGAACTCCACTTATTCTCTGTTTAATGCTATTCATACTTCCTCTCATTTAACATTGAGTATTAACCTTTCCTATTTCTGAGAGTTCACTTTTCCTTTTAAGTCTCAAAATCATAGATTTTTAATATTTTTCGTGCACATTTCCCTCACCCAATTTCCATCTCCCTTACTCATTTTGACTTCATACTCGTAAGCTTGTTCATGTGGTAAAACCTGAAACTTATAAGATATGTAGTACAACTAATCTTTGAAACTAAAACATAGAAGATATGTAATACAACCAATCTCCAAACCTTGCAATTAATCCACTCTATTTCCCACATTTTCCATACTCCTCTTTCTTCTAGTATTTAGCACACGACGTTAATGATACCTAATCTATTTTGCATGGGTCATAGACTCTAGTCTCTCTTTTTTCTTTCTTTCACCAAAAGGTGCATCTGGCACTCTCTATCCCTAATCCCTAATCCATTCCCTTTACATTTGTCCATATTATTTAGTGGTATTAGATATAACCAAGCACCTTGAACCCACTTCTTCATCTTGAATTTATAATTAGAGAGCTCATTTTTACTTTTAAGTCTCAAAATGTTGGATGTTTCGTATTTTCCACGAGCATTTTCCTCTCCCCACATTCTATCTCCCTTCCTCCTTGTGGAACTCATACTTGCTCATACAGTCAAACTTGAAGGTTATAAGGTATGTGGTACAAATAATATCTAAACCTTTAAATTATTCCACCATATTTCTCATGCTCTCTTTTTTTCTACTACTAGATATGCCACATTAATGATCTCTAATCCATTTCCCTTGAGTCATAGACTTTTGTAATTCAAAATGTGCATCTTCTTAATATAAATCAACAACATATTAACTGAATTAAACAACATAAAATAGAGATTCAAAAAAGAGACAACACAATTTATAGTGGCTCACCTAAATAGGCTACGTCCACTCTCGAACAGGGCAATATTATTATTCACTGTTCAGATACAAATCAAATTACCTACAATTCAATAACGATATGCTTTTATGAGAAAATATAACAATGTTATCCAGAATATGAAGGGTCAAGAGTTATTGGAGGAAAACCAAGTGACCGTTGGATTTCACATCCAACAATCTCCCACTTGAAACCCAACCATAACACTACAAACAATAATATCCCCTGCACTTCTATCCTTAATTTCAAATCAGTGTCGAAAAGGCTCTACACATCTTTAGCTTTTTGAAATCTTGTTCACAAATCAAATCAGTCTTTGCCAAACAATATCAGAATTACTATAACTCGTTGCAATAACAAAGGCACCATGTCGCTCAACTAGAGCTTCACTCCTAAGAATATCCATCTGAATGCATGTGTCAAAAGCTTCTCTAAAGTCATATAACTTCCTTCTCCCAACGTTCTAGAGTTGTTTAGTAGGGTGAAAATAGATATGCCTCTCATTCAAAGACCAAAATGTAACCCCTTCCTCATTTTCTACAAAAGCACCATTTTAATCTACTTTGCTTGCAAACACCTCCAAGAAATGTAGAGCAAATTTACTGGAATACCCATCTTCCTTAAACCTAGGAAGAACAACCTTGGTCTTGATCTTAGTCTCGAGGGTGCCCCGCTGGTTCCATCCCCATGTGAACAACCATCCCTCTTTGGAAATGCAGCGGCTAATCTCCATGTAAAATGCACCAAAGATTAAAAAGAGTCAAAAAAAAAATTCAGTTGTGTTTATTTTGCAAATTTGTTGGGGCCTTCCGCCATAAAATATGCAGATAACAAAAACTAAATGTTGAAAATTTCATGAAAATCTGTTTTATTTTCCATTTTTTGAAATTTGTTCGATAATACATTTTACATGGAAGATAGCCGCATCTCTTCAAAAATAGAGTGCTTACAATTCTGAAGCACTTCACAATTGATTTTCTCAATTTCCAAACGTTGCAATTGAGACTCTTCCTTTTGTTCATTTACTTGTGCCTTGGCACTAAATCCCCAATTTGACCATCAGAAATAGTGTCCAACCTTAAGGCATCGATTTTCCTCTTAATTTCATCGACCAAACTATCTGGTACATTACCGTAAACTTTGTCACCATTTTTAAACTTGGACGCTCCTTTTCTCACATCGGCAATTAAATATGCAAGCTCAACACATTTTTCTCCATATTGATCGCAGATCTCCCTTTTCTCTAGATCGATGATTAGTTGATATACCTGAGCCGCTAAATTGATCGCAATCTTGGACTTCTCTTTTCACACTCCCTCTGTCTTTTTTCCCAAGCATGGTCTCTCTTCCTCTTATTGTTTCTACTATAATAATCAGACCACCTAGAAAGTTCATAATCAACATGCCCATTAAGTTCATAATCTCCTTCAAGACTGTTCTCTCTCTTTGGTGGCAAGATTTCTAACCTATCGTCAAACTCAAAAGCATCCCCATCAAAAATATCCCTATTATGTGCACCAAAGTTTAAGCATGGACTCACATAATCATGATCTCTAAATCCTCCTGACTCTATCTCTTCTTTAATCCTCTGACTTGACGGCTCTACCACCGCTCCTGAGATCTCGGAGCTGATTCCTACCGTCAGCTTCTGTAGAATGCGAAGCGCCACTAGGAAATTGCTCTTGAGCGATATGTTGTTCAAAATAAAAGCTTCCCAAAAATGGAAGGGCTCGCTGAAAATGGCATCTGTTTACATGAGATTGGAACCGACAATGTCTTGGAAGCTCCATTAGAATATTTGCTTATAATTATATGTAAAAATCTCTAATAGCAGCCCAAAAATAATAGCAAAATATAAAACATAAACTCTATTTTAGACTTAGAGAAGAAAATATTCCAGAATTTTAGCCAAGTTTTACAAATTACAAGGCAGCTTGAAAAATTAAACAGAGGCTGTATATTTATTTATTGAAAATGCATCTCTACCAAAAAAAACAATTAAAGACTAAAACATAGATTAAAAATATAGACTTATTTGGAAACTACAACCTTGCATGATAGACATGCTTTATTTTGCAATAAAAACAACTACAAACTAAATAAAACTTTAAAAAAACTGAAGAAACTAACTATCCAATAAATCCTTTTATTTAGGTGTTGCAACATCGATTATCAACAAATTAATGTTGCTACTTCTTTGAGGTTTTAGTCCAGCGCCTTCCATCCGCAATGAAAAAACTTAAGGCTTCTCCTTGCCATAGCTCTTGCTTTGTGTCTCTGTTCATAGTTTAACTGCGCTCTCTGCTTCTTTGCAGCGATAAATAGCTCTGGTCGAAGAGTGGTTGTCTCTTCAACTGAACGAACTACTCAATACTAGTGACTTCTGCATCATTCTTAACAACAGGAACGTCAGGAATAACCTCGTCTTCAACCAAATGCTCTACATTTTTCCAGTTATCCGTAGTTGAAAAACACTAGAAACAGAGGAGAAACCCAAATATGGGTTCTGTTGAACACAGGCCCAGTATATTAATTTATAAGGAATTACGTCATAAATGTTTAGTATACTATAGCAAGGAGGTAGCTGCAATATTAATATAATGTAGGTGAGGTAGTTATTTGTAGATCATTTTGGTAGTTGTGTGGAAACATCTTTCTGGTCTGTGTCGACAATCTGGAAACTTCTTTATAGTCTATTGTTTGACCAATGATTAATTTATCATTCTAACAACCCTCATAAGTTAATCGTCTAATTGTTTTCAATATCCCTCCATAATTTAGAAACGATGCGTCCTAGCTTATAGCCTTGTTAGGTACCCATTACAATCATTTATTCCCTACATACAATAGTTGGAATTCACTAGAACCCCTGAATGACAAACATGTGACAGTCATGTGACTGCTCGTAAGCCTAAAATATATCTAAGAAATACAAACTTAGTTTCACATAATGCCTTGGTAAATATATCAACAATCTGGTCCTCTATCTTGCAATATTGAAGATGAATAACATGTTGTTGGATGAGATGCCTGATGTAATGGTGATAGACCTTAATATGTTTTGTGGGAGCATGAAACATTAGATTCTTAGACAATGAGATGACACTTTGATTGTCACAATGAAATATGGAAGGTCTTGTCTGATGTTGCTTGATTAGAGCACTGATACATTTACAACAGGTTGACAGGTTATACAATGACGAAGAAAACACACATTGCATACCTATCGGCAGACTAGAGGACATAATAGCTATTACAGATGTCTTCAACACCTATGAACACTTTCAGTAATCAAGCTTGCACATTTAAGAAAACACTAACTCAAAACAACTCGAGTTCTATAGTAGTGATTCCATGAAGGTGGTAGTTTAATACTCTACAGCCAAATGCTCTACATTTTTCTAGTTATCTGTCACATCCCTATTCTCATTTTCTTCATTTTGCAACGATGAATCTTCTTTCCCACCTCTCCACCGGTCCTGGGACCTGTTGAACACTAGTGTTTTCACTTTTTTCATCCCACCAATGTACGCAACGCTTGTTCGAGGCTAAAGACTTTTCGTACAATTATTTCAGTACCCATCAAATCAAAAGCAGTTGGTTGCACCCCATAACTGGGTTATGCCGCCCATAACCCGGTTATGGGGTGCAATTCCCTGTTTGGATGCCCTTTTTGAAAATGGGAATGTGGATTTGCATAACCCCATTTTACTGAAAATGTGGATTTCGTAATTCCACCTCAGGAGGTGGAATGACTTTCGAATCCACGGTTTTGTGCTCAAATAAGCCCATTTTAATCTTCCCGTCGGGTCCGGGCAACTCCACGTCCGTCTGCAGTCTGCTCTGAATATCGCTGAACCTTCAATCACACGGAACGTATTGATCGATGATATCCCCAAAATGCTACCGGGATTCGAACCAAACAGGGATTTTATGCATAACCAGGGTTTGGACAACCAAGGTTATGCATAACCAGGATATGCTTCATAACCAGGGTATTTTTAATTCCCCAACCAAACGGGCCCGTTAGTGGTTGCCACAAATCTTTCACGTATAAGTAGTCTTCTATCTGCATCTTCAAAAATTTATAATAGTGGTCTTTAAAGATTTCGACCTTTCCTTCATCACTCGCCATTGCTCCCACTTAAGTTCGAATTTCTCCTGCCAACGATCAAGCAAAACCTACTCTGATACCAATTGTTAAATATGAAACCCGACAGTCACTTTGTTTTCCCTCCGATAATCTTTAACTCTTCATATTCAGGATGATACTTTGTGATTGCTTATAAAAGCATAATGCTGTTGTATATTTTATAATTTTGAAGAATTGAATAAAAATGATTGCGATAATTGAAAGTAGATGTAAGCAATTGCCCAACCACTGTAAATCTATGTCACCATTGAATCTCTGTTTTTGTTATTTGTTTTTATTTATCAGGCACTCTATATCCCGAACCATCATCCCTCTCTTTTACTTTGTCCTTATTATTTAGTAGTATTGGATTTATCCGAGCATCTTGATCCCCACTTACGAAGTAAACAAAACTATTTTGTTCATATCCTGCAATCACGGAATTCCATGAGATCGAATTTCTTTTGTGGCAGATTGTCAAACAGTTAGCGTGTGTTGTCTGTGCTTCAAAATTTTGCAAACATGTTTATCCATCTGACAATGGGTGTGCATATCATGTTACATCTGCAAATTGCAATTGCTGGAGAATTTCAAAAGTTTTTTCAACAAATCCATTTCTTAGCATTTTTTTGTTTAAGAATCAGTCATTAATATGTGATATTTACAACCCGAAGTTAAACAATTCTATACTCGTCTATTCTTCTATTTGTATACGTGTCTCCCACAGCATTTCCAACTACAGTATCTCATACATTTACTCCTGCAGTGCGCCAACTTGTCAAATTGTCTAAGTGCTAGTACAACTCGAATTTACAATGCGTGGTCAGTAAATTACGCCCTGAATTTTGGGGCAAACAAATCGTCCAATGCAAGAGAGATAAGCTCTGTACATTGCAACTATGACAACTGACAAATGTTCCCGCACTTTTCAAACTCTAGAAAACGTGGCATACCCACATAACACTAGCAAGTGTATATATATTCGCTACTCTGGAAATGTGTCATTCAATATCTCTGCAATTCATAGCATTGCTTTCAGTGTGTTGGTGTGATCGAATCAGTTTTTCATTTCTCAAATTGTGTTTTGTTTAGAAAAGAAGAGAAGAGCAAATATGTCGAGCATGGAGAGTGCAAAGGCTTTTGGGCAGGAGAAGAGCGACCAAGCTCAACAACATGCCCAAGTAATACCTTTCTTCAATATCTTTACAATGCATTTGTTATGGCTGAATTTGTGTTCATATTTTCCTGTGTTTAAACTTTTAGGGTATGAAGGAGAGTGCTGAAGAGAAGGCTTGTGAGGCGAAGGAAAAGGCTTGTGAGGTCTCCCATCAGAGCGAGGGGAAAGCAGATGGAACTGCTGAAGTGGCCAAGGAGAAGGCTTTTGAAGCCAAGGAACAAAGTGGCTCTATATTACAACAGGTTTCTCATTTTTACTTGCCATTTATTCAATCTCTGGTTTCTCATTATCGGTGTTTCACTTTTTCTAGTAAATGGGTATGTTTGTTTCTTTGTTTTGAGTTGTGGGTATGTTTACACAGGCTGGGGAGAAAGTGATGGGAGTGATGGAGGGAGCAGCGGATATTGTGAAGAAACCCTTCAATGGAGGCAACTAGACCATTGTTAGGATGTTTGTCGTCTTGTTTTAGTGCTGCTCATTTGCTTGTGCTTGTGTTGGTTTTGTGGATAATAAAAGTGGGTTGTTGTTGTCTGTGGACGTTTATTAGTCAATATGTAAATTATTTTTTTGTCAATCAGTTTGTGTCATATCATCAGTGTCTTGTCTTGGATTCAAATATGGGAGATGAAATTTTACCTAATTGGGGACACATCTTCATGACATGAATTCCAAATGATTTGTTGCAGATTAAATAATTGATGAATAAGAATTTGTTGTACACATTGGATTTGATTCACAATTTTTTTTGGATGCAAAAATGTATTTGAGTTCAATTAAACAATTATACATTTAAAAAAATATTATTTGAAAACTTTTTGTTTTTAATGTTTGAGTAAAATAAGTTGCTTTGATGTATTGTAATTTTTAGATCAGAGAAATGGCACAGCATTCTAATATTTTGGTTTGAGGAAAGTAAGTTACTTTTATGTATAGTAATTTTTAGATTAGAGAAATGACACAACACTCTGGTTTGAGGAAAGTAAGTTACTTTGATGTATACTAATTTTTAGATTGGAGAAAATGTGAACACTGTTAATATTTTGGCTTTCATTCTCATGATGGTTTACAAAATGTGATTGGTAATATTTTGGCTTTCATTCTGATGATGGTTTACAGAATGTGATTTGAAATATGAATGTGAAAATTCATACACAATCAAATTCAAAAATAAGTTTCTATTCAAAGAAAACTTGAATATCAGTTCACAAAATTTTGATAGAGAAACTTAAGAAAAAGATAATAAATTCTTTCAAATTAAGTCTTTTGCAATACAATTTCAAGAAAGCCACAAATTAAAGATTCTTTAAAATAATACTTAATTACCAAAATCAATTAAAAATTCTATACATAATAACAATTTTATTATAGTTTTTAATTCTAATTCTAGTACTTCTACATATTTTAATGCATAAGATAAAAACATTGGATTTATTCACACATCTTAAAATTGAAAGAAAAAAAGTGATAATTGAAATGCAATTTACAAATATTTGCAAAGTGAAGAAATAAATTTTATTTTAATTCTTCTAATAAAACTTCAATATTTTGATTACCAAAGAAATGAGTTGAATTTTAAGATTTAAGAGGAAAATATAATAATTAAAATTCAACTTAAGATTTTTCAAATTGAAAAAAACTATTAAAAACTTTCATAAATCAAAATTGTAAAGTTTAAATTAAGGAAAAATTGAGAGGAAAATACTAAAATTAGAAATTTGAAAAAATATTGGGAGGCAAGTACTAAAATTAAAATTAACTCTTTTATGTATTTATAATAGTAAAAATGTGTTATTAAATATAAATTTTAATTTACTTTTATTTTTAATTTGGAATAATGTCTTAATGAATTAATATATTATAAGTTGTATCTTTTCTGTAGAAATGAACTTGTATATCAACTCTTACATGCATTGAACTTATGTTTTTTTACGTATCTTTATATCATGTTTATCCATTTCTAGTTCAACTAGTTTATCTATTTAAATGTGATTAGCTATGTAATCTTATTTATAATTTAATTATTTCAATCACAAATACGTGTTCATCTAAATTTAACTTATATCTCCAAGATAAATATGAGTTCCCCTATTTTCTCACAATATGAAGAATCATAAAGATTACTAGAAAGATTGACATAGGTCAATTCTATATTTCACAATTCCTAAATTATATATGAAGCTCGAGGTTGAACAAGCATTAAGAGGGAAGGAAATACTCATAAATAACTCTTGTAACAAACATTGCCCCTATTTTACTAATGTGTGGTACCTGGTGATGTCCTTTCTTAATGTTAATTGGGTAATGTCTAACTCTATGAGGATGTTTATTGACCAATAGAGTTTCTTCCCTCTTAATCACCCAATAATAAAAAAAAGTAAGGGCTCAGATCTCCCTTTCCTTACCTCTAACATATGGAAAGAAAAAAATAATAGAATCTTCAGGAACCATTCAAGAAACAACTTTATCCTATTTTAGATTATCAAACATCAAGTTATGGAAAACCAGAATGTTGCTATCTGTGGGAAAGGAAAGATCTTGCCCAATCTTAAAGAGTTGAGGATAAACCAGAAATTGGACATACACCAGAACCTCATGAATATCAATTGGACTAGTATTATGTAGAAAAAGTTAACTAGATGGATTCCTTCAGTTCAGGGATCGGTTAAGTGTAATGTTAATGGTTGTGTGAAGGAAAAACTGGGGATCTCAAGTAATTGGGGAGTTATTAGAGATTGGAAAGGGACTCTTATTGAAGGATTCAACAAAAACCTTGGTGTTGGCTCCAATAATCATGTTGAATCTATTGCTTCTTGGCATGGTATAAAGCACCTCAAGAACCCGAGTTATGATAAAGTCATCATAAAAGGAGACTCCAAAATGATTATGGACTATCTAAAGGGAATTTTTCGATGTCCTTCGTATCTATCAAGTATTTTGGAGGAATTCAAAAGAATGTTATCTACTTTCATTCAATATAAAATTCATCATACGCTAAGAGAAGGAAATAGTTCTATCGATTCTATGGCTAATTTTTTCCTAAACTCCCAAGATTGATGCTATATCACCTTTGAGAAATGTCCTCAGATTTAAATAAATTTTAGCGAATGAGAGAAGACAATGATCTAGTCTATTTTTCTTCGCTTTGGAGTAATATTCTCATTATTAGTATTTTCTAATATCTAATCTAAGGTTTTGTTTTGAGAGGAGTAATATGATGCTTAAGTATTTGAAAGAAAATCTTGGCTATACTACGAGATTTATGGAGAACAACTATTTATCCAATTGCATGTTGATTAATTTATACCTAGATGGTAATGTGAAAGGTAGTTTTAAAAATAGAAAGTAGGACCCCTCATCGACTTACTTCATGGAAAGGAAAGTCTTTAGACACTTTAGGAGAGAAGATGATTTGTCTAACATGTCTTTATTTCATACTTTGCTAAAGTAATATCAAATGGGGTCTTGGCTTAGCTGGCATCCATGTTTGCATAAAATTTGGAAGGGCATGCGATATCAATATAAGGATATCTCATTTAATTTAATTGTCATGGGCACAAGTGATTATGACATAACAAAGGCCACCCTTTATTGTAAGTGTCTTTTCAACACTATGAAGGATCATTTTCAAATCTTTTTAAGCAACCAATGTTGTCATATAATATTGAAAGGTGATGATAAAATACTTATTGTTTAACATGATGGCATAATATTATCATCTTCAAGAAGCTTCATGGTTGATTTGGAAAGAAGTGTAAACATGGTTTCTTGTTTTATATTGAAACCGGTAATTGTGGGCTTTTTCAAATGACTGCCCGCGATCTCTAGCTGAATCTTGCTAAGGTGAAAGTGATGGGTGGGACTATAAAAAATTTTGAGCCCAAGGACTATAGAGATCTTATACAGAATACTAAATTATGGGATGCCTTCACTAGGGCAGAGATGATGCCTTAGTTTCAAGCTATGCGAGGATACAAAAGTACCCTCTCTATGAAATTTTGTAACTCTTGACACCAAGGGAATGTTTCCTTTAGGAGTATTAAGTTTTGTGTGACCCAAACGAAATTTATTATAGAGGCTATGGGAATGAAGTGTGATGGTAAAAGAGTAAAAAAGTGCAGCTCAGGGGACTATAAATTTTTCATGAAAAGGTTCTTCAAGAAAGCATAAAAGCTGGTAGTGGGTGCTAATAAAAATGGGTATGACATATCTTCTCTTCCTCCTCCTTATGCTTTGGTCTATTTTTATGTCATTTTCAATAATTTATGCTAGAGATTTGTTGCACTACTTTTCATGGATAGCACTTCCCCATTTTAAACCACATTAGATATGGCCAAAGGATCAATGCTCCCTTCTTTCTATTTTCATCCTTAAGAAACAACATTGCTAAAGGAGCCTCACCTCCACATTAGGAGTTAATGTACCCTCTGTACCAAAATGAGTATGATAACTCTCCATTTTATAGCCACCTCCTCTCTTACCTTCAACAAAAGATGAACCATAATGTTGAACCATCCTGAAGCTCTATTAAAATTTAGGTCATTGAGAGAAGTCCCTTACTTGAAAACCCTAACCATAACCATGAAGGTAAGAGAAAAGGAAAAAAATCCTAAATTTGTTATTCCTAAAATCTCTTTGGAAGTTTCTCTATTTGATACTACTCTTTCTAAAAGTAAACCCTCTTCTTCAAAGCCTCACCCTACAAAGTGAAGAAAACTAGTAAAGGGGCTAAGACAATGATCCCTCTTATTGATGTTGACAAGGAAGAAGATGACATAGAGGAAATTGAACACCAAGAGGATATGAAGCAGGATATGAGTTCTAGGGAAAGGAGTTAGTTTGTCTATTGAACAAAGAGAGATAGGGAAAAATTAAGACATGGAGGAAGTAGTACCAGAAATTTATTTTAATATGAACCTAATGAAGATGAGTCCATGGATGAATCTAAGGATATAGACTATGAGAGGGAAACAAGGATTCAGGGGAAGAGGAAAAATAAAATTTAGTTGATTTAACAATGAATAAAAATAAATTGGAGGAAGCTCTTAATATGTCTTGTGATTCCCTTTTTCTTTTTGGTGAAGAGTGTGCACGGATAATACTCTTACTACGCATGACCTAGGCACCAAAAATGATATCCCCTCCAAAAATTCTTGATCAAATCAATTATCTCTAGATTAGACTGGCTACTCTCGAGGACTCTACTACTTTTTCTAACATTACCAAGGAACAATTTAGCACTGACAACTCTTCTTTGTGCAGGGTTCTAGAGGGGCTCATACATAATTTTGTCTTTAGTGTCGTAACTGGAAAGAGAAGAATGAGGAAAAGTGTGAAGAAAATGAAGGTTGATGATCACAATGAGGAGGAAGCTTAGGACATGGATATTGAGGACTAGAATGGTGAGATGAAATGTCTCTCAAAAAATTGGTAGAAGATTTCAAAGTTTAATGGAAACAAAGATAAATATTCTTAGGGTTTCTTTTATTTTGGTTGTGTTAGACTGTGTTAGTAGTTTTAGTATAGTTAAAATTTTGCGTAGATATTGTTTTTTTGTCACAAATCATAAGGGTATAGACTCTATTGGTAGTGATCATATTTTTATCAACAATTACTCTCGCATATACCTTATGATGGTGAAAAACTAAACTGATGATATTTTTAATTATAGTGATAAGATAAGGATAGTTGTGGATACTAAAAAAATTATTTTGTATTTTTGATTGGTTATGGGTAGTGCTGGTTTTTGGGTGCTTCTAAATGTAATAGCTTGAAGTAGGGGTTATTGTGATGCAATGTGATCTTTTGTGTTGTTGTAAATTGGGATCAGGGACCTCTCCATGTTGAATGAATAAAAAATTTACAATGCACAACATACATATACATATACATATACATATACATACATATACATACATACATATATA
>MU228157.1:374985-391147 GCA_018584345.1 Thuja plicata | reverse complement strand
CATGACCCCTTTTGACCCATTTGAATTCTCAAGTGTGTCCCAAGGGGTCTTAGGACCCCTTAGGACATACTTGAGCTTTCAAATGGGTCAAAAGGGGTTATGGTGACTTCCTAGTGGTCCTAGTACACCTTATCATGCACTAGGACCCCTACAAAGTCACCATGACCCTTTTTTGACACATTAGAACACTCAAGTGTGTCCTAAGAGGTCATATGACTCCTTAAGACACACTTGAGTGTTCTAATGTGTCAAAAGGGGTCATGGTGACTTCGTAGGGGTCCTAGTGCATGATAAGGAATACTAGGACCCCTAAGAAGTCACCATGACCCATTTTGACACATGAACACTCAAGTGTGTCCTAAGGGGTCATTTGACACCTTAAGACACACTTGAGTGTTCTAATGTGTCAAAAGGGGTCATGGTGACTTCCTAGGGGTCCTAGTCCATGATAAGACATACTAGGACCCGTAGGAAGTCACCATGACCATTTTTGATCCATTTGAATGCTTAAGTGTGTCCTAAGGGGTCATAAGATCCCTTAGGACACACTTGAGAGTTCTAATGTGTTGAAAGGGGTCATGAGGACTTCCTAGGGGTCCTAACGCGTGATAAGGTGTACTAGGACCCCTTAGGTCCCTCTGTGACCCTTGAGAACACATTGGAACACTCAATTGTGTCCTCGGAGGTCACAAAGGGACCTAAGGGGTCTTAGTACACCTTCTTATGTGTTAGGACCCCTAGGAAGTCCCTATGACCCTTTTCGACACATTTCAACACTAAAGTGTGTCTCAAGGGGTCGTATGACCCCTTGGAATACAATTGAGTGTAGAAATGTGTTGTCGGGGGCTACATAGGGACCTAAGGGGTCCTAGTACACTTTTTCAAGCGTTAGGACCCCTAGGAACCCTCTATGACCCATTATACCGGTGTAATTAACCTATATATCAATATGTCCTATATAATATATATATTATATATATACTACTCTTGATTTTATTATATATACAACAATATTTTATATATAATATATAATACATATATATATATTTTACATACAATTTAAATATGAAGATATCATGTGATATATTGTTAAATACATATTAATATATATAATACATATAAAATAATATATAATATATGATTCATAATGTAACATTTAATATTAATATATATTATATAATATTTAATGTAAAATGTATGTTATATAATATTTAATATATAATCTAATATATAATTTAATATATATAATCTATAATATTTATAATATATAATATAATATATAATCTGTTATATAATCTAATATGTAATATCAAAAAATGAGAGGGAGAAAGGGTTTGAAAACAAATTTAGAGGGAGAAAGGAGAGGGAAACTTCAAAATTCAAAATTCTGTCAGGATTTTTGGGTACCCGAAAAAATTAGGTACCCGATTAGGCTCGGTATTGCTTTGTGCGCCAAACCTACCTAGTCAACTCTTCAAATGTCCCAAAAATGTATTTTTCCCCTGTTTCTCTGAGTTTCAGACTTCGACCATGTAGCTGACGACTTTTTCTTCACCCAAAATTGAAGAAACAAAAAGGGTATTTTAAGGAGATTATCATCTTTCTATCGATATAATTGCTGTCAAATTTAGAATTCGGTAAGTAATTATTAGTTATTTTCTAATTGAGTTACCTCTAAAGTGTTGATTTACATACTGATTGAAAAATGGCTATAAATTTCAGACGGTATAACATTTTTGAAATCCAAAAAATGCGTCACGTTCTATGCTTCACCTACTATAAGGGAATTTTTTTTTTTTGAATTTGGTAAAGTTTTCAATGAGTTAAGGTGGTCAGACATGAGAGTTTGTTTATTCTAAAAATGTTGTAGCAGAAAATTCATAATTAATTGTTTTTTTGGAATAAAATTACACAAAAGTATGCGTCACATCCGGGCATGAGTCTACTATGTATATCTAAAATCTTATAAAAAAATATTATCATTTGATCATGATTAAGGTGGTCAGACATAGACCTACTTCTTATTTTTTTCATGAAATTTTTGTAATACTGCATTGAAATCTATACTTTTCACCAATTATATTAATCTTTTTTTAGAAAAGGCCTTGTAGTTTAGAAACTACATTCAATTTCCTACAGATTCTATTCTTACAACTTTTTGGTATTAGGTTGCTAGCTAGTTCAAATTTTCACGTCAAATTGACTAACCCTGATTTGCTAATTTTTCATTACCACTTAAGGGCATAGTTTGGCCCCTCATGATCTTGCACATACCCATACACATACACATACACATACACATACACATATGCACACATACTGATTGTTCTTTTTTCATTGTGATTTTAATAAAAAAATGAACAAACTTACCATGTATGATAGGGTTAATTTTGAGATCTGGAAGTCTCCAATTACACAAAAAATCTAACCACCAAGATTCATCACAATGATAAATCCCTAACATCATTAGATAAATATTGATAATAGAATGCATAAATAACAATAAATCAAATCAATTAAATCAAATGAAAATGCAAACTGATTTGCCCTCCTTTGTTATTTTCCTTCTTAATACAATGTGGGATCTCAGATTAAGCTCAATTGGATAACATAAGAATTCAAAGTGTGTGGTTGTAAATTATGAGAGTTTTCTCTCATTATATAGACTTTCTAGTTTCAATCTGGATTCTCTGATTGAGGAGATGACTGTGATTGATTGAAGAGTGAACTCAACTTTATTGAGGAGTTGAATTTAAATGGATTGATTAGTGAAGTGAATTGATTGACTTGTTAAGAGAATAGATTAATTTTTTAACTTATTGTTAGGAATAGTCCCAAGAGATAACTGAGAGGGGGGGGTGAATCAGTTATCTACTAGATTCAATTCTTTATTCAATTAAGTACATAATAACATTAAACCTAAACACAACAAGATAAAACAGAATATAACACCACAATTTTGGTTACGAGGAAACCTAGAATAGGTAATAAAAACCCAGTGGGAATTAGCACCCACAAAGAACTGCACTAGAGTATAATGATCCCTATTAGAAGATTTTACAACCATGTTAAGAGTTGATCTTTACAATGCAATAAGTACAGTGACCTGGTCAAAGGTCAGACCCTGTTAGGAGTCTTTTACATATAACCTTGTTAGGGGTGAGTACACATAGTATCCAATAGCACATTGCTTAAATGATGAAGGTTGCAACCCTCTGTACAATAGATATACAATATATCTAATATTTGAACTATTTAAGTAGACCTGTTATCTTGATCAATTCCAGTGACTTGTATAATCTTTTTGCTTCTTCACATAGATCTTTAACTGATGAATGATGTAGCTTTACTATTCTAATACATCAGACATTCTACTCTATAACTGTCACAACTTATCTCTTGTATTTCTTTTCGTTTTCCTTGGCGATCACAAATGAACTACTATAAGTATCTTCCTCAAAAGATATGATTAGGCTGGCTGTAGGAAGCCTTTCAACAACTTCCTTGTTGGCTAAACTAAGCACGCAACATAATTAGAACCGTGCAACTCAAAATGAATAGACGCATCGCTTCACATAGTCGGCTCCACCAAAATAACTCAAACATCACACTTTAGATGAAACATGTTAAGCACCTTTGGTTAAACATTCTTAACTCACAACTAAACATGAATCTGAACACACATATCCCAAAGAAAGGCGCAACTGAAGAAACAATCAAGTTACTGTTGGCTCTTAATAACAATCTTCTGAAACTATAGTTGTTAAATAGATCAAAATAAATCAACTTTAAATGTACTATTGAATCTATGTGTATGAACATAGCATAATAAATATTTCTACAACATACAAATAACCGTGCAAGGCTCCAACATATCCCTATAAATAATTAAATACAAAACACTCCAGTATACTATATGTTGTCATCAATGACAAACATACAGTCAACTATTTGCACAAAGGCAAATCTCCAACAATCTCCCCCTTTGACATTGATAACAACATATGATATGAAAAACACCATCAATCCAAAAGCATCTTCTTTCTTTTTACAATCTTCTGAATATCCTCATCAAAATTTCCTCTTAACTGTTGCATCTCTTTTTACTATGTTTTTATTTTCATGACTGTATATTCCCTTAGAGTATATTCTCCCCTTACTATATACTCCCCTTTGACATCAATGGCAAAGGATGCCAAATACAAATAAGCACAGGTACTACTCCTGAAGCAGAGTAGTCAACCAATTGTCAGTCACCAAGGACTGATGCACTTGTTGCAAATTCTAATCAGACTCAAGAAAGGGAATTACTCCCAGCTTCTTGCTGAGATACTCAGAAGTATCTTTTGATAAAGGTTTCGTAAATATGTCTGCTAACTGTTCTTTGGTGCTCACATTATCCAACTTCAATTCTCTTTCTGCAATATTTTCTCTTAGAAAATGATATTTTATTTCTATGTGTTTTGTCTTTGCATGCATCATAGAGTTCTTTGACATATTAATAGTTCTAGTGTTGTCACAATGAATAAAAATAGGATAATTAATTTGAATTCCAAAGTCTTTAATCATCTGCTTGATACAAACAATTGTGGAACAATTGTAATGGTGCTGCTACATACTTAGCTTTTGCTGCTGATTGAGAAATACAGTTTTGCTTCTTGCTTGTCTAAGTAACCAACCTATCTCCAAGAAATACTACTCCTCCTGAGGTACTCTTTCTGTCATCAAGGCAACCTACCTAATCTGCATTTGTATACACATAAAGTTCTACATTATCTGAGTTAGGATACCATAAACCATAGTCTATAGTCCCTTTTAAATATCTGAATATTATTTTTATTTACATTAAGTGATTTTGTTTTGGTTCAATGACAAATCTTCCAACAATGTCGACTGCATTAGAAATATTTGGTCTAGATTGAGTAAGATATATGAGTTTTCCAATCATAGAATTGTATAGTGTTTTGTCAATTGCTGTAGAGTCATCATTTTTAGAAAGCTTGCTTCCTGTTATCATAGGGGTGCTTACTAGCTTGCAATATTCCATCTTGAATGTCTTCAATATCTCCTTCACATATTTAGACTGATTTATGAATATACCTTTGTCTATTTGTTTTACATTTAATCCCAAAAAGTATTTTATAGGTGTAAGGTAGCAAATAGAGATAGGGTTTAGAACAATGGATATTTTCTCATAAAAGTATCCCTATGCACATATTCTCTACTTACATTTAATTGTATTTGATAAGGGGTGCAAATCTGGAAATGTTTATAAAGAATAGTGGAGTAAAATACATACCTCTAGAAAAGAACCTACTGAAAACCCTATTAGATAGTCTCAGAAACTATTGATTTCCATCTTTCTGAAACCAAAACTGCGAGATTTGCAAAACCCTGAAATCTATTTCTTTTCTAAGAAAGGTTGATTTTGACCTAGTTGAGAATGTCGACCTTTACCCAAAACTTCTGATTTTGACCTAGCTCAGGGTTGAGGTCGTCCTTGACCTAGGTTAGGGTCAACCTCAACACCAAAATCTCACCCTTGACCCCAAAAACTTGATTTGGACCTGCACAGCTCCGACGAAAAATCTGTTTGCACATCCTAGAAGTTTGCCAAAAAGGGTATCCAGATCTGCACTTTAATTCATTGTTTCAAACCTGTACCTACAATAAAAATGGATTTGTTTGTTGGGGGGAGGGGTTTTCCTTGGTCAAACCCTAATTTTGGAATTAACCTTATAATTGAATTGAAATTGCATAGGTAAACAAAGTAAATAAACAAATTCACCTTGCTTGTATAGAAGCCCTTGTGGTGGATTTGAATCCATGGATCCACAAGTATGTATGCACCAAATGGATGTAGAATGTAGAATTTCTGAAATAAATTAGTTGTAAATCTTCAAAACCAATCTTGAATGGATCTTGGAAGAGGAAGAGGCTTGGAGGAATGTGGATGGAGAAATCTTCAACAAGAGAGCTCCATAAAGCTTTGAATCCTTCAATGGCTACCAATGGATCTCCTTGATGAATTGGATGCTTGAATTCTTGAATTCTTGAGAGTAAATACTTGCTTCAAATATTTCTTCTTAGCTTGTCTCTTCAAGTCTTGAGTTCTTGTGATTATGCTTGATGATGGTTGCTTGTGGTTAGAGAAAATGAGAGGAGAAAGCTTCCTTATATACAAATCAAGGGAACAATCTTATAGAGAGGCTCACATAGGAGAATTAAATTCTAATTGGACCCATGCCCCTGGAAGAGGACCTATATTAAATATAATTTAAGAGTCATCATTTTAGAACCCAAAACAGCCGACTCGGAAGTGGGAATTAAAGTTTTCCAAAGCCCGAGATCCAAAAACCCTAGAAATCTGGGATTTGGACCAAAAGTCAGAAAAAGGTTGATTGTGACCTAGGTCAAGGTTGAGGTTGACCTTGAACTAGGTCAAGGGTGAGGTTGACCTTGACCTAGGTTAAGGGTGAGGTCAACCTTGACCCAGAAAGGTTGATTTTGACCCTAAGGTCAAAAATCTCAGTTTTTCAGTTTTGGATGTCAGAAATAGGCTGGAAAAGTGGGAAATAAGGTGAATAGGGGAAAAAGCCAGATCTAAGTTAGAGACCCATTAAAGGTTCTTGACATAACCCCAAACCACTTACTCAGAAGGCTAAACTAGTCTACAATGGAAGTGCTTCCATTTTCTGACTATACAATAGGTCCAATCATGCTCATTTCAAACTTGCTCTGCATCTCTTTAGCAAAGTCTCCACAAAGCTTGTCATTACCTCCAAAAATAACATCATCAACAAAAATAGCAACAATTAATAATCCTTTAGGTGTCTCTCTTATGAATAAGTTACAATCTGTTTCTCCCTTCTTGAATCCTATCTCTGTCAAGTAGCCATCAAGTCTCTCATACCATGCTCTTGGGGCCTGTTTGAGTCCATAGAGGGATTTCTTTAGTCTGCACACCATGTATGGTTTGTCTTATAAATTAAATCCTTAAGGCTATTATATGTAGACTTCTTCCTTCAAGTCACTATTCAGAAATGCTGACTTGACATCCATCTAATATACTTTAAAGTTCTTGAATGTTGCATAAGCTAAAAAAAATTTAATAGCTTCCAGTCTGCTCAGAGGGGAAAATGTATCAGAGTAGTCAATTCCTTCTCTTTGTGCATATCTTTTACACACTAGTCTTTCTTTTTTTCTTACCACTGTACCATCTTCATTCACATTGTTTCTAAATATCCACTTAGTTCCAATCACATTTTTGTCACACGGTCTAGGGACCAATTCCCATGTGGCATTCTTAATTATCTGATCTAATTCTTCTTGTATTTCATTTTGCCAATCTAAATAATTACAAGCATCTTCAACACTTAAGGATTCAATTTGTGAAAGTAAACATACCTCTTCATCAACGGTTAAACCTTTTGCTTTAGATCTTGTCAAAATTTTACTATTTTGATCTCCAATGATATCTTCTTTTGAATGGTATCTAGATGTGTATTTTGGAATTTTAGGTGTGACACTCTCATCTATAATCTGTGATTCCTCTTCACTTGGTTTAGGGTTATTGCATGATACATCAATACAGTCAAACATTTCTTCAATAACTATTTCTTTACTGATAGGTCTACGTTTATCTTCAATCATAGGTGCATAATAATAGTATTTCTCTTGAATCATGAACTTCTCATCAATATTAACATGAACACTTTCAATGATTTTCTTCAACCTAAAATTAAAACATTTGTAAGCTTTTCTCTTAGTAGAGTAACCAATAAAAATACCTTCATCACTTCTAGCATCAACCTTACCAACACCATTGTCTCTCTTGATGTAACACTTGCTTCCAAAGATTCTGAAGTATTTTACTGTAGGCACATTCCCAAACCAAAGTTCATATGGTGTCTTGTCTGCACCTGGTCTTAGTTGAATTTTGTTGATAGTATAGACTGCTTCTCTCCAAAAGGTGTGCACAATTTTTCCTTCAATCTTGATAGTGCACACTGTGTCAATTATGACCCTATTTCTCCTTTCTTCAATTCCATTCTGCGGAGGGATTCTAGGTGCACTTAGCTGTCTTTTGATCCCATGTTCTTCATAGTACTCAAGAAACTTTTCAAAGGTGAATTATCCTCCTCTATCAGATCTTAGACACTTTATCTTTAATCTAGACTCATTTTCAACTTTAGGTTTGAATATTTTGAACTTCTCAAAAGCTTCAGATTTATCTTTTAAGAATGCAACCCACATTAGTCTGGAGAAATCATCAACAAACAAAATAAAATACCTTTCACCATAGTATGATCTTGTTTCGATAGGTCCACATAAGTCTGTATGCACTAGATATAATTTGTTCTCTGCGGAGTTCTATTTTCTTCTGAATGAGTTCCTCACATGCTTTCCCATCACACATTCCCTACACATGGTATCAACTGGTCTTGCAATACTAGGAAGGTCTCTTACTGCCTTTACATTTCTTATCTTTACTATGTTGTCAAAATTTATATGACAAAGTCTTTTGTGCCATAACCAACTGTCATCCACTTTTGCAACAAAACAACTTACTTCAGAGTTGAGCTGAAAGACATTACCTTTAGTCTTTGAACCTGATGCAACTATGCCTCCTTCTTTGTTATTAATGATGCACTTGTTTTTTTTGAATTCCAACTGATATCCTTTATCGAGCAACTGTCCAACACTTAGTAAGTTATGATGTAAACCATCAACATACAGAACATCATCTGTTCATTCTTTCCATATAGAGTGATTGATCCTCTACCTATGATAGGTTTAGGAGTGTTATCTCCAAATCTAACCATGGCACCTTTGTACTTATCCAGATGTACAAATCTATCTTTTTCTCTTTTCATGTGATGTGAACATCCGCTATCAATGATCCAATCCGTTCTGATGTCTGCTTGGGAAACTAATGCCAATTCTTGTGCTTTCTTTTCTTCTTCAATTTCTATTTCATCAAACATTTTTTCAATATCTTCAATTGCAATGAATCCAATTTCATCTTCTCTTGAATCATCATCAGTCACACCATCTTCAGCATAGTAGCATTACTTTGTATATTTAGGCTTGTAATATGTTTTAAACTTCTTGACTCTTGTAGGACACTTGGATGCAAAATGTCCAACTTTGTTACATGAAAAAAATTTGAATGGTAACTGTCCTTCATATTTTCCTTTTCCTTTCCTTTCTTTCTTAGTGATCATAGCAATGATTTCTTCTAGTTCTTTATCAACTTATTATTTCTCAATATTACTATAAGTGCTCAAATATTTCATACCATGGACTGAGGCTTTGAAGGTTGTTTCAATTTTAGGTTCTGTCTTCAATCTTGATATCTCAAATGCTGAAATTTTGCTGATCAAGGTTTCTCTTTTGAAGTCTTTTAAAAATTGCATAGTCTCATCCAAGATATTTATCTTGCTCTCATAATCTGTTGTCAGTGTAGTCATAAATTTGTCCATTATGACTTCCTCTAAAATTTCTCCACCATTGTTTCTGATTCCTGAAATTGCTTCATTAATCCTCTAATTGTAAGCTCTAATGTTTTCTTCAGGTAGCATCTCTAAATTGTTGTAGCTCTTCTTCCATGTCTTTCTACGTGCATTCTTTGCTTGGATGTCTCCTTCAAACATGCCTTCTAGGTACTTCCATATTTAATATTCTTTATTTTTCTTCTTAATCTCAGAAAACTCACTGTCAGATAAGGCACTAATAAGGGCTTCTTTGACAATTACATTTTGGGTGAATACTTCCTTTTGTTTAATAATGGAATCTTCTTCTGCAAGATCTTTCAAAGTAGGAACATCAATTGCATGAGTAGCTACCTCATAGATCTCAAAACAAATGCACTGTGGGTGTGTTATCATTTTGTTCTTCCAGACAAGATAATTCTCTCCATCAAACTTAGGACTCTCTTTTCTGAAATACGCTATTTGATCTACCTTAATATGTTAAGCTTTCTCACCAAGGCACTGGGCTCTGATGCCAATTGTTATGAATAGTCCCAAGAGATAACTGAGGGGGGTGGGGTGAATTAGATGTCTACTATATTCAATTATTTATTCAATTAAGTACATAATAACATTAAGCATAAACACAACAAGATAAAATAGAATAGAACACCACAATTTTGGTTACGGGGAAACCCAAATAGGTAAAAACCTCGGTGGGAATTAGCACCCACAAAGAACAACACTAGAGTATAATGATCCCTATCAGAAGATCTTACAACTCTATTAGGAGTTGATCTTTATAATGCAATAAGTATAGTGACCTGGTCAAATGTCGGACCCTATTAGGAGTCTTTTACAAATAACCATGTTAGGGGTGAGGACACACTATCCAATAACACACTGCTTAAATGATGAAGGTTGCAACCCTCTATACAACAGATATACACTATATCTAATATTTGAACTGTTTAAGTAGACCTGCTATCTTAATCAGTTCTAGTGACTTGTATAATCTTTCTGCTTCTTCACATAGATCTTTAACTGATGAATGATTTAGCTTTACTGTTCTAATACATCATACATTCTGCTCTGTAACTGTCATGACTTGTCTCTTGTATTTCTTTTAATTTTCCTTGGTGTTAAAAAATGAACTACTATATGTATCTTCCTCAAAAGATATTATTACATCGGTTGTAGGAAGCGTTTCAACAACTTTCTTGTTGGCTAAACTAAGCACGCAACATAATTAGAACCGCGCAACTCAAAATGAATAAACACATCGCTTCACATAGTCAGCTCCACCAAAATAACTCAAACATCACACTTCAGATGAACCACGTTAAGCGCATTTGGTTAAATATTATTAACTCATAAATAAACATGAATCCAAACACGTATATCCCAAAGATAAGCGCAACTGAAGAAACAATGAAATTATTGTTGGCTCTTAATAACAATCTTCTGAAATTGTAGCTGTTAAACAGATCAAGATAACTCAACTTTACCTGTACTACTGAATTTGCATGTATGAACATAGCATAATAAATATGTCTACAACATACAAATAACCGCGCAAGGCTCCAACATATCCCTACTGATGATTAAATACAAAACACTGCAGTATACTATATGTTGTCATTAATGACAAACATACAGTCAACTATTTGCACAAAGGCAAATCTCCAACAATTTGCATATGAGTGAACTGGTTTTGATTAGAGAATGTACTAGATTTGGTTTTTCAATTAGACATAGATTAGAAATATGAATAAATATATTTTTTAGTCAACATAATAGTTTTATTAGTCAAAAAAGGTGATTGAACAGTTATTAAAGGTGGTGGAATAGTTAGACTGAGACTTAGTGTTCGTTAGAACTAGAAGAATAAATCCAATTAAATAAATTATAAATTTGATTTTATTGCACATGTGGAATATGTAATAATAAAATTCATTTGTTTATGAGAGGAATAAATTAGTAAATTAAATAAATTATTATTTATTTAATTTTAGAAGAGATTGATGAAATAATTGCTATTATTACATAAATGTAATAATAACAATGAGGAAAGATTAATTAAATATGTAATTGTATAATTAATTTTAAAGATAGGGAATAATTAAATAACTATTTAATTATTTATAGAAGAATAAATGATGAGTATTAGTTAGAGATTTAATAATTAAATAATTGATTAAAATTAATTAATTATAGAATTTAGGGAGAAATATGAATTTAAATTTATAAAATAGTAGAAAGATGAAAATTAATTAAATAATAAAGATTATTTAATTTAAATAAAAAGGAATATTAGTGAAAGTGTCACGCGCGAGCAACAAGTCAGTTTTAGGTGCCTACATTTTGCTCCTCTTTGATACAATGCATTTTCAAGTATTGTTTCAAAGAGTAATTAATAAAATTTATGTCCTAGTATGCCCTTGGAGAAAAGCGGTAGTAACTATGTAATAAATGGCCCCTCGAGATATTATTACTTGCAAGAACAATATGAATGATGTCTTTAAAGAAGAGGATGAAATGATGAAAGAGAAGAATAGTTAGTAAGAAGTGAAGATTGTTGGTAGGCTATGATGATAGTTCGGTCGATATTGAACATAGAGATTGTTGGTAAGAATCATGTCTAGTTTTAGGAAGGACCCATCTTATTTAAGACTAATGACAATGTATAGTTTCAAGGAAGCATACCCTATATAAGACAAGCGACAACATTTGGTTTCAGGAAAGATACATCTTGTATAAGAAAAATGATGATGTCTGGCTTTAGGAAAGACATATCATGTATAAGAGAAGTGATGAATTATTGATTGAACGATTTGATAAAATTGACTGATTGATTTAATCATTTTGATAGATTCATTTATTGTTTAAATAATTTTACTAATTTGATTGATTGAATGATTTGACTGATTTTATTATCGACTAATTTTATTGATAGAAGAAATACTAGTGACCTTACTAGATTTAGAATTGATTAGATGGATTAGGTGGGAAAATGAATCTTTGTTGGAATATAGAATTCATTAAAACCATATTATTTGAAATCTTCATTCTTTGAGAAATGATTTTTGATGCAGGAGCATCCTGGGTGTAAGGGCAATCTTGCATCACCCAAAAATATGTGTTTTTTATTCAATAAGGGCTATTTTGTACAAAGCTACTATTTTTAGAAACTTGTTATTTTTAGTAAGTTGGCCATTTGAACTCAGAATGTTCTAATTTTTCAGGTGAAGGATCATCTTAGTCATTTAAGCATGCCAGTTGAGTTTCATTGCCATAGCATCTGTATTGGCGAAGTTATTAAGGATTTACTGTTGAGATTTTAGGGTGCGAAACCTTTGAGCTCAATTTTTTGGACCTTAGAGGCTCCGGATCGAGGTCGAAATCCTGGTTGACTAGCGCTTCGCTTGTCACTCATAGTAGATCATGATCTCCACTTTCTGGAAAGTGGTTATAATAGCCAATTGGAGTTACGGTTCAAAAGTTATGGCTTCCGAAAGTTGGGCTACCTAATCTCATATTTTGTAAATATTTAAAGTCGACCCTTTTGTAATAAAAGTGAAAAATAATTAAATGATAAGGGTAGTCGGCCTTAATGGCTAGATTTCTGGAACCTCCTTGAGCGGTGAAAAATTACCTATTTAAGGAAAGCCCATAATCTTTTCTAGGGTAGTTCAGGGTGGTTATTGGAGGCTTTGTCATATAGATTATTGTAAGGGATGCCCATGTGGCTTTTGATATTGTAATTCTAAAGTTTGTAATTCCACATTTGTGGAGCCAATAAGAGGCCAATCTTCTGTTCTTGCAAATTTATTTTGTTTCTATTGTGTATTTGTTGTATTAAGGGGAGTCCCCTTCATCAAGTGGTATCAGAGTGAGAAGTTCCTGAGTGTGTAGACAGATCACCGACTGTGAGGCAGTTTGCACCAGGACCATGGTTAGAGTTTCAGCAATAATTACAAAAATGCCTCCATGAAGGGAGCGTGGTGGAAGAGCTAGAGGTGTGCCACCTGAGGTTAGAGGCCTCTAGAGACAAGTACAAGCATTGCAGGAAGAGATTTGCAGAGGCATGATTCTTGTCGTAAGAGAGGAAAGTGAGGATGAAGCTAAAGTAGAAGGAGATTTTTCTCAGGAAGGCAAAATTCTAAACCAAGAGGAGGAAAGAATTTTTTGGGCCATTTCAAAGATCGAGAAAAGACCTAAGCTTGATGTTCCCACATTTTCAGGAAATCTTAACCCAGAAGAGTTGATCAATTAGATCAATGAAATAGAAAAATATTTTGAGTATGAAGCTATTGAGGATCCTGATAGGGTCAAATTTGTGAAGGCCTGATTGAAGGGTCATGTGAAGATCTGGTGGCAGGAGATTCAGTTGGAGTGAAATAGAAGAGGAAAGGAGAAAATCACAAGATGGGATCAGATGTTGGATAAATTGAAGTGACAGTTCATTCATGTTGATTATGAGCTTGATCTACTCAAGAAAATGCAAGGTTTGAAGCAAGCAGGGAAATCTGTCCAGGAGTATACGGAGGAGTTCTATCGAATCCTCATCAGAACAGGCCATGCAGAAGATGACAAGGAGAAATTTTTCCATTATCTTAATGGGTTGAGGCTGAGCATTCAGGAGGAGTTGAACCTGATCCGAATGAATAGTATTGAAGAGGCCTACTAGTTTTCCCTAAAGGTAGAGGAAAAGTTAAACAAGAAGTTGGAAAGCAGGCAAAGCGGAAGAGGTCATGGTGGAAGATCTGGTGGACGATCTTATGGAGGCTGAAATGAAGATTAGAAAAAGAAGGATGAGGCCAGTAGTAGTCAAGGCCAGAGGGGAAATAATTTCAATCAAAATAATAGAGATCAAAGAGGAAGAGGATGAGGACAAGGATCAGGAAGAGGAGGCTTCTCTAGAACATGTTTTCACTGTGGAGAAGAAGGTCATAGGGCATATGAATGTCCTCAATGCCAAGGAAGGGAAGATAGGAGAAATGATAGCTAGGCTAGAGTCACACATGTGGACGAAGATGCAAAATCATCTCATTCTAAAGATGCTGAAGGAGGAGAAGTCCTAGTTAATAGAAGAGTCCTGCTGAGTGGAGAAAATGAACCTGAGCAAAGGAGGAGCTTGTTTCGCACTAGGTGCAAGTGTGAGCATAAGTGTTGTGATGTGATTATTGATAGTGGAAGTACTAACAATCTGGTGTCAGAAGAGATGGTCACAAAGTTGAAGCTCAAGAGGCAGAAACACCCACATCCATACCAGATCGCCTGGGTGCAAGATGAACACAAGGTCATGGTTAATAAACAATGCCTAGTAAAGTTCAAGATTGAAAGGTACTATTATGAGGTACTATGTGATATCATACCTATGGATGCTTGTCATATGTTGTTGGGAAGGACATGGGAGTTTGATAGGCATGCTATATATGATGGCCGTGCAAATACATATTACCTGACAAAGGATGGAGTGCGACATATGCTAAAACCATTGAACAATACAGAAGAAAAGGTATGTAGTAATGCAAGAATAACTTTTGATGATAGAAGAAAATTCCTAGAGGGTATGAAGCATGAGAATATGTGTTTTGCCTTAATTTCAAAAGCTAGTAAAGAGGAAGTAGAAGATGTGCCTATAGAAGTTGCAGATCTATTGAATGAGATTCAGGATATTGTATTCGATAATGTGCCTGATGGATTACCACTAGTAAGGAAGATCAGTCATCAGATGGACTTGATCCCAAGAGCCAGTTTGCCAAATAAGGTAACACACAAAATGACACCAACAGAAAGTGAAGAATTGAACAGACAAGTGCAAGAGTTGTTGCAGAAGGGTTTGATTCATGAGAGCTTGAGTCCATGTGCTATACTAGCAGTATTAGCACCAAAGAAGAATGGAGAATGGAGGATGTAAACAGATTCTAGGGCTATCAACAAGATCACAATCAAGTATAAATTTCCATTGCCACGAATGGATGATATTATGGACTATTTGAGTGGAGCTATGTACTTTTCAGAGATAGATCTGAAGAGTGGATATCACCAGATTTAGATCAGAGAAGGAGATGAATGGAAGACTGCCTTCAAAACAAAAGGAGGAACTTTTTGAGTCGTTGGTCATGCCCTTTGGGCTAACCAATGCACCAAGCACTTTCATGCGGCCCATGAATGAGGTCTTGAAAGAATTTCTGTATAAGTTTTTCATTGTTTACCTTGATGATATTCTGATCTTTAGTAAGACATTGGAGGAGCATCTAATGCATATTCGTAGGGTTTTAAAGAAGTTGAGGGAAGAAAAATTGTTGATTAATTTGAAGAAGTGCAATTTTGTGAAGGAGTTAGTGTATCTGGGATTTGTAGTTTCAGCAGAAGGACTTAAAATGGAACCAGAGAAAGTGCACGGTATCCTAGAATTGCCTACTCCAACAAGTGCTACTGAGGTAAGATCATTTCATGGTTTGGCTAGCTTTTATAGAAAGTTTATCAAAAATTTTAGCAGTATTTATGGTCCCTTGACTGAAGCAATGGGAGGGGATAGGAAAGAGTTTAAGAAGACTAAAGGGGCTGAGAAGAGTTTTGAACTATTAAAACAAAAAGTTACAGAACAACCTATTTTAGCACTTCCTGATTTTAATAAGGTGTTTCAAGTAGACTGTGATGCTAGTGGTACTGGAATAGGA
>MU228157.1:315884-374838 GCA_018584345.1 Thuja plicata | reverse complement strand
TCCTAAGGAGTTTGTTTTGTATACTGATCATCAAGCTTTGCAATATTTGAATAGTCAAGGAAAGTTGAATCAAAGACATTTGAAATGGGTTGAATTTTTGCAGAGTTACACATTTGTTTTGAAACATTGGAGTGGAAAGTCTAATAGAGTTGCAGATGCTGTTAGCAGAAAGAAATTTTTTCTAATAGAGATGCAGATCCAGGTGCTTGGGTTCAAGGAACTCAAGAGTTTGTATCCAGAGGATCCTGATTTTGGTGAAGCTTGGAAAGCTTGTACAGAACATGTTACTCTAGACAGAATGAAGTGGCTAGAATTCATCATTCAGGATGGAATGTTATTCAGAGGGAGCCAATTGTGCATTCCACAAAGTTTTATGAGCGAGAAGCTCATCAAGGAGAAGCATAGCGGAGGATTGGCTAGACATTTTGGTTGAGATAAAACCCTTGTTCTGGTTAGTGAGAAATATCATTGGCCACAGTTGCAGCAAGATGTCAAGAAGTTTGTACAGAGTTGTAGAGTATGTCGAATGCCCAAAGGAGAAAGGAATAATACAGGTTTGTATCAACCATTACCTGTACCAGAGAAGCCTTGGGATGATAGCAGTATAGACTTTGTTATTGATTTATCAAGGACTCAGTGCGGACATGATTCAATTTTTGTGGTGGTTGACAGGTTTTCAAAGATCGCACATTTCATTTCCTGTAAGAAGACTAATGATCCTATTCATGTGGCTGAATTGTTTTTCAAAGAAGTGGTGAGACTACATGGTCTGCCAAAGAGTATAGTTTCAGATCGAGACACTAAGTTTGTTGGATAATTCTGGTGCACATTGTGAAAGAAGTTGAAGACAGACTTGAAGTTCAGCTCATCACATCATCTGCAAACTGATGGAAAGACAAAGGTGTTGAATAGGAGTTTGGGGAATTTGCTGAGATGTTTGGTTGGAGATAAGTCAATAGGTTGGGATTTGATTTTACCACAGGCAGAATTTGCATACAATAATTCTGTCGACAGGAGCACTGGTAAATCACCATTCTAGATTGTATTTGGGAGTAGTCCCAGAAATGCTTCAGAGTTAAGGAAGATAGACAAAGGAGAGATAAGTAGTGCCGAAGCTAAGGATTTTGCAAAACCTTTGAAGAATATCCATGAGGAGGTGAGGGAGAACATTACCAAGATGAATACATAGTATAAAGCTAAGGCAGATGAGAGAAGGAGGCATAAAGAATTTTAGGTTGGGGATGAAGTCATGGTTCATTTGTGGAAGGAATGATTTCTAGTTGGTACATATAAAAAGTTGAAAATGAAGAAGTTTGGGCCATGTAAGATACTAAAGAAGCATGATTCAGGAAATGCTTATGAGGTAGAATTGCGTACTGAGTTGAATATTTCACCAGTATTTAACATTGCAGATTTGACAGAGTACCATGAAGGGGGTGTTGAAGGTGAGGTGACAGAAGCATAATGGAGTATTCCAGCTACTACTTCAGCTACCAAGGAGATTGAAGATATACTAGATATTTGTGTTGGCAAAAGCACAAGGAATAGGACATATGAAGATTATCTGGTCAAATGGAGAGGATGACCTATAGAAAATTCATCATGGCTGACAAAGGAGGAGGTTGACCATCTTGGTTTTCCTCTACACACCTAAGATGTGATAGGGTCACTTCTCAAATTACCCCGTGTGTCTAATGCAGGAGCATCCTAGGTGTAAGGGCAATGTTGCATCACCCAAAAATATGTGTTTTCTATTCAATAAGGGCTATTTTGTACAAAGCTGCTATTTTTGAAAACTTGCTATTTTTGGAAACTTGCTATTTTTAGTAAGTTGGCCATTTGAAATTAGAATATTCTAATTTTTTAGGTGAAGGATCATTTTAGTCATTTAAGCATGCCAGCTAAGTTTCATTGCCATAGCATCTGTATTGGCGAAGTTATTAAGGATTTACTGTTGAGATTTTAGGGTGTGAAACCTTTGAGATCAATTTTCAGGACATTAGAGGCTCTGGATCGTTGTCAAACCCCCAACTGTCTGGCGCTTTGCATGTTAGCCACAGTAGATCGCGGTCTCCCCTTTCTGAAAAGTGGTTATAAAAGCCAATCGGAGTTACGGTTCAAAATTTATGGCTTCCGAAAGTTCGGCTACCTAATCTCATATTTTGTAAATATTTAAAGTCAACCCTTTTGTAATAAAAGTGAAAAAAAATTAAATGCTAAGGGTAGTTGGCCTTAATGGCTAGATTTTTGGAACCTTCTCAGGCGGTGGAAAATTGCCTATTTAAGAAAGGCCTGTAGTCTTTTCTAGGGCAGTTCAGGGTGGTTAATGGAGGCTTTGTCCTATAGATTATTGTAACGGATGCCCATGTGGCTTTTGATATTGTAATTTTGAAGTTTGTAATTCCACATTTGTCGAGCCAATAAGAGGCCAATTTTTTGTTCTTGCAAATTTCTGTTGTTTCTCTTTGTTTCTATTGTGTATTTGTGGTATTGAGGGGAGTCCCCTTCATCAAGTGGTATCAGAGTGAGTAGTTCTTGAGTGTGTAGACAGATCACCGACTATGAGGCAGTTTGCACCAGAACCGTGGCTAGGGTTTCAATGATAAGTACAAAAATGCCTCCACAAAGGGAGCATGGCAAAAGAGCCAGAGGTGTGCCACCTGAGGTTAGAGCCCTCCAGAGACAAGTACAAGCATTGTAGGAAGAGATTCACATAGGCCTAAATCTTTCCGTAAGAGAGGAAAGTGAGGATGAAGCTGAAGTAGAAGGAGATTTTGATCAAGAAGGCAAAATTCTAAACCAAGAGGAGGAAAGGCTTTTCCGGGCCATTTTCAAGATCGGGAAAAGACCTAAGCTTGATGTTCCCACATTTTCAGGAAATCTTAACCCAGAAGAGTTGATCGATTGGATCAATGAAATAGAAGAATATTTTGAGTATGAAGATATTGAGGATCCTGATAGGGCAAAATTTGTGAAGGCCTGACTGAAGGGCCATGCAAAGATCTGGTGGCAGGAGATTCAGTTGGAGAAAAATAGAAGAGGAAAGGAGAAAATCACAAGATGGGATCGGATGGTAGATAAATTGAAGTTATAATTCATTCATGTTGATTATGAGCTTGATCTACTGAAGAAAATGCAAGGTTTGAAGCAAGTAGGGAAATCTTTCCAGGAGTATACGAAGGATTTCTATCGAATCCTCATCAGAACAGGCCATGCGGAAGCTGACAAGGAGAAAGTTGTCCGTTACCTTAATGGGTTGAGGCTGAGCATTTAGCAGGAGTTGAACCTTATTCAAATGAACAGTATTGAAGATGCCTACTAGTTTTCCCTAAAGGTAGAGGAAAAGTTGAACAAGAAGTTTGAAAGAAGGCAAAGCGGAAGAGGTCATGGTGGAAGATCTGGTGGATGATCTTATGGAGGCCAAAATGAAGATTAGAAAAAGAAGGATGAGGCAAGTAGTATTCAAGGTTAGAGGGGAAATAATTTCAATCAAAATTATAGAGATCAAAGAGAAAGAGGATGAGGACAAGGATCAGGAAGAGGAGGCTTCCATGGATAATGTTTTCACTGTGGAGAAGAAGGTCATAGGGCATATGATTGTTCTCAATGCCAAGGAGAGGCAGATAGGAGAAATGATGGCTAGGCTAGAGTTGCACATGTGGAAAAAGATGCAAAATCATCTCATTCTGAAGATGCTGAAGCAGGAGAAGTCCTAGTTAATAGAAGAGTCCCGCTGAGTGGTGAAAATGAACATGAGCAAAGGAGGAGCTCGTTTCGCACTAGGTGCAAGTGTGAGAATATATGTTGTGATGTGATTATTGATAGTAGAAGTACTGACAATCTGGTGTCAGAAGAGATGGTCACAAAGTTGAAGCTCAAGAGGTAGAAACACCCACATCCATACCGGATCGCCTGGGTGCAGGATGACCACAAGGTCATGGTTAATGAATAGTGCCTAGTAAAGTTCAAGATTTGAAGGTACTATGATGAGGTACTATGTGATATCATACCTATGGATGCTTGTCATATGTTGCCAGGAAGGCTGTGGCAGTTTGATAGGCAAGCTGTATATGATGGCCATGCAAATACATATTACCTGACAAAGGATGGAGTGCGACATAAGCTAAAACCATTGAACAATACATAAGAAAAGGTATGTAGTAATGCAAGAATAAATTTTGATGATGGAAGAAAATTTCTAGAGGGTATGAAGCATGAGAATATGTGTTTTGCCTTAATTCCAAAAGCTAGTAAAGAGGAAGTAGAAGATGTGTCTGTAGAAGTTGCAGATCTGTTGAATGAGTTTTAGGATATTGTATCTGATAATGTGCCTGATGGATTACCACCAGTAAGGAAGATCAGTCATCAGATGGACTTGATCCCAGGAGCCAGTTTTCCAAATAAGGCAACACACAGAATGACACCACCAGAAAGTGAAGAATTGAACAGACAAGTGCAAGAGTTGTTGTAGAAGGGTTTGATTCGTGAGAGCTTGAGTCCATGTGTTGTACCAGCAGTATTAGCACCAAAGAAGAATGGAGAATGGAGGATGTGCACAGATTCTAGGGCTATCAACAAGATCACAATCAAGTACAAATTTCCATTGCTGCGGATGGATGATATTATGGACTATTTGAGTGGAGCTGTGTACTTGTCAAAGATAGATTTGAAGAGTGGATATCACCAGATTCGGATCAGAGAAGGAGATGAATGGAAGAATGCATTCAAAAGAAAGGAGGGACTTTTTGAGTGGTTGGTCATGCCCTTTGGGCTAACCAATGCATGAAGCACTTTCATGTGGCTCATGAATGAGGTCTTCAAAGAATTTTTGGGTAATTTTTTCATTGTTTACCTAGATGATATTCTGATCTTTAGTAAGACATTGGAGGAGAATCTAATACATATTCATAGGGTTTTGGAGAAGTTGAGAGAAGAAAAATTGTTGACTAATTTGAAGAAGTGCAGTTTTGTGAAGGAGTTAGTGTATCTGGGATTTGTAGTTTCAACAGAAGGACTTAAAATGGAACCAGAGAAAGTGCAGTCTATCCTAGAATGGCCTACACCAAGGAGTGCTACTAAGGTAAGATCATTTCATGGTTTGGCTAGCTTTTATAGAAATTTTATCAGAAGTTTTAGCAGTATTTGTGGTCCCTTGACTGAAATAATGAGAGGGGATAGGAAAGAGTTTAAGTAGATTAAAGGAGATGAGAAGAGTTTTGAACTGTTAAAACAAAAATTTACAGAACAAACTATTTTAGCACTTCTTGATTTTAATAAGGTGTTTCAAGTAGACTGTGATGCTAGTGGTACTAGAATAGGAGCTATTTTGAGCCAAGAAGGTAAACCTGTCGCATATTTCAGTGAGAAGTTAAATGATGCCAAGAGAAAATATTTTGTTTATGATCATGAATTTTATGCTATAATTCAAGCATTGAAGAATTGGAAACACTATCTACTTCCTAAAGAGTTTGTTTTGTATACTGATCATCAAGCTTTGCAATATTTGAATAGTCAAGGAAAGTTGAATCAAAGACATTTGAAATGGGTTAAATTTTTGCAGAGTTACACATTTGTTTTGAAACATAGGAGTGGAAAGTCTAACAGAGTTGCAGATGCTCTTAGCAGAAGGCAAATTTTGCTAATAGAGATGCAGATTGAGGTGGTTGGGTTCAAGGAACTTAAGAGTTTGTATCCAGAGGATCCTAATTTTGGTGAAGCTTGGAAAGATTGTATAGAACCTGTTACTCTAGATAGAATGAATTGGCTGGAATTCATCATTCAGGATGTAATGTTATTCAGAGGGAGCCAGTTGTGCATTCCATGAAGTTCTATGAGGGAGAATCTCATAAAGGAGAAGCATAGTGGAGGATTTACTGGACATTTTGGTCGAGATTAAACCCTTGCTCTGGTTAGCGAGAATTATCAATGGCCACAGTTGCAGCAAGATGTCAAGAAGTTTGTACAGAGTTGTAGAGTATGTCAAATGGAAAAAGGAGAAAGGCATAATACAAGATTGTATCAGCCATTACCTGTACTAGAGAAGCCTTGGGAGGATATCAGTATAGACTTTGTTCTTGGTTTACCAAGGACTTAGCGGGGACATGATTCAATTTTTGTGGTGGTTGATAGGTTTTCAAAGATGGCACATTTCATTCCCTATAAGAAGACTAATGATGCTATTCATGTGGCTGAATTATTTTTCAAAGAAGTGGTGAGATTACATGGTTAGCCAAAGAGTATAGTTTCAGATCGAGACACTAAGTTTGTTGGATATTTCTGGTGCACATTGTGGAATAATTTGAAGATTGACTTGAAGTTTAGCTCATCACATCATCCACAAACTGATGGACAAACAGAGGTGGTGAATAGGAGTTTGGAGAATTTGCTGAGATGTTTGGTTGGAGATAAGTCAACAGGTTGGGATTTGATTTTACCATAGGCAGAATTTGCATACAATAATTTTGTCAACAGGAGAACTGGTGAATCACCATTCCAGATTATATTTGGAAGTAGTCCCAGAAATGCTTTAGAGTTGAGGAAGATAGACAAAGGAGAGATAAGTAGTGTTGAAGCAGAGGATTTTGTAGAGCATTTGAAGAATATCCATGAGGAGGTGAGGAAGTACATTACCAAGATGAATGCACAGTATAAATCTAAGGCAGATGAGAGAAGGAGGCATAAAGAATTTTAGGTTGGGAATGAAGTCATGGTTCATTTGCAGAAGGAACAATTTCCAGTTGGTACATATAAAAAATTGAAAATGAAGAAGTTTGGGCCATGTAAGATACTGAAGAAGCATGATTCAGGAAATGCTTATGAGGTAGAATTGTGTACTGAGTTGAATATTTCACTAGTATTTAACATTGCAGATTTGACAAAGTAACATGAAGGGGGTGTTGAAGGCGAGGTCACAGAAGCACAATGGAGTATTCTAGCTACTAATTCAGCTACCAAGGAGATTGAAGATATACTAGATAGTCATGTTGGTAAAAGCACAGGGAACAAGACATATGAAGAGTATCTGGTCAAATGGAGAGGAAGACCTGTAGAAGATTCATCATGGCTGAAAAATAAGGAGGTTGACCATCTTTGTTTTCCTTTGCACACCTGAGACGTGACAGGGTCACTTCTCAAATTACCCTTGGTGTCTAATGCAGGAACATATTGGGTGTAAGGGCAATCTTGCATCACCCAAAAATGTGTTTTCTATTCAATAAGGGCTATTTTGTACAAAGCTGCTATTTTTGGAAACTTGCTATTTTTAGTAAGTTGGCCATTTGAACTCGAAATGTTCTAATTTTTTAGGTGAAGGATTATCTTAGTCATTTAAGCATGCCAGTTGAGTTTCATTGCCATAGCATCTGTATTGGCAAAGTTATTAAGGATGTACTATTGAGATTTTAGGGTGTGAAACCTTTGACCTCAATTTTTAGGACCTTAGAGGCTCTAGATCATGGTCAAAACCCTGACTGATTGGTAATTCTCCTATTAGCCACTATAGATCGCAATCTCCCCTTTCTGGAAAGTGGTTATAATAGCCAATCGGAGCTATGGTTCAAAAGTTACGGCTTCCGAAAGTTGGGCTACCTAATCTCATATTTTGTAAATATTTAATGCTAACCCTTTTGTAATAAAAGTGAAAAATAATTAAATGCTAAGGGTAGTCGGCCTTAATGGCTAGATTTCTGGAACCTTCTCGGGCGGTGGAAAATTATCTATTTAAGGAAGGCCTGTAGTCTTTTCTAGGGTAGTTCAGGGTGGCTATTGGAGGCTTTGTCCTACAGATTATTGTAAAGGATGCCCATGTGGCTTTTGATATTATAATTCTAAAGTTTGTAATTCCACATTTGTGGAGCCAATAAGAGGCCAATTTTTTGTTCTTGCAAATTTTTGTTGTTTCTCTTTGTTTCTATTGTGTATTTGTGGTATTAAGGGGAGTCCCCTTCATCAAGTGGTATCAGAGCGAGAAGTTTCTAAGTGTGTAGATAGATTGCCGACTGTGAGGCAGTTTGCACTAGGACTGTGGTTAGGGTTTTAGTGATAAGTATAAAAATTCCTCCTCGAAGGGAGCATGGCGGAAGAGCTGGAGGTGTGCCACCTGAGGTTAGAGCCCTCCAGAGACAAGTACAAGCATTGCAGGAAGAGATTCACATAGGCATAAATCTTGCTGTAATAGAGGAAAGTGAGGAGGAAGCCAAAGTACAAGGAGATTTCGATCAGGAAGGCAAAATTCTGAACCAAGAGGAGGAAAGGCTTTTTTGGGCCATTTCCAAGATCTAGAAAAGACCTAAGCTTGATATTTCCACATTTTTGGGAAATCTTAACCCAGAAGAGTTCATCAATTGAATCAATGAAATAGAAGAATATTTTGAGTATGAAGATATTGAGGATCCTGATAGGGTCAAATTTGCGAAGGCTTGACTGAAGGGTCATGCAAAGATCTGGTGGTAGGAGATTCAGTTGGAGAAAAATAAAAGAGGAAAGGAGAAAATCACAAGATGGGATTGGATGGTGGATAAATTGAAGCGACAGTTCATTCATGTTGATTATGAGCTTGATCTATTGAAGAAAATGCAAGGTTTGAAGCAAGCAAGGAAATCTGACCAGGAGTATATGGAGGAGTTCTATCGAATCCTCATCAGAACAGGCCATGCGGAAGCTGACAAGGAGAAAGTTTCCTATTACATTAATGGGTTGAGGCTGTGCATTTAGGAGGAGATGAAACTGATCCAAATTAACAATATTGAATATGCCTACCAATTTTCCCTAAAGGTAGAGGAAAATTTGAACAAGAAGTTGGAAAGCAGGCAAAGCGAAAGAGGTGATGGTGGAAGATCTGGTGGACAATCTTATGGAGGCCGAAATCAAGATTAGAAAAAGATTGATGAGGCTAGTAGTAGTCAAGGTCAGAGGGGAAATAATTTCAATCAAAATAATAGACATCAAAGAGGAAGAGGATGAGGACAAGGATTAGGAAGAGGAGGCTTCCGTGGAACATGTTTTCACTGTGGAGAAGAAGGTCATAGGGCATATGAATGTCCTCAGCGCCAAGGAAGGGTAGATAGGAGAAATGATAGCCAGGCTAGAGTTTCACATGTGGATGAAGATGCATAATTCATCTCATTATGAAGATGCTGGAGGAGAAGTCCTAGTTAACAAAAGAGTCCCGTTGAGTGGTGAAAATGAACCTGATCAAAGGAGGAGCTTGTTTCACAGTAGGTGCAAGTGTGAGAATAAGTGTTGTGATGTGATTATTGATAGCGAAAGTACTGAAAATCTGGTGTCAGAAGAGATGGTCACAAATTTGAAGCTCAAGAGGTAGAACCACCCACATCCATATCGGATCGCCTGGGTGCAGGATGACCAAAAGGTCATGGTTAATGAACAGTGCCTAGTAAAGTTCAAGATTGGAAGGTACTATGATGAGGTACTATGTGATATCATACCTATGGATGCTTTTCATATGTTACTAGGAAGGCCGTGGCAGTTTGATAGGCATGCTGCATATGATGGCCATGCAAATACATATTACCTAACAAAGGATGGAGTGTGACATAAGCTAAAACCATTGAACAATACATAATAAAAGGTATGTAGTAATGCAAGAATAACTTTTGTTGATGGAAGAAAATTCCTAGAGGGTATGAAGCATGAGAACATGTGTTTTTCCTTAATTCCAAAATCCAGTAAATATGAAGTAGAAGATGTGCCTCTAGAAGTTGTAGATCTGTTGAATGAGTTTCAAGATATTGTATCCGATAATGTGCCTAATGGATTACCACCAGTAAGGAAGATTAGTCATCAGATGGACTTGATCCCAGGAGCCAGTCTGCCAAATAAGGTAGCACATAGAATGACACCAATAGAAATTGAAGAATTGAATAGACAAGTGCAAGAGTTGTTGCAAAATGGTTTGATTCATGAGAGCTTGAGTCCATGTGCTATACTAGCAGTATTAGCACCAAATAAAAATGGAGAATGGAGGATGTGTACAAATTCTAAGGCTATTAACAAGTACAAATTTTCATTGCCACGGATGGATGATATTATGGACTGTTTGAGTGGAGCTGCGTACTTGTCAAAGATAGACCTGAAGAGTGGATATCACCAGATTCAGATCAGAGAAGGAGATGAATGGAAGACTACAATCAAAAAAAAGGAGGGACTTTTTGAGTGGTTGGTCATGCCCTTTGGGCTAACCAATACACCAAGCACTTTCATGCGGCTCATGAATGAGGTCTTGAAAGAATTTTTAGGTAAGTTTGTCTTTGTTTACCTAGATGATATTCTGATCTTTAGTAAGACATTGGAGGATCATCTAATGCATATTCATAGGGTTTTGGAGAAGTTGAGGGAAGAAAAATTGTTGATTAATTTGAAGAAGTGCAGTTTTGTGAAGGAGTCAGTGTATCTGGGATTTGTAGTTTCAGCAGAAGGACTGAAAATGGAACCAAAGAATATGAAGGCTATCCTAGAATGGCCTACTCCAAGGAGTGCTACTGAGGTAAGATCATTTCATGGTTTTTCTAGCTTTTATAGAAAGTTTATCAGAAGTTTTAGCAGTATTTGTGGTCCCTTGACTGAAACAATGAGAGAGGATAGGAAAGAGTTTAAGTGGACTAAAGGGGCTTAGAAGAGTTTTGAACTGTTAAAACAAAAATTTACAGAACAACCTATTTTAGCACTTCCTAATTTTAATAAGGTGTTTCAAGTAGACTATGATGCTAGTGGTACTTGAATTCAATATTTATATGACACTTACTCTATTCTAAATTATTAAGGGGAATTTGACCCTAGTAACTGCCTCTAGGTCAGGCTTCATAGAATTCCCGATTCTCGGCTTGAGAGATATAAGATCCACTCTAAGCAATCGGGTTATCGGTCGTCTTTCCATAGAGCACTACTTCTAGGTTCTCTTGGAAATGAACACCGTTATCCAAGCCTACGCATATGCATATTTCAGTGAGAAGTTAAATAATGCCAAGAGAAAATATTTTGTTTATGATCAAGAATTTTATGTTATAATTCAAGCATTGAAGAAGTGGAGACACTATCTACTTCCTAAGGATTTTGTTTTGTATACTGATCATCAAGCTTTGCAATATTTGAATAGTCAAGGAAAGTTGAATCAAAGACATCTGAAATGAGTTGAATTTTTGCAGAGTTACACATTTGTTTTGAAACATAGGAGTGGAAAGTCTAACAAAGTTGCAGATGCTCTTAGCAAAAGGAAACATTTTCTAGCAAAGATGCAGATTGAGGTGGTTGGGTTCAAGGATCTCAAGAGTTTGTATCCAAAGGATCCTGATTTTGGTGAAGCTTGGAAAGCTTGTACAGAACCTGTTACTCTAGACAGAACGAATTGGCTGGACTTCATCATTCAGGATGAAATGTTATTCAGAGGGAGCCAGTTGTGCATTCCACGAAGCTCTATGAGGGAGAATCTCATCAAGGAGAAGCATAGCGGAGGATTAACTAGACATTTTGGTCGAAATAAAACCCTTGCTGTGGTTAGCGAGAATTATCATTGGCCACAGTTGCAGCAAGATGTCAAGAAGTTTGCATAGAGTTGTAGAGTATGTCAAATGGAAAAAGGAGCAAAGCATAATACAGGATTGTATCAGCCATTATCTGTACCAGAGAAGCCTTGGGAGGATATCAGTATAGACTTTGTTCTTGGTTTACCAAGGACTCAACGGGGACATGATTAAATTTTTGTGGGTGTTGACAGGTTTTCAAAGATGGCACATTTCATTCCCTATAAGAAGAATAATGATGCTATTCATGTGGCTGAATTATTTTTCAAAGAAGTGGTGAGACTACATGGTCTGCCAAAGAGTATAGTTTCAGATCGAAACACTAAGTTTGTTGGATATTTTTGGTGCACATTGTGGAAGAAGTTGAATTCAGACTTGAAGTTCAGCTCATCACATCATCCACAAACTGATGGACAGACAGAGGTGGTGAATAGGAGTTTGGGGAATTTGTTGAGATGTTTGGTTAGAGATAAGCCAACAGGTTGGGATTTTATTTTACCACAGGAAGAATTTGCATACAATAATTATGTCAACAGGAACACTGGTAAATCACCATTCTAGATTGTATTTGGAAGTAGTCCCAGAAATTCTTTAGAGTTGAGGAAGCTAGACAAAGGAGAGATAAGTAGTGCCGAAGCTGAGGATTTTGCAGAACATTTGAAAAACATCCATGAGGAGGTGAGGAAGCACATTACCAAGATGAATGCATAGTATAAAGCTAAGGCAAATGAGAGAAGGAGGCATAAAGAGTTTCAGGTTGGGGATGAAATCATGGTTCATTTGCGGAAGGAACAATTTCTAGTTGGTACATATAACAAGTTGAAAATGAAAAAGTTTGGGCCATGTAAGATACTGAAGAAGCATGATTCAGAAAATGCTTATGAGGTAGAATTGCCTACTGAGTTGAATATTTCACCAGTATTTAACATTGCAAATTTGATAGAGTACCATGAAGGGGGTGTTGAAGGCGAGGACACAGAAGCACAATGGAGTATTCCAGCTACTACTTCAGCTACCAAGGAGATTGAAGATATACTAGATAGTCATGTTGGGAGAAGCACAAAGAACATGAAATATGAAGAGTATCTGGTCAAATGGAGAGGATGACTTGGAGAAGATTCATTATGGCTGGACAAAGGAGGAGGTTGACCATCTTGGTTTTCCTCTGCACACCTGAGACGTGATAGGTTCACTTCTCAAATTACCCTAGGTGTCTGATGCAGGAGAATCATGGGTGTAAGGGCAATCTTGCATCACCCAAAAATATGTGTTTTCTATTTAATAAGCACTATTTTGTACAAAGCTGTAATTTTTGGAAACTTGCTATTTTTAGTAAGTTGGCCATTTGAACTCAGAATGTTCTAATTTTTTAGGTGAAGGATAATCTTAGTCATGTAAGCATGCCAATTGAGCTTCATTACCATAGCATCTGTATTGGCGAAGTTATTAAGGATTTACTGTTGAGATTTTAGGGTGCGAAACCTTTGAGCTCAATTCTCAGGACCTTAGAGGCATTAGATTGAGGTCAAACCCCCGACTGACTGACACTTCACTTGTTAGCCACTGTAGATCGTGATCTCCCCTTTCTAGAAAGTGGTTATAAAATCCAATCGGAGCTACGGTTCAAAATTTATGGCTTCTGGAAGTTGGGCTACCTAATCTCATATTTTGTAAATATTTAAAGCTGACCCTTTTGTAATAAAAGTGAAAAATAATTAAATGCTAAGGGTAGTCGGCCTTAATGGCTAGATTTATGGAACCTTCTTGGGTGGTGGAGAATTGCCTATTTAAGGAAGGCCCGTAGTCTTTTCTAGGGTAGTTCGGGGTGGTTATTGGAGGCTTTGTCCTATAGATTATTGTAAGGGATGCCCATGTGGCTTTTGATATTGTAATTTTGAAGTTTGTAATTCCACATTTGTGGAGCCAATAAGAGGCCAATTTTCTGTTCTTGCAAATTTATGTTGTTTCTCTCTGTTTCTATTATGTATTTGTGGTATTAAGGGGAGTCCCCTTCATCAATTTTTCATCATTGAGCCACTTTTATTTATTAAAACAGGTTTTTCCCCACCAAGATATGAAAGATCAAGGTAGGATTATCCCCTTGTATTTGACAGGCACATGTAATAGACAAGGAAGGTTGGCCAATCAATCTTAGGATATGGGCATCAAGGATAGATGTATGTGGAGCAATAATCAAAAGCATTGTTTTTCTTTGTGATTTTTATGCATTTGATACTTTTTTCATATGTGAACATGCCTTTCACAGACACCCAAAATAGCTTTTCTCAAACTTCATGAAAAAAGCACCCCACAAATAACAAACAAAGAAAACTAAAGTTATGAACCATCTCAGCTTCTGTCATCACTTGTGGATATCCTAGAGAAGCATAAGAAAATGACTCAAGATAAATCAATAAAAATATAATACTCACATAACCAAACAACTCAACAATCATATTGATCTTCTTGCCAAAAATGAGTATTTTTTGATAGGATAATGTTTGATAGGATGCCAATTTTAGCCTAACTTGATGTATCCATTAGAGCATAATATTTGACAGGGAACTTGTTCTAGGAAAGACATAATTGTAAATGCATTTTGTTTGATAGGCATGTTTAAAACTGGTAGGCAGTTGATCGGTTTGGTTATAGACTAGCTTGGTAGGTTTGTCTGTTAATGCATTATTTGTTAAGCTCGATGTTCTATTTGATGTATTGCTTGTGTCTTCTCAAACTATTTTCCATTGCAAAAGGATTATTTTATTGAAAATGATGAGAAAGACAAGATTTTTTGGATTATTTTTTATGTTTTATGATTTTTAGGGACTGTTTAAAGGAATTTTTTTTATTGATTTTTTAAGGCATTTCTTGATTTTTTAAAGGATTTGTTAGGGCATGTTTGAATCACTAATTTAGTTGAAATGAATTTGTCAAGATGTATTCTCAAATAAGATGTATTTATTTTCCTAGGTGTCTAGCAAGGCATAAAGCATTATGAATGGATGAATGAACTGGTGGGATGGAAATGGATAGGTGTAGGATGGGAGTAGCTTATTATGGAATTATAACTAATTTGGTTGCAAGGACTATCTCACAATAGGATAACATTTTTATCCAAGCTAAGGGACTATACATGTGACTATGTAGGAAATGGCATTGAATTGCATTGGGTCCAGGGGAATGGACATGTCAAGAGGTTTCTGTAAACATCTTTTGCATTTTGTGTCCTTAATTATGATCAAGATCAAGAAATGGATATGGGATAAGCAATATGAAATATGATAATGGATGATATAAGTCAGGGATGGATAAGTTAAAGGATATTTAATAAAGGGTGTGGATAAAGTGAAGCAGACATCATGCATGAATTTTTGTCAATATCAATGGTGGAAAAAAAATATGAATGGATAAGTGATCATGGAGGATGTGGAAAAATCAATGAAACTTCCCCCTAAGTGTATAGTGAAAGAGGGTAAATGGATTTACACATGATTATTTTTGGTATATTTTCATCATGGTACCTTCCCAATGCACCACAAGAAGTTGTTTTTTGTTGCCCCCTAGCTTGTTGTCCTTGATGACATAACAATAACTCTCTTTGATGCAGATATATCTCATATGATAGATTAGTTTGATGCATGATAGTGAACATACTATGACACTTGGTTATTTTATTTGATTTGATGGCATGACAACATGACAGTGAACATGTTACAATTTGCACATATTGTTCAGTTGCATTCTTGAGGCTTGGGACATATTCTTGTCCTTATTATATATGACTAAGGATGTTTTAACTTTCATCTACATGAGGTTTATAGCAAGGGTCTAAGGATATAGATATATCTTAAGACTTAGTCTTTGATGTGGATTCTACATTTACAGGGAATGGATTATATCCCATTTTTGTTTTTTTGAAGTAACTTTAGTCACTTATATAAAAGACTTGTTAAAGTATTTCAAAGTTCGTTTGGAATAATATTTTGGAGAGAAAATAGTTGGGACCACATGGTCTAGAGAAGATCTCTTTGTCAAGAAAAGAAATTCAAGTCTAAGGACCTTATTATATTAATTCTAGAAAAAGTTTTTTAAACAAAATGAGACTTAATTCCCATCAGCATTTTAACGTGGAAATTAAAGAAAAAATTAAAAATCTTTTGAAGTCTATGTATTTTACATTTGTTCAACATTGAAATGCCTTTGTTTGGGCTAGGGCATGGTTTGATACAGTTAGGAAATTGAATGTCTTGACCATGAAAGGATTGGTAATGGCTTGAAAATTTTAAAAGATGCATGGAAGTTGGTTTCGATCATGGAAATTACAATTGGTTGATTTTTGTAACAGGTTCATCTTGATACCACAATTTTTCTTTTTGTATTTTAAAAAAGAGAAAGAGGTGTTTAAGTTTTGTATTATGGTCATGCTTAGAAAAAATGATTGTTCTTTTTAAAGTCCTTTATTTATGTCTGGTAATTGTTTTAATTGATTTTTCTTAACACTTGTAAATTATTCATTAATTTTTTTTCCTTTTGACCAAATCCCTTATTTCAAGTTATGTAATAATGGTGTAGGGTTTCAAATTTATATAAATTTGTTATTCTTAAACTAAATATTGTAAACCCTAGTCAAAGAGTTGATGTAACATTTCATTTCTTTTTTCACTATCAATAGGGTTCATTGTATCAAGTTTTATTAAAAAACCTTATATTGTGTATCCAGTCACAGAGAGATATTTTTTTCTTAGCCTTGTCTTTGATTAGTTTTTCGTTGGTTGTGGTTGTGCAACACCAAATTGGGTCTATGCATTTTATGTTTATAAATATTTTTTAGGCTCTTGGGTTTGTATATTTCAATTCCTTCTTTGTCTAACCTTGTGGGTTACAACATGTTAAGAGTTTTTAATGTAATCATGGTTCAATTTGAGATACCTTTTTTGAAGAAAAAAGTATTATGATGTTTATTTATTAAGGTAATCATTTTATCATTTTTTAAAGTGGAAAAATATGATTTCAATTGAGCTAGAAAAGCATTTTAAAAATTGTTATTCTTTTTCGTTTAAGGAATACTAGATTCAATTTGATTACTCAGTTATCATGACAATTTTTCAAAACAAAATATATTATAATTTTGTGACATTAAAGACATTTTATGATTAAAGAGATGCAATAATATAGTGTGTTTAAAGGAAAAAAATCTTTTGTTATCAGATGAAAATAATTTGATGTATATTAACTATCTAAAATTGAAAACATTATTTGTAGAGTCAATATGATATAACAGTGTATGTAAAACTAAATTATATGCAATGATATGTTGTAAGAATTCTTAGATCCATGTTGTATATATGAGTCTGAGTCTCATGTGATATGAGATCTGAATATGTTATTGAAAAAAATAGGGATATTATTGAAATAAATAGGGATAGTACTCTATGTTTATTTGTAAGGAAATTAAGAAAGTTAAGTGTGACAAATTTGGTAAGGCGCATTGGATGAACTATAACTAATTGAATATTTGAGGATGACAAGTTGATGATCACCGATATGCAAAAAGTAAATGCAAGACATTAAATCAGTTAATGTATTGTATTGTCATTAATGTCAACTTGATATAATCTAATTGTTCATATACATATTGTCATAGACTTCAAGAAACAAAAGAGATAAAGTTTATGTTATCAGGAAACATAAAAAGCCAGTGTACACTGAGTGACAGTAAACACCAATGGACGGTGCACACCGACAGATAGAGAACCTCGAGAAGTCATAGTGTATACTAAGCACCACAACCCTGAGCATAACTGAAGTGAACCCCAAGAAATTCACAAAGTTGACTGACGGAGAACACCGAGGGACAATATTGATGTCCAAGGAAAATTGGAGTCCATGACTGAAAAAACTAAGAGTTGATCACTGATCAGAACTAGAGTTAGGAAATGACAAAATGGTTAAATGGTAGGAGCTAAATATAGAGTTAACTGATTGATTGATTTGTTTTTATCGACCAGTTGATCTAAAGATTTAAAGATAGTTTCATTCCTAGTTATCAAGGAGAAATCTACGAGATAAAACTAAAGCAAGGCTTTAAAGATTAAAGCTAGGCATGGTGAGATTTGTGGATCAAGAAAGAATCTGCGCCAAGAACAAGAAAGACAAAGAGATGAAATAGTGGAATCATGTCTATATAAAGAGACAAGTAATTCATTATGAAGAGAGGAATGCTGAGTATAATTTTGGTGAAGATAGAAGTCTTCATGCATATATGATCATAGAGGATGAGCAACAGAGACAAGAATTTTGTAGACACCAAGCAACACAGAAAAAACAACATTCATTGAGATGAAAAGAACAAAGAAGGGGAGAAAAGGAATTGAAGAGAATATTGATCAAAAGAGGTATTAGGAACTTACAATAGATATGAAAATCTGCAAAGTAAATTTGTATGAAAGAAGAGATCATTTACTATTTCAATTTAACCATTAATTCAAAAAATCTCTTAACTGAGAGGGATTTAATAGTCCTTAATGTATTGAGATACTCAAACGTATAATTCTTTTTTACTTGTTGACAACATAGTGAATGCACAAGGTCAAAAGAATAACCAATGGTTTTAAATCCTCTAACAAGGTCACACTTAATAGTGTGTTTGTAACCTTTAACAGGGTTGGCTCTTCACCGAGCTCACTTCAGAAGAGTGAAAATTTTGGGTTACTGGTCATAAGTGGTTTTTCCCTTAACAAGGTTTCCATGTTAAAAATCCATGTGTCAAATGTGTATATGGTTCATTACTTTGATGTTTTTATTTACACATTACTAAAACATGATTCATCAGTAAACACTAAGTTTTAATTGCTGCTATTCAGTAAAGCTTAGAAAAGGATAAACAATATATTCACTGACCAGTATAAATTTGATAAGAATACATAAGGCATACATCTTGTAGGACTGAATGATAACTAAAGGTATTATATTTGAGATATAAATGTTTGGTTGAATTATTGGATTAACTTTTGAGGCCACTGATTCACCCNCCCCCCCCCCCCCCCCCCCCTCTCAGTTATTTTCACAATTGGTATCAGAGCTTTGGTGCTTGGAAGGGAGTTTCAAGAATCGAGCTAAAGATAACAAGATGAGTAAAAGGGATGTTCCTAAGTTGAAAAAAGGCAACTTTGCATCATGGCCAAGAAGGATAAGACTCCACCTCTCTGGTATTGGAAATGATGTCACACAATACTTGGGTACTAATTTTTTTTTACCTACTGGACCTTCGACAATTGATAAATTGAGAGAGAAACATGAACACAATTCTATGATGATAGAACTTTATTCTTCACTCTCCAATGCTGAATTTTAAGATGTCCAATCATGCACCACTGCAAAGAAAATATGGGACAAACTCATTCTAGTACATGGAGGAGATAAAAATGTGTTGAGGGCTAAAGCTGAAAGCCTAAGAGGAAATTTTGATGACCTTAGAATGAAACAAGGAGAAAACATCACTCAGTACAACAATAAAATCAAAGAGGTTTTGAATGCTATCCAAGGAGTAGGAGGAGTACTCGAGGAAGTGAAATTTTGATAACCTTACTACCTATTTATGCTATTAGAGTATCTACAATTCAAGAAATGAGAGCAGTAGAAAATAATAATGTTACTCTTGATAGTTTGATTGGTAGACTTATTTCATTTGACATGAATAACTATGACAACAGTGTCTTACCAACTATTGAGTCTGCATTCAAATATTCTCTAAAGGTAAGTAAATCAAGTCATAGAAACACTATGAGAAATGATAGTGAAAGTAATAGTGATGAATAAGTACTTGATGAAATTGAAGCACTAATGGCTACAAGATTGCAAAGAGGCAAAGGTAGATACAAAGGTAAATTACCCTTGGTATGTTTTAATTGCAAAGAAATTGATCACTTTGCTGCTAGATGCCCTAACAAAAGAAAAGATGAAAGAAAAAATGACAAATCTTATGAAAATAATTTTGATAGAAGTGATGGCAGAGATTACCAAAGCAACCGACAATCTGACAGAAGAGATAACTGAGACTACAAGGAAAAAGGCAAGAAGGCTTGTTACCTAGTTGAGAAAAAAGCTGAAAATACTGACACCGAGTCTAATGAAGATATTGAGGTAGTATTTATTTCTATGAAGGATGATTCAGATGAATAAGAAAGCTATGTTGAAACTGCACTCATATCTAAGGTTAGTAAAAATGATGTCTGGATTATTGATAGTTGCTGTACTCACCACATGATTGGAGATAAGGAAAATTTTAAAACTTTTGAATATTATAATGGTGGATCAGTTAGGATGGGTAATGACTCACCTTGTCGAGTTGAAGGAAAAAGGAACAATAATGTTGAATAATCTAATCAGATGTGAAAATGCATATTGGGTGAAAGGACTTAACTATAATATATTGAGTGTTTCACAGCTAAATAACACAGGACGTCAAGTTGCATTCGAGAACAAAAAGGAAAAGATCTATAATGAAATAGGAAGGTTGATCGATACTGGTGAACAAACAAAAGGTAACCTATTATATCTTGATAATATTGAGACCACTTTTTTATTGGCTAGAAATGAAGACCTTTGGTTGTGGCATAAAATTTTATGTCATGTGAATTTTTACAACATGGTTAAGATAATAAAGAAAAAGAAAGTAAGAGGCTTATCGAGCATGTCAAAACCCAACCATGTCATGTATAAGAATTGTCAAAAAGGTAAATTGATAAAGTCTATTTTCAAGAGAAAAACCTATACATCTAATCCTATTATAGAGTTAGTCCATACTAACTTATGTAGACCCATGAGAACAAAGAGCTATTATGGTGATAGATACTTCATTCTATTTGTTGATGATTATTCTAGGATGATGACTGTTATGTTCTTAAAAGAGAAATCAAAAGCATTTAAGATATTTAAATGGTATAAATCTATAGTTGAAAAAGAAAGTGGAAAGGAACTAAAATGTCTAAGATCAGATAGGTGAGGAGAATTTATTTCTGATGAATTCACTGACTTTTGTAATGAGCATGGAATTCAAAGACAGGTTTTTGCACCAATAACACCACAACAAAATGGGGTTGCTGAAAGTAGGAATAGATCAATTGTTGATTGTGCTAGAATATTGATGATTGAGAAAGGCATCACACACATTCTCGAGAGAAGTTGTCAATACTTTTTTCTATACACTAAACAGAGTTCAATTCAAGAAAGACACCAATAAGACACCTTATGAGCTATGGTATGGATACATACCAAATGTAAGTTACTTTAGAATTTTTGTAAGTCAATGTTATATATTGAAAGATGATAGAAATGGAAATTTGGACTCCAAAAGTGATGAAGGAATATTTCTAGGATATTCTACCAAAAGAAAAGCTTATAAATGTCTTAACAAATCCTCTAACAAAATCATTGAAAGTGAAAATGTCAAAGTAGGTGAATTTGATGAGAAAAATTATGAGGAAAGAAGAAAGGAACTAGAAGATTACAATAGATTTTTCTACATTGAAGAACCTGACACTCTTCTTGAGAAAAAATGTATCACCGCCGAGCGACAGAACAATGCACTCAAGCATCAAGCCGCACACACTGAAAATTAGGAAAATGCTCAGAATGCTGAACCGAGCGATGATTAAGTGAAAAATGAAGGTCAAAATGATGATTAGAATGAGGAACAACTATATTAACCTATACTTGCCAAGTATTTTAGAAGAGACCATTCAGAAGCCCAAATCATAGGAGACAAAAGAGCTAGAATGAGAACAAGAAGTAAGCCACTTAACGCTACATGTTTGATTTGTGATTTTGAGCCTAAATCTGTTAATACTACACTTGAGAATCAGGATTGGGTTAGTGCAATGAATGAAGAGTTTGAATAGATTGAGAAGAAAAAAACATTGACACTAGTACCTAGACCGAGTGAAAAAAATTCCATTGGTACCAAATGGATATTCAAAAACAAAGAGAATGAGAATGGAGAAGTCAAAAGGAACAAAGCAAGAATGCTATGCAAAGGGTATGCACAAGAAGAAGGTATTGACTATGGAGAAACCTTTGCACCTATTTCTAGACTAGAAGGAGTAAGAATTCTACTAGCTTATGTTGCTTTCAAAGGATTCAAGGTATACCAAATGGATGTTAAATCTGCATTTCTAAATGAAATACTAGAAGAGGAGGTATACATTGAACAACTTGAAGGGTCTTTTTATCCTAACAAGAGGAATATGGTTTGTAGACTACACAAAGCCTTGTATGGATTAAAACAAGCACTTAGAGCATGGTGTGAAAGAATTCACTCTTATCTCACTAGTATTGGATTTATCAAAACAAGTGATAACAATAATCTATATTTGAAAGGAGATACTGATAATAAAGTTTTGATTGCTGAGATATTTGTTAATGATATCATATTTGGAGGTAATGGTATGTTATGCAAATCATTTGTTGATAAAATGAGCAAATAATTTGAGATGTCAATGTTTAGAGAGATCAAATTTTTTCTTGGTCTATAGGATGAAGGCATCTACATCTCACAATCCAAATACATAAAATAAATGTTGAAGATATTCAAGATGGATGATTCCAAACTAGTTGGAACACCTATGAAAACTAGATGCAAATTGACAAAGGAAGACAAGTCAACCAAGGTAAATCAAACCTTAGATAGATCTATGATTGGAAAACTAATGTACGTTGTACATACTAGACCAGATATAGCACATGTAGTTGGTATAGTTGCAAGATTCTCTACTAATCCCAAGGAATCACACATGACTGATGTCAAGAGAATTCTAAGATATCTGAAGAATATTGAAGGCTATGGCTTGTGGTATAATAAAGAAGGGAAATTTGAGCTACAAGTTTATACTGATGTTGATTGGGATGGAAACATAGATGATAGAAAGAGCACAACAGGAGGACCATTCTTTATGGGTGACATAATTGTCACATGGATAAGTAAAAAGAAATGATGCATATCTCATTCTACTGTAGAAGTAGAATATGTGGCTGCTGCTACAAATTGCTCTAGCATTGCATGGATCAAGAAATTGCTGAAAGGTATGAATATGGAAATTCTTGAACCACTAATTATCTATTGTGATAATAATAGTGCTATAAACATCTCAAAGAACCCTGTAATGCATTCTAAGACAGAGCACATAGCATTAAAGTATCGTTACTTGAGGGAACAAGTACAAGAAAATGAGGTGATACTGGAATATATACAATCCAAAGAATAGTTAGTAGACATATTCACAAAGCCACTACCAAAAGATACATTTGAGTACCTAAGGAATAGACTAGGGGTTTGACCCTTGTCTACTAGTCACTAACATGAATAGGAGGTTGCATCAGCCTATGCATTATCAAAAGATCAATCATGTTGATGCAACAAAGATATGGACTACAATGATTATTAGTACAAAGAAAGGTACTTATCTACACCAAACACCAGAGAAATTATTGGCTACTATAGAGCTGTATTGTTAATGGAGAGGAAATTCAAGGAATATATTAAGGAGAGAGATATTATATATTTGGCATTTTTGTCAAAGGGAGAGATTATATCCATATGAAATATCTATCATGATCATCGAAAGGGAAAGAAAAGAAATATCCATCAGGGAGAGGAACAGTCAAAGGGATAGAAAGATTCACAGAAACAACCATCCATCCAAGGGAGAGAATTGAGAAAGATAACACTGCATATCTATCTAGAAAAGGGAGAAGAGATTCTACAGCAAAGGGAGAGACAGGTTCAGAAGACAAAATTGCTACATCTATCCATTGAAAGGAATGAAGAATATCACTCTGAAAGAATCAAATCTTAGCTAGAAGAGCTTACCAAGAGTCAGGTTTTTACATTGGTTATACAACAATAAGTTTGGTATGATATGGAATGTTTTCACAGTACATATTTTATATTGAGATGATAGTATGTTTCCATCAATGCCAAAGGGAGAGATTGATGAACTATAACTGGTTGAATGTTTGAAGATGACAAGTTGATGATCAGAGAGCTGCAGAAAGTAAATGAAAGATATTAAATCAATTAATGTATTGTATCATCATTGAATTCAACTTGATATAATCTGATTGGTCATATACATATTGTCATAGACTTAAAGAAACCAAAGAGATAAATTTAATGTTATCAGGAAACATAAAAAGCCAGTGTACATCTAGTGACAGTAAACATTGAAGGACAGTGCACACCGATAGATAGAGAACCCCGAGAAGTCACAGTGTATATCGAGCACCACAACCCCAAGCATAACTGAAGTGAACCCCGAGAAGTTCACAGAGTTGAACGATGGACAACACCGATGGATAGTATTGATGCCCGAGGACAAAGGGAGTCAATGACCAAGAAAACTAAGAGTTGATCATCCATCAGAACTGGAGTTAGGAAACAACAAAAAACTTAGTTGGAAGGAGCTAAATATAGAGTTAACTGATTGATTGATTATTTTTTATTGACCAATTGAACTGAAGATTTAAAGCTATTTTTATTCCTAGTTGTAAAGGAGAAATCTACAAGATAAAACTAAAGCAAGGCTTTAAAGATTAAATCTATGCATGATGAGATTTGTAGATCAAGAAGAATCTATGCCAAGAATAAGAAAGAAAAGGAGATGAAATGGTGGAATCATGTCTATATAAAGAGACAAGTAATTCATTATGAAGAGAGGAATGCTGAGTATAATTCTGGTGAAGATAGAAGTCTTCATGAAGATCTGATCATACAGGCTGAAGAACAGAGCCAAGAATTATGCAGACATCAAGCAACAAAGAAGTAGTTCACCATTCATCGAGCAGAAAATAACAAAGAAGGGGAGAAAAGGAATTGAAGAGCATATTGATCAGAAGAGGTATTATGAACTTAAAATAGATCTAAAAATCTGCAAAGTAAAGTTGTATGAATGAAAAGATCATTTACTATTTCAGTTTACCCATTGATTCAGAAAATCTCTTAACCGAGTGGGATTTAAAAATCCTTAATGTATTGAGATACTCAAGAGTATCAAATTGTTTTTACTTGTTGACAACATAGTTAATGCACAAGTTATAAAGACTAACCAATGGTTTTAAATCCTCTAACAAGGTTGCACTTAACAATGTTTTTTTAACCTTTAACAGGGTTGGCTCTTCATCAAGGTCACTTCAGAAGAGTGAAAATTTTGGGTTACTAGTCCCAAGTGGGTTTTCCCCTAATAGGGTTTCCATGTTAAAAATCCATGTGTCAAATGTGTATATGGTTCATTTCTTTGATGTTTTCCTTTACACGTTACTAAAACATGATTCATCGGTAAACACTAAGTTTTAATTGTTGCTATTCGGTAAAAAATAGAAAAGGATAAATAGTATAGGGTGAAATCACAAGTGTGTCCTACTTTTTGGGATGAAGGATTTCAGACTTTCAAAAAAAAAAAAATTTGGTGGCTTCGTGCGAAGTGTCCTCTTCGCACGAAGTGGTTAATAGGCTTCGCGTGAAGTACCCTGCGTGGGGTACTTTATGCGAAGCCTACACTTCGTGCGAAGTACCCTACACAAGTTACTTCATGTGAAGCCCCATTTTGTTGGAATTTGTATAAATTTTTGACTACCCATTTCATTTTTATTATTCACTGTTTGAGATTTTGTGGACCCGAGGCTTAGAGCGAACCAGTGATGACCAGTACGATGTCAGCACCTCCTAAGCTTCTTCGACCTCTTGTCATTGTTAGTAGTATCAAGTACACACATTTTTCTCATTTTTTATTGTAAATTGTATGTTTTGTATTTATTTTAGTTAATTATTTGTTAAAAAAATAATATTTAGTTTGTAGAAATGTTAGAAAATGATAGTTGAATTTTAGAATATGTTAGAAAATTATAGTTGTATGTTAGAAAATCATAGTAAAATGTTATAAAATGTTAGAAAATATTAGAAAACATTAAAAAACCGTAGTATATTTATGTTTGCAAATGTTAGAAAATTGTAACTTCGTATACATTAGAAAATATTAGCAAATTGTAACTTAGTATACATTAGAAAATTGTAACTTAGTATACATTAGAAAATATTAGAAAATTACATAACTTAGTATATATTAGAAAATTGTAAAGTTTAGTATACATTAGAAAATATTATCAAATTGTAACTTAGTATTGTGAGCTATGAAAATTAGGTGTAAAGGAGCATAATAACGAATCAAAACACTCAACAAATAATAATCTAAACTACATACATGCTAAGACATAAAATCAAAACTTGAAATAAGATAAATGAAGAAAGTGCAAACCTCCTACAAGCTCATTAAAACTCCATTTTGTTCATTGGATTTGTCCATTTGTTGTGGATGTGTCCTCATGGATGTGCTTCAAGCTTCAAGCTATGATCTCAAACTCACATTATAAATCTTCTCTAAAAGATGGATTTATGATTTTCTCTAAAAATAACATTATAACTCTACATGGAAGGTTGATGAAATTATGAAGGAATGAGGTTTCTTTTATAGAAAATGGGTGAGGAATCAAGGGTCGGGATGCAAACCTGAGGAGAGGCTCAGATGCACCTAGAAGAGAGCACATGGATAGGGGATGACATAGGTCAATTAGGTAATGCTTAATTACTTAGCTAATATGTCCCAGAAGGAACTAAATATGATTAGATGTGTTAATCTGATTTAGGTGTCTACAAGTATACATTAGAAAATTGTAACTTAGTATACATTAGAAAATATTAGAAAATTGTAACTTAGTATATATTAGAAAATTGTAACTTAGTATACATTAGAAAATATTAGAAAAATGTAACTTAGTAAACATTAGGAAATATTAGAAAATTGTAACTTAGTAAACATTAGAAAATATTATAAAACATTAGAAAATATTAGAAAATTATAACTTAGTTATAATTAGAAAATATTAGAAAACCATAATTAGAATGTTAGAAAATGTTATAAAAAATTGTAACTTAGTAAACATTAGAAAATATTATAAAACATTAGAAAATATTAGAAAATTATAACTTAGCTTTAATTAGAAAACTTTAGAAAAACATAATTAGAATGTTAGCAAATGTTATAAAAAAATGTAACTTAGTATGTTAGAAAATGATAGAAAACCATAATAGAATGTTAGAAATTAAAAATATTTATTTTTAAATTTCTTTTAAAGTTAGTAAATTTATTAGGAACCTCTCTCTCTCTAAATTATGTACATGTATATGTTTTAGAGTTATGTATGTATATATGTTATTCATGTAGAGTTAGATGTTAAAATTTGCATGCCTTAGTACATGTCCTAGTACACTTTAAGACACTTAGAGGACCCAAGTAGTACAACTTAGGACCCTTTAAGACCCCTACATTGACATTTAAACCTTTTTAAGAACCCAATTAGTACCCTTTAAAACACCTAGGATGACCTATTAGAACTCATTAATCTATACCTAGGACCCTTAAGATCTAATAGGACCCTTAACCATATTGAACCCTAACACAAAACCCTAACCATATTGAACCCTAACATGAAACTCTAACAAATTATCCCTAGACATGAAACTAAAACATAAATCAACATAAACTCTAACATTAACCCTAACATGAAACCTTAACCATATTGAACTAGGTTACATGTGATGAACTATAACTGATTGAATGTTTGAAGATGTTAAGTTGATGGTCATGCAAGGCATTAAATTAGTTAATATATTGTATTTTCATTGATGTCAACTTGATATAATCTGTATGGTTATGGAAATAATGCCAAAGACTTCAAAGAACTGATGAATCAATGGCTATGCTATCAGTAATACATATAAGTCTAGTATTCACAAGTGACTGTATACACCGACGGATAGAGTAAAAGAGAAAAGTCACAGTGTTACCCAACGAGAAAATGCATAGCATTACTGACAAGAAAATTCACAGTGTTTCCCGACGAGAAAATACATAGAATTCCCGACAGACATAATTATAGTGTTGCCCGATGGATGGAGATCCCGAAGATAACTGAGGTCACACCGATGAAACAGTCAGTTATCACCGATGACTAACTGAAGTGTTGATTGATAGAATAGAGAGTTTAGAAATGACAAAATGCTTAGCTGTCAAGAGCTATAAATAAACTTAACTGATACTTATCATTTTTTTAATCGACAAGATAAAGTTAGAGATAAGTAAAGGATTTAAAGCTTCTTTGTCCAATTGGCAAGAAGATCTCTAAGAGATAAAACTAGAGTATTGCTTTAAATCTAATTGGCGATAATTATGGATCATGCAAAGAATCAAGAAAGCCAAGAAATGGTGAATCATGTCTATAAAGAGACAAACCCAATTCATTACAAATTGAGTGGGGTGAAGAGAAGAGAAAATAGATGCTGAAGAGATTATAAAGGAGAAGAAAGTCTTCATTCAGACCCGATCAACAAGCTGAGGAAAGAGCTAGATTTTGCAGACATCGACGAACAGTAAGACAACATCACAAAGTAGAATAGTGTGGAGAAAAGGTATTGAATTGATAATATTGGTCAGAAAGGTAATGCACTTACAATAGATCTGAAAATTTGCAATTCAAGTTGTATGTGTGAACAAATCACTTTACTGTTTCAATTTAACCATTGAAGCATCAAGTCTCTTAACCGAGCAGGACTTAAAAGTCTTTTGTAATTGAGATAAATCCCAAGGAGTATCAAAAATTTTGATCATAGAAAGTAGCATTGGATATGCCTGATACCTATTGACAGACCAAGTGAGTGTTTGATCAAGGATGGTAGCATTAGATGCCAGATACTAAGTGACAAACTATCTTTTAAATCTTCTAACAAGGTCACACCTAAAAGTGTGTTTATAACCTTTTATAGGGTTGGCTCTTAACCGAGCTCACTTCAGAAGAGAAAAAATTTGGGGTACCGGTCCAAGTGGTTTTTCCCTTAACAAGGTTTCCACATTAAAAATCCATGTGTTATGTGTTATGTGTTATGTGTTATGTGTTATGTGTTTATATTTCATTACTTTACTGTTTTACATTTCACATAAAACTATTCTGGATTGATCGATATACACTAGTTATTTACTGTGTTTTAGTAAATAGAAAGACTTCTTATTGGTAAACATACAGAAGAAGGTTTTACAAAGCATTCCGACAAGTAGTAATTTGTTATAAGTATTTCAAGGCATTCATCTTGTAGGACGGAATATAACTAGAGGCTCAAAAGTGGTAATAAGTTTTAAAGGGTTGATTTAAGGATTGATTTTTGAGGCCATTGATTCACCCCCCTCTTAGTTATTACTAACAATTGGTATCAGATTTTGTGTCCTTAGAAGGAAGGTTTCAAGACCTAGGCTAAAGATCACAAGATGAACATATGAGATGTGCCCAAGTTGAACAAAGAAAACTTTGCTTCATGGAAAAGCAGAATAAGACTCCACTTATCATGTATTCAAAATGATGTTACTTAATACTTAGATACTGAATATGTGTTTCCCACAGGAGCACCCACAGTTGAAAAAATGAGAGAGAGGCATGAGCACAACTGCATGATGATAGATCTTGCTTCATCACTCTCTGATGCTGAATTTGAAGATGTCAAAACCTGCAAGACTGCAAAGTAGATGTGGGACAAATTGATGCTTGTACATGGTGGTGACAAAAATGTTCTGAGAGCCAAGGAAAAAATCCTTAGAGGAAAGTTTGATGATCTCAAAATGAAATAAGGTGAAACCATCACACAGTACAACACAAGAATCAAAGAGGTAGTCAATTCTATCCAAGGAGTTGGAGATTTACTAGAAGAAGATATAGTGGTAAGTAAAATTCTAAGAACCTTACTGCCTACTTATGCTATTAGAGTATCTTCCATAAAATAAATGAGAGCAGTAGAAAATAGAAATGTTACTCTAGATATTTTGATTGGAAGACTGATTTCATTTGAGATGAACAATTTTGATAATAGTGTCTTACCAAACATAGAGTCTGCATTTAAATCTTCTTTGAGAATAAGTAAATCAATTCATAAACACACTATGAGAAAAGATAGTGATAGTGAAAGTGAAGAAGAAGATCTTGATGAAATTGAAGCACTTATGGCTAGAAGAATACAGAGAGGGAAAGGTAAATACAAAGGTAAATTACCACATGTTTTTTTTAATTGTAAAGAGATTGGACACTTTGCTGCAAGGTGTCCTAATAGAAGAAAAGATGCCAGAAGTAATGACATGTCATTTGAAAATAATTATGACAGAGGTGATTATAGAAGCAACCAAAAATAAAAAAGAAGAGATACCCGAGACTACAAGGACAAAGGAAAGAAGGCCGGTTACCTAGCTAAATGCAAAGATGATGATACTGACACCGATTCTGATGAAGACATCGATATGGTGTTTGTGGCATTAAAAGATGATGCAGATGATGATGAAGAAAGGTATGTACAAACTACACTCATATCTAAATTTAGTAAAAATGATGTTTGGATCATAGATAGTGGTTTCACTCACCATATGACTAGTGACAAACAAAAGTTTGAGACTTTTGAATACTACAATGGTGGATCAGTAAGAATGGGTAATGACACACCTTGTCTAGTTGAAGGTAGAGGAAGTATAATGTTGAATAACTTGATAAAATGTGAAAATTATTATTGGGTGAAAGGATTGAATTATAATATATTGAGTGTTTCTCAGTTAAATAATTCAGGTCACAGAGTAGCATTTGAAAATAAGAAGGTAAAGATCTTCAATGAATCAGGAAATCTGATTGGAACCAGTGCGCAGACAAAAGGTATCTTATTCTATCTGAATGATATTGACAACACTTGCTTAATGGATATAAATGAAGACATATGGTTGTGGCACAAAATATTGTGTCATGTGAACTTTGACAACATGATAAAGATAAAAAAAAAGAGAAATGTAAGAGGCTTACCGACGATGACCAAGCTCGACAATATCATGTGTAAGAATTGTCAAAAAGGTAAGATGACAAAGTCTAGTTTCAAAAGAAAAACCCATACATCTGATGTCATTATAGAATTAGTCCATACTGATTTATGTGGACCCATGAGGACAAAGAGTTATTATGGTGATAGATATTTTATTCTATTTGTTATTGATTACTCTAGAATGATGACAGTAATGTTTCTAATAGATAAATCTGAAGCATTCAAGATATTTAAATGGTACAAAGAAATTGTAAAAAAATAAAGTGGTAAATAATTGAAATGCTTAAGATCAGCTAGAGGAGGGGAATTCATTTCAAATGAATTCACTAACTTTTGTAATGAGCATGGGATCAAAAGACAGGTCTCTGCACCGAGAAAACCACAACAAAATGAAATTGTTGAAAGAAGGAACCGATCCATAGTTGATTGTGCAAGGACACTAATGATAGAGAAAGGCATCACCCAAATCTTTAGGAGGGAATTTGTCAGTACTAATTTTTACACATTGAATAGAGTACAATTGAAGAAAGACACCAAGAAGACACCTTATGAGCTATGGTATAGATACCCACCCAATGTAAGTTACTTCAAAATTTTTGGTAGTCAATGTTATATCTTAAAAGATGATAGAAATGGAAAACTTGACTCCAATAGTGATGAAGGAATCTTTCTAGGGTTTTCCACCAAGAGAAAGGATTATAAATGTCTCAATAAAGCCTCTAGCAAAATTGTTAAAAGTGCAAATGTAAAGATAGATGAATTTGCAGAGAAGAATGAAAAGGAAAGCACAAAAGAACCAAAGGACTACAATAGGTTTTTCTACAATGAAGAACCTAAAAATCTACCTAAGCAACAATGTAGAGCTCCCAAGCAACAGATCATTACACCTAAGCATCAGGCTGCAAATACTGACAATCAGGATATTGCTCAAAATGATGTACCAAGTGATGGAGAATAGAATGAAGGACAAAATGATGATTAAGATGATAGACAAAAATCTAAACCTGTACTTTCCAAATATGTTAGAAGGAACCATCCACTGAACCAGATCATAGGAGACAAAAAGGCTGGTATGAGAACCAGTAGTAAGTCTCTAAATACAAGATGTCTTATTTGTGATTATGAGCCAAAATCTGTCAATGTTGCACTTGATAATAATGAATGGAATAGTGCTATGAATGAGGAGATTGAGAAGATAGAGAAAAACAAGACATGAAAACTTGTACCAAGACTAGCTGACAAGAATGTCATCAGTACAAAATGGATATTCAAGAATAAACTGAATGAGAATGGAGAAGTCACCAGGAATAAAGCAAGACTAGAATGCAAGGGGTATGCATAAGAAGAAGGGATTGAATATGGAGAGACCTTTTCACCCATTGCTAGGCTAGAAGGAGTAAGAATATTACTTGCTTATGCTGCATGTAGAGGATTCAAGGTATATCAAATGGATGTCAAGTCTGCATTCCTAAATGGAATACTTGAAGAAGAGGTATACATTGAACAACTAGAAGGGTTTGTTGATCTAGACAAGAGGGATACGGTATGTAGAGTACACAAAGCCTTGTATGGATTGAAACAAGCACCCCGAGCCTGGTATGAAAGACTTCATTCCTATCTTATAAGTATTGGATTAGTAAGGACTAGTGAAAACAATAATCTTTATTTGAAGGAAGATATTGATGCTAACATTTTGATTACTGAGATATTTGTTGATGACATCATATTTGGAGGCAAAGATATGCTATGGAAATCATTTTCAAATGAAATGAGAAAAGATTTTGAGATGTCTATGTTTGGAGAGATCAAGTTCTTTCTTGGTCTACAGATCATGCAACAAGATGAGGGTATTTTCATTAGACAATCCAAATACATCAAGGAAGTGCCAAAAATATTCAAGATGGAAGATTAAAAACTAGTTGGAACACCAATTGAAACTAGATGTAAGCTGACAAAGGAGGACAAGTCATCAGAGGTAAATCAGACTTTGTATAGATCAATGATTGGAAAACTTATGTATGTTATACATACTAGACCAGCTATTGTACATGTAGTAGGAATAGTTTCTATATTTTTTTCTAATCCCAGAGAATCCCATATGACTGCTATGAAAATAATCCTAAGATATCTAAAGAATACCGAGGAATATGGCTTATGGTATAGAAGAGAAGGAAAATTTGAACTTAAGGTCTTTACCAATGGTGATTGGGATATAAATATTGATGACCGGAAGAGCACAACTAGAGGAGCATTATTTATGGGTGACAAACTTGTCACATGGATCAGCAATAAGTAAGGATGCATCTCTCAGTCTACTGCAGAAGCAGAGTATGTTGTTCTTGCTGCAAATTGCTCAAATATTACATGGATCAAACAATTATTGGATGGTATGCATATGAAAATTCTTAAACTAGTAATTATCTATTGTGATAATACCAGTGCAATAAACATTTCCAAGAATCCAATCATGCATGCTAAAACAAATCATATTTCCATCAAGTATCATTATTTCAGAGAACAAGTTCAAGCAAGGAGGTGATACTTGAGTATGTGCAATCTAAGGAACAATTAGGCAAATTGATCTCAAATTGGGGTATCATCAATTAAGGATCCATGAGGCAGATATCCATCGTACAACTTTCCCCACTAGATATTGTCACTATGAGTTTATGGTAGTTCCTTTTGGATTGAATAATGTTCCTTCAATTTTTATGAGCTTGATGCATGGTGTCTTCTACACTTGTATAGATCAATTTTTGTGATATTTTTGGATGACATATTGATCTACTCAAAGATAATGGAGGAGCATGAAGAGCATTAAAGACAAGTATTATAGTGCCTCTAGGATAATCAATTATATGCCAATATGGCTTGTGTGAATTCTTCCAAACAGAGATTAAATACTTTGGGCTTGTGATTTCTAGAGAGGGTTACTCAGTTGATCCCTCTAAGATTCAAGAAATAGTTGATTGGCCCACACCAACTAATGTGGTAGAGGTTTTAAGTTTCATGGGATGGATAAGTTACTATCATCAGTTCATGGAAAAAATTTCAAGAGTCACTCACCCCATTACCTGCCTACACAGGAAAGGGAAGAAGTTCTTATGGATAAATTAGTGTGAAGCTTCATTTTAGAATCTTAAGGAAATATTGACTAGAGCTCTAATTTTAACAATACCAGATCCTACTGTAGACTTTATGGTATGTATTGATGGATCTTTGGATGGTATTGGAGATGTCCTTATCCAATAAGGGCGTGTGATCTCTTATGAGTCCTGTAAACTCAAGGATCATGAATTGATCTACTCCACTCATGACTTGGAAATGGAAAAGGGAAGGAAATAATATGAAAGGGGGTCCTTAAAATAATCTATTTGGGGGCCCTTCCTAGCGATTCATAGATCACAAAAGATTTGAACCAAGTAACTCCAAGAAGGAGGCCACCATCTAGTTGATCTTGATGAATAAATTATCCTTCCTCCCTTCCTTCCACCCTTCCATCTAACCATCCAACCGTCAACCTTCCTTCATATCTCTGGTTCATGTTAGCTACATATTAGCATAGACGCTACTTGAAACATTTCTATTAAGCTAACCAGGGGTGACCCGGTACCTCTTACATAGTCACCTTAACAACCAATGAATCTAAATGTTGTCACACTATTAGAGAGGGGTGGGGTGGGGGGCATAGTCAGCATGGATACATTTTCTTCTAGGTCATCATTTTGAGTTGCATACAGACCATCGTAGGTTATAGTATATTTTCAACTTGCCAAATCTGAATGTGAAGTAGCGATGCTGGATGTAATTCCTGTGTGAGTATGATTTTAAGGTGAAATATATTCAGGAAAAGAAGAATGTATTAGCGGATGCCTTGAATAGACAAAGTCATGAAATGTCAACAGTTTCACTCAATGTGGACTTTCATAGAATTATTCTCTAGGATCTTCCTTGAGATACTTTAAATCAAAATGTTACCTACAAACCTATCATCACAAAGACAAACATACATACATATAATATATCAAACAATGGTTGAGACCGGTTTATCGTATGGATCTCTCTGAATAAATTAACCATGACTCTTTCCCATACCATACAAAACATGCCAAATAGTAGTGTAAAACATACCAACGATCCATGTGCATACAGATATAGGGTCAGTATTGTTAGGAAACCATAATCAAAATGAAATCATAACATATACATAACCATCCTAAAATAAGCATAAATCACATGTAAACATAAGATATAACACAACTAAGCAATGGATCAATAATATAATGAAAAGTAATACATGAATATCCTCAAAACCAACTGAAATAACCATCACATACATGAAAAGGCCTAAAAGATTTTTGCAACTGAAATAGAAAAGAAAACTAAGGGGTGGGTATTACATCTCCAAAAATTTCAAGCATACCCCCTTCTACCATTCTTTTTATTGATTCTACCATTAATATTTTGGCTAAAACTATGTCTTCTTTGCAACAACAAATTGGTTCAATGACTCAATCCAAGTTCAACATTCCTACTTTTTCTATTTCTAGTCCTTTGTCTTTGGATATCCTTCATGTCTTTATTCCACAATACATGGAGATTCCTCATCTTGATACTTATAATGGAGAAGGTGATCCTTTGACCCATGTCAAAACATTTCAAACATTATGTAGTGATTTCTCTCATGATCATAGGTTCATGGCTACATTATTTAGAACCTTTCAAGATAAAGCCTTGCAATGGTATTGTTCTTTTCCTCCTTGTTCTATTGATTCTTTCCAAAAAATTACTAATGCCTCCATAGAAAAATTTCAAAACAATATTGGTCCAAAGATTTATTTAATTGATTTAATGCATTGTAAACAAGGTGTTAGAGAAAAAGTGTTTTCTTTCATTAGAAGATTTAAGCATTTGCACACTTAAATTTCTTATATTTTGCTTGGTATTGATGTGCAACACATTTTCATTATGAATTTATAAAATGAAATTAGACATAAGATTTTTCTTTCTGAATTTTCCTCTTTTACTCAATTATGTACAGTGCTTCATAATTATCAGCTTCAAGCGAGTCAATTTGAGAGCACTACTCCAATGACTTTGATTGATAACAGTGATTCTGCATCCAATAATTTTAACAAATGTTAGAAACCAAATAAATTAATTAAGATCAATCATTCAACCAAAAATGTTGATGACCAAGTGGAAGCATCATCCAAAGGTGTGGCTCCTTTGTCATCTATTTTTAGACCTACACATAATTTCACTTAGGTTTCTAAATATTTTCATATTGTGATGTTGAAGTTGATTTAATGCTAAATTTTTAACTCTTCCTATTAATCCAATTGCAACATCCAAACCTTTACCCAAAAAAATTTGATCATAAATATTTTTACCAATATCATCATCAACCTAGTCATGATACTCAAAAGTGTTTTCATTTGAAATATGTTATTCAAGACCTCATTGATTCTAATGCTATATCTATTGGTGGTGTTAATGATCAAGGAAAAAATCCGTAGCACCTCTCAACCAAAACTTTTAAATATATAAAAATAATTTTTCATCTCATTTGGCCAATACCACTAAGTCTACCCAAGCTTTAACTTCTTCTTCCATTCATGTTGTTGACTATGATGATAAATATAATGAAGCCAATAATGTTGTCAACCACATTGATAAAACCAAACCTAAACCCAAAAAACCTAAGTTTTTCATTAACTTTGATCCTAATGAGATAATAAAGGAGCCTAATGGTCCTCTTTATATTATGGAAAAGGTTAATGGCCTTCATTCTCGTGGTGTCCTAGAATTGACCCTACTTGCATGGTGAATGTGATAAATGAAGAACTTTTTTTCACTAGACAATTTCAATGTGATTTTTATGCTAAATATGATTTTATGATCCAAAATTTCAATGGTTTCCTTTATCCTTCCTATGGTCTCATTTTATTCCATGTTGAAGCTATTAGAAAAAAAATAGATGTTACCTTCACTGTGATTCCAACTTTTGTCAATTTCAAATCAAAATTGGTCTTCCTCCACTTACCTCCATGAGATTCTATTGACCTTTACTTATTTTTTCCTTTCATGCCTCAACCAACTCAACCCCATAAAGATAGTATTTTCTAATCATATCAAGCCTAAAAGATCCAAAATATTTGTGAGATTAGAAAACCAGAGGATATTCCATCTCCTTTTCCTAGACGCGATCTTCTTCCTACACCACCTATACCTACTATATATGCTTCAATTTTACCTCCTATATCTTATAAGCATTCTTTTGATTCTATTTCTCAACCTAGTATGGTTCCTTCTCTTCTTCCCCCTAAAGAATAAAATGACCCTATGTTGATTTATCCTGAACCAACCCCAATTTCTAGAAAAAAAAATGAAACTGTCATGCTTGTGACCACCACCATAAAGATTGTGTTAGATCCCATCAACTTTCTTCCCAAAAAATTGCTTCACCTAAAACACCAATTGATTCTATGATTCCCTTTGATCAACTTATGTTTGAGCTAGAGGATGAAGTTAACTTGAAAAGGATCAAATTAAAAAAACATGATAATTCATTTCATATCTTGGATTATATTACAATTAATTTGGATGAAGAAGATACTCTTGATGATGATTCTTTTAATGATAATAATATAAATAATAATGATATTCATGGTAGTGATTCTTATGGTATGTTTGAGCTAAATTATGTTAATTATGATTTACCAACTATCTTTCCACAACAATTATATCTTAATCCCAATGACGAGAAATGTGGCCCATCTTCCTAGCATCATCCTTATCTGGAATAGGCTATTTTTCTATCTACTATTCTTTGTGTTTATCCTCTTTTGTATCTCCAACCTTCCCTAAACATTATAAACCGAGATGAGGGGGTAGGAGATACACTTGATTAGATCCTCTTGTGTGGTGGATTTTGTTCTTTTTCTTGTTTCTCATGATGTGCTTCTCCTATTATGTGCTACATGTTATCTAGTTCATTTAGATTTCTTTAAACAACCCTTGTTTCTCTATTGGTAAAAGGTGATAAAGGAAACAGAGTGTTTTCACATTCATTTATTTGCATCTTAGTTAATCTATATGTTGTTACCTTTTATGTTGTGCATGTTCCACTTTTCATAAATGTTCATTTGTGTTGTCTGAATGGGGATGATGCAAAATGGTAGCTAACTATTCTTTTTTTGTCTCCATGATGTCTAACCAAAAAAACTCTTCTTTGTAACTCTTGTGTGACACTATTTCATTGTGCTTGTGGTTCTACTACCTTTGGGGGATGATGGCAGTTCATTTTGATATCATATCTCATGTATTATCATATGAATCATACTAACCCTAGTGTTAATAGATCCATTTCATGCTCTCTTTTGTCATGTGTTCATTTCCCTTGATTTGACTTTTTTTGGGTACATTTCATAGTGGAAATATTTCTTATAGGTGTATGTATGATCCATTAAATATATTTCTCCTATTGAGGTGTTTGTAATCAGTTTAATGTCGGGGCATATACTCCACTCCATGTTTCACATTTTTCACACATGTACACAATGATTCAATGAAACCTCTCGTGTATGGAAAATGAGACAATTATTTCCTTGTGTTCATCCTTTCATCGAATCCCTTAATGGAGCCAAGGATTTTGGTGCAGGAGCACCTTAGGGTCCTAGTGAAGATCCTATAAATTTTTTTCTTCTAGGTTGTTCTAGCCAACCACTATATAATAAGGACTATTATAAATTCCCAAGGTGTGTGTGAGAGTGATGTAAATAGGTGTGTTTAGTTTCTTAGTTTTTACCCTAGTCCAAAAGTCCTAACTAGTTTGTTTTTACCTTAATGCTAGAAGGGTCAAAGTTGGTCCAAGTATGGACCAGGAATCCAAAGTGAGTGAAATTTTTTTAAATTATGTCTATGCATGAGTTTGGATCAATTATGTTGATACTTAGTTGAACTGTGCAAGGTAGGAACAAGAAAATGTAAAAAATGCAAAAATTGCAAAAGTTGCTCATGACAACTTTCCTCAAAAATTGCAAATAGCCATAAATGAGGTCAAAGGACTAACCTAGGATTTGATCATATGAGTGCGGAATATATAAGAATATATTAACCCTAATTGAAGGGTTTTTCATTATTGTGTACAGACTTATTGGAAGAAGAAAGAAAATTGTCTAATTTATGTAATAGAGTCACGCATTTGAGTCATAATCCACACTATAATGGATTGAATGGTTAAATTTTATGGAATTATCTTATATTTATTTGTATTCATTTCATCTATGTGTAATTAGTTTTCAAATTTTGTAAATTTTAGTAGTAGTTTGCAAATTTCTTTTGTTTGCCAGATTCACTATCTTGTACAAAGTGGGTTGGTTAAAAATGGCTCCTTCTTGATCTCCAGTGGTAGAATCTTCATGGACACCTGGAATCAAGAAATTAAATGTATATACCTTTTACATATGAATTTTGGGTTTATTTGGATCATGTTTTCTATTTTTCCAAGCGAGCACTAGGCGAGTCCAGAGCTACCGGGCTAGGAGCTTTCTATGTTGCGGAGAGTTAAAGATGGAGTTAATGGATTGGTTTGTGCTAATATTTGATTGTGGTATGTAGAGGGATGTGTCAAGCCTTTGTGATCAAGAGGAGCAGAGAATATGAGGTTGTTTGTACACCTTTTGAGCCATTGAAGTTTAGACTAGTTTAGAGACCCTAGAAACCCTTAAAAATAGCCTTTTCTTGGAAATCTATTGTATGGACACTTTGGCCAGCCTTAACCTAGGAAATATCAAAGCATAGGATGATATATTAAAGAATAAAAATCTTATTGGGTGGCTTGTTAAGGGAATTTGGGAGTAAATGGAAGATTACCAGAATTAGGAGGCCTAATTAGAGAAAAAAGGCTACTAGGCCTAAAATCTACGAATCCAAGAGATTGATAAAGAACCCAATGAAATATTGGTTCACAAGACACCAAAAGCTATTGAAATGAATAGAGGAAAAGTGCAAGAACTTAGTTTCATGCCCTATGAAGGAGTTGGAGCTTTGATTGAAATGGTAGGTCCTATGAATGCATAACAAGTCTAGGAAGGAGAAGTTGATGATTTGAAGTTGATAGATGGGATCTAGTGAGGAAGAGGATTTGAAGAAAGTGTCCTCTTGTTAGGGTATAGAAAATAAGCCTAAGAAGGCTAAGAAATATCCTTGTGAAGAGCTAAAGAGCTCAAGATTGTTGGATTTCCCCTTCAGATTTCTTTAAGAATTGATCCTCCTTTAATCCCCAATCAAACAAAGCTTTCCTAAGGCCTAAATTGCTTTTCTTTGATCCCTAAGGAGACAAATTTTTCTTTATGCATGAACACTTTTACTTGATCCCTACGAATATAATTCTTTCTTTAGGACTGATCACCCTTGTTAGAACCCTTAATGGAGACAATTATTTCCTTAAGGACTGATCATTTTTTATGGATTGACTAGCACAGTACATCTTTCTAGACCTTCAATGCCATATTTTGTAGAAATTTCCCTTTGTGTTATCCGTAGTAAGGAAATCTTGTACTAGGCTAGCACTCATGCTTCTCTCCTTTTCTTTCTCTCTTCTAAGTGATGCCTATCTTATCTTGGTTCCATATTTGATGAAGACTTGATTCACTTTGGGGCTTGATGTTTCTTTGTCTCCTTCACCTTGATAAGATCATTCTTATGCATTGATCTAATTTTCCATGAGTATGAGCTTTGTCTCATACTCCAGCTAAAACTAGGGCTAAATTTATAGTCCTAAAAATTTAGCACCCATAATTGGATGCTTTAGGACCTATTAGGCCTCATTTTCATGATTTTGAGGCTTGAATGCCTATTATGCTTGACTTTTGAAAGCAATCCTTTTTCTCTCACTCCTATTCTTTCCCCTTAAAATTGGAGACCATTTTTCTTGGGACATGTTTCCAATGGTGACATGTCCCTATGCTTTGGGGCCCAAAGTTTCCCTCGGGTCCAATACTAGGGTCCTATTTTGATATTTTCATTTGTGGTCAACCTGGATCAGATTAGAATCCCAAAATGATGGATTTATTATAAGAACCCCTTTTCACTCTTCATTTTTACATCCATCATTTATTTTCAATTGCAAGTGTATCTAAGCTATCAAATTTTCAAGAAAGCAATACCAATTGGATTCAATATTTGAAGGCGAGAAACCAAGATCAAGATCTCTAATTCTCTAATTCTTCAAGATTATTCAAATCCAAGGTAATATTATCCATTTGATTCAAGTTATTCTCTCACTATGGCCAAGTAGATGAATTCTCAAATCAATCAATAATATGGCTGAGATAATTATTAAATCATCCCCTAAAGACATGTTCTAATGGGTCCTAATATGTCTTAGGATATAAGACTTTAAATAAATATCATCCATACTTTCAATGATATAAGACTTTAAATCATCTCCTTACAAAATGTCCCAAGTAAAAAACAATAAATTTTCATAATACAATATCATGCATACATTAAATGAGATAAGTATTAAATTTCCCCCTTAAGACATGTCCTAATTATAAACAACAATGAAATTTTCATAACACAATATCATTCATACTTTCAATGATATAAGACTTAAAATCATCTCTTTAAGACATGTCCTATGTAAACAACAATAAAAATTTCATAATACAGTATCATGCATACATTCAATGAGATAAGTATTAAATCATCCCCTTAGGACATGTCCCAATTATGTAATTATTATGTCCTATAATAATTTGTGCATATGTATGTAACATATAAGAACTTAAATCATCCCCTTAAGCCATGTATCTGTAGTCCACATCAAGTGGTTCAGCTCTCTCTTGTATAACATGCAATATTCTCTCATGATCATCAATATCTAGTCTCCACTTACGAATGTTGTGTCCTACGACGACACAAATATGTGTAGGTTGTTGAGCATAGTATCTCAATTTATATTCAACATACTCTTCCTACTATGTGTAGGTTGTTGAGAATAGTATCTCAATTTTTCCACACCCATTTCAATTAAATGATCTATACCTTTATGATTATTTTTTCTCTTTAACCTTTGAGCTAGATTGATATGCTCATCTTTTTCTTGAGCTTGGGCTGCACACAAAAGTAAAAACAAAAATCTTAAGAGGAAACACTGAAAATACATATTTACCCAAGAAGAAGATAAAAAAAAGTACAATGTGTGTGTGTGTGTGTGTGTGTGTGTGTGTGTGTGTGTGTGTGTGAGAGAGAGAGAGAGAGAGAGAGAGAGAGAGAGAGAGANGTGTGTGTGTGTGTGTGTGTGTGTGTGTGTGTGTGTGTGTGTGTGTGAGAGAGAGAGAGAGAGAGAGAGAGAGAGAGAGAGAGAGAGAGAGAGAGACCTTCTTTCCTACTATGATATCTTGCTAATGCTTCTTCACGTAGTCTTTGATTTGTTTCAGGTGAATACTTCTAGGTTGTCTTATTTATCTTTGTCCTTTCATTTCTCATCACTTTTCTTTCAAAATCCTCTTTTAGAATTCCATAAAATAAAAAATGCTCTTTCAAATTACTTTCTTCTCCAAAATATGAATTATTCTTCAAATTTCATGTTTAGAAAATTGAAAAAAAAAAAACATGTTTATTTATATGAAACCATCAATAGCCTAAAAGAAAATTAAATTGGCTTACCACAATTTCTATCAAAATTTGTTAAGTTTTTTTGATCAAAAGTGGTTGACTTAAGAATTTTAACACTGTAAAAATGCCAGGGGGTTTTGATAGAAAGGTGTTTCTATCAAAATCCCTAGGTTTTGATAGAAAGTAATTTCTATTGAAACCTCCTAGTTTGCATGTTTCTCCAAAGACCAAGTAAAATCTAAAGTTTTCAGGGATTCAGAGATTAATCTAAGGGCTCAAATGGGACAATATTGACAAACCCATACGAAAGATACAAGTACTAGGAATCAACTTTTGAATGATTACGATTTTAATAAATTTTGAGTTTATTGTGCATATGTTTTTTGATGTTAATCAAATGTAGGTTTCTTACAAAACATCAACCTCTGTGTTCGATGTTCATGGAAAAATAGTATTTGAGAGAAAACAAAATCTATGCACTAGGTATTGAAGTCTTCTTTTTATCAAAAGTAAAATAAAATTGAAATTGGACAAATACACAAGTTACAAGCTATGAAATGAATGTATGTTAAGATTATGATTAAGTCACCTTCAAATATTAATAAAATATAAAATATTGAGGATGAAGTAATGAAACCAATTGAAGACATTAGATATGGATGTTAAAAAACTAAATTCAAAACAATCAAATTTATATATAGTTTAAAAAAATTTATGTTCTATATAGTGAGTGTAACTCTTTAAAAATGTTTCTTTTAGAAACATACTAGTTTTCATGGTAGATAAAAAAATTGAGTCAAATCAATTCAAAAAAAAAATTAAAAAATATATTTAGAATCTAGACAGAAAATCCTAAAAGACTCTAATTTACTTCATCTTCCAATTTATAATAGTTTAGTGGCAATATGCATTTGAAAGTGAAATTGTTTTTTATAATGTACATTTCAATGTCCATTTAGGCAAAAAAAAGTGTAGCTCAACATTGTGGGTTCACCCTGCAGCAAGTGATTAGCAAGTATATCTACATTCAAGATCTAGGAGTGGTAATCATATATCTATGCATTTATGAAGGAATCCTTAATTCTAAATTAAATTCCAAGGTCAACTCTTTGTATTTCAAGCACAGTCAAGCATCTTCATGGATTTGAGTGATTTCTACATCTGTTCATGAGGGTTTATGCAAGGTAAATCAAGAATTTGGATTTTTACATACATTTCCTTATGGAATTTATTTCTAATTTCAAGGTTGATTCATAAAAAATGATTTGACCAAGGAAAACCCCTTTCCACAACCTTTTTCTAATTTTTCTGTGTAGGAATAGGATACAAAGCAGTCAGATCATATTTGGGTAGAGCAGGTATAGTTGCAGGTCCTATGAAAGTTTCAGCCAAAAACCTTAGGGCATGTCGCAAAACTTGACCTATCTTGGGAACATGTTTCCAAACTCCACATGTCCTATCCATTTTCAGCTCAAATTTCTATCACGAGTCTATTTCATCTTCCAATTTCTATTTCTCTCAGTTTCAAAAAATTACCTGTATGTTTTAGTCTATTTTCAACATCTTTTTAGTGTCTTTCCTAATAAATATATTAATTCACCTAATAATTCTCATTTCATTAATTAAATTACTTAAAGGAACGAAAAATCTTGTTCCCAGTTAGTGCTTGAATCACCTCTTGAGCCTATGAATTCTTCCTTCCTAATGTTATCAATGAAACAGGGAAGTAATTCATGTACTATATTACCTGTTGTATTGCTTTTCCTATTTTATTATTGTACAAAGAGGTATACTTTTATTTTCTTATTTATAAAATCTCTTAAGAATTTTGAATCATGAAAGGATAGCTCACTCACTATATACATAAAGTAGTGACTATTCTAGAAAAGTACCTATATTCATGGGAGATGTTTGTAAGTTAAAAGAAAACCTCATCAATCCTTAGCATGTTTGATTCTTATAACTCACTCAAATACAAACCAATAATTATTGTGCTAAAATTTTTCATTATCTTTTTTATTTCTTCTGCTTTCGTCACATGATGACAAAGGCTAATTGATGGGTCCTTACATCTATTTCTCTTTTCGAGATCTAACAAGACATATGATAGAAACACTTAGGTAATATAGAGCTATAGAAGGGATCTATATAAAAGAAAAACCACTTTTTAATGCTTCTTTGAATGGAAAAAACAACCTACCTACCTAATGAACTAAACATTGAAAATTCTAGATAACTGAGAGAGGAGTGAATCAATTATCATAAAAGAGTTTCCTCAAACTTAATTAATATAGATAAACCTTAATTAAATCATATGAATAAAATAAACATGAACATGAAAGCACATAATGACACTATACATCATGAACACCAGAGTTTTACATAGAAAACCCAAGATGGGAAAAACCATGGAGAATGCTAATTCTCAAATATGAAACACCATTTGAGGTGACACTGGTTAAGGTGATTTTTACAAGGGAGTCACAGTACCAAAAATTCTCACTATAGGTAGGCTCGCCTCCTGTCTATCAAAACCAATACAAAGTAACTAATTACAAAATTATCTTACAAACAAAACATGAACTGATGGAGTTGCATCTATACATGCATGAATTCAATTCTAGTTAAGAGGATAAAAATTATTTGTAGTAGATCTTGTTAGGAATCTTCTGTAAAAATTCTCCACAAAATCTTCACACAAGCTCTATATTATTACTTAATATATTTCCTCTTTTCTCTTACTTCCCATTGGCTATCTATTTTTTCGTTACCTTTCACCTTAGCTCATATTCGTAATTCACATCACTGTAACCATACATTGGAACCAAAATATGTTCTATATATATACCCATAGAATAATACAAATGCATAATAAGTCGGCCTAGTAAACCTATTGGGTTGAAGAACAACTTTTGAAATATTAAGGCTTAGCATGTTTTCATCGGACCCAAAAGATAGGTCGTACATTAAGATCTTTCCACGTAACCATGGGACCCTTAAATAGGTCATACATAAGATAAGTTCATTATATAGCATAATTACCATAAGATAAATAATTTTAAGGTATGAAATATGTATTATAATTTCGATGAGAACACCACAACCAAGACCATGTCTTGATATAAATTAAATTTAATATCAACCAAAGGAACAAGGTTAACTGCATCTGTACAAAATTTGAACACCAAAAGCCTGCAACATGTTGCATGAATGTCCAGATAGAAAACAAACCTAGAATATGATTTGAACACAAAAAATCATACCAAAATATTAATCTTAATTATTTTGTACTAATTATCTTCTATTTTAGTCCGAGAAAGAATACTACCATATCTGAATCAGGGATCAACTCCACACTACTCATCATCATAACACACTGTATAGGATAGATCAATACTATACATTATCCACACTACAACATTCTGGATCACAAGATTTGACATAAATGACAACAATGCCATATCATTTAAAAACTAAAGGGAGTTTTTAAGTGGTTCCTTGAAGTAGCTCCCCTTATGTCCTAACTTTCTATATTTTATAAGTGTTTTGACATAGTACTTGGAATACTTGGAAAGCCAGTAGTCATGCTTTATAAATTTTGACAAATTAGGAGAAATAATATAAATATAGATACTAAAATCAAATCCTAATGACATATGGATTAATTTTCTTACCTTTAATGACCTATCCTCATGCCCTAACACAAACTTTAGTGAAGGTGACTAGTAAGATTCATGCTTCTCCATATATCCAATGGGGAAACTACACGTAGGCTTTGAGATATCAAGGTGATATTTTACCACTTATTGCCCATAGTATAATAGGATTAATGACTCTAGATGTGAACCTTATACATGATTTATTGGGATTATTTTAGAATTCATTATCTCTAAAGGTCAAGACTTATTTTTGAGTGACAAACCTCTAATTTTCCCTAGAGAGTTGGGCATCATAATCCTTGGTGCCATCTTTCTCCTCAGTTGGAATTTTGTTTAAATGTTGACCCTCATTTGTGTTTTTAGAATAAATATATTTTCTCCCCTCCACAACACTCTTATTTAGGGCTTTCAAGTGCTTGGAAAGACTTCATCCATGTTTGCATCTCTTGTTATTTTTTCTTGCATGGATCTACTATCTTCTTCAAACTAAAAAAATGGAGAGTATCAAGGAAATAGTTAGGTTCCTCTACTTTATTCTAGATAATCTCTATTATTTTGGCCTAATTTAGCTTTTTAGTCCTCCTTTATTATGGGTCTTTGGGTCTCAATCATCTTAGGAGCTTTTAGTTATGCCAATTCTTGACTAGGTCCACTCAATTTACTTGATCTCCATATTGCAAGTCCACCTAAATAAAGTGGGAGATGGTTCCGGGCATAAAAATCTAAAAAGAGTGGGCCTTTTTGAAGAAGTAAAATGAAAATAGATCCTCTCTTCTATAAAAAAACTACTTCATTAGTAAACCCTTATAAATTTACTAAGGCCTCCGCCTATGTATCAGACATTGGTTTAGAAACTAGCTTTATCAATGAACTCTGCATTTGAACATGTTTGAAGGATTGATCATAAAACCTTAGCTTTTCTTCTTCAATTACCTTTATTTCACATTGTAATTCACACAAAAGATCTCAAATATCTCGATCATTGAAAAATTCTAATTGATAGGGCTAAGGAGAAACCTGAATAGAGGAATATTGATAACTCTAGTCTATGTTTTTATTCTAGTGGAGTCATATGTACAAATAGTTTCACTAGGTGCACTAATTGCTTCTTATAATCATGATAAACCAAAGAATGTGTTTGAGCCCTGGCAGTAAATGTCATATAATGGTCCCTTGAGCATGTCAAACAATATTTTTTATCCCTAAGAGACTCACACCTAATTAAGGGAAATCAAGAAGTTTCATAGGTACGGAACTTAGTGCACCTTGTAAAATAACGTTGGGGATTTTAGAAGTTGAATCTTCATTCTTTGGGGTTTAGAAAAGAGAAAATGACTTTTCTTCAAGTAAATTCTAGGATAAGGGGTGATGTACCAATGCAAAGATTATTCAATATCTCAAATATTATTTGGATAAATCTCATAGAATGAAAAACTCTTCAAATTCAAGGACCTTTCATCTTCCTATAGACAAATAAAATGTATCATAGACCCTTTGTTTTTGGGAGAGAGCACCAAAAAAATGAAGAGATTAAGACATAAAGTATAATGTTGAAATCCTAACCATGAGAAGCCCCTATACAGGTCCAAATAAAGATAGATATTTCCCTAGGGATGTATGACTCTTTGATAAGAAACACATTATGTAAGAGAAATCTGTATAGAACAAATTAGAACTAGGCCTGAAGAGCATTTTTCAGTATCTAGACAAAATATTTCCTACAAGGGTCTAATAAGAATACCTACATCCTAGTTTTCACAATAGTTAACCATTATGGGGAATAAGATACAATTGGTACAATTTTTCTTCTATGTTAGAGGCATATAAAAGAGTGAAAAAAATACACGGTCCATATTTCTTCAAAATAAGTGGAAGACAAAGAGACTGGAAAATAAGTAAACTACACCTATTATGAAGATTATCAAGAGATAACATATGTATAATGAGAAAAAGAAATGTCAAAGTTACATTGTCTTAGTAATTTACAAAGAGAAAACATTCTAAGTTTGGAAGAAAGGTCACACATTACAAATGTTATAGAATGTATTCCTATAAGGAATTTCAAAAAAGATAAACAATGTTCTCTTCAACCAAAACTTGAAGTTTTTTTTTTGCTAAAATTTATCCTTCTCGATTTCTCTCTCTTTGTATATTGCAGACTTCCCATCTTCTTATAGATTCATCCCCTAATTTTTTGTGTTTTGGGACATGCTTTTTAATCATGAAAATGATTTTAACTACCTCCATATAAAATATTTTGACATTATTTATCTTTATGACCATTGAATAGGTTCCAATTGTGCTTTCTTCAACTTAATTGCCATCATTGGAGGATAACTTAAATATTCCCTTCACTTCATGTTAGTTGATCTCCCTCCACCACATGGTACCATCCTCACTTTTAAAATTTGTTCCACAATGTATTTTATTGAACATGTTGTCATGTATTGCATGTCATTGGGTCGTTTGAAACTAAAGAGAACCTTGACACATGTTAAGTAGGTAGCTACCATTAGGAATGAATTGTTGATAGAATCTTTGGGTTCTACCATAAGTACACGAGTCCTGGGTGCAAGTTTTGGAGAAGCATCTAGTTTGAAAACCCGATCGTGTGTGTCATGTAGCCACATGTTCCAAGTGATGAATTTCAAAGAGAAAAATTTAGTCATTGAAAACATTAAGTGAGGGAAGCCAACTGCTATAGAAAACATCTACAAAATCTATTAAAATAGAATAATTGAAATTGATTAGAGGTTCCTTGAATCATTCACTTGGTATTTGTAAAAAGATGATCTTTACAAATGCAATAAATATTTGGTTCACCAAAGAGAAAGTTCAATAGTAGATTCAAAATAAATAGGGTGGTAAGGTAAAATGTAGGTCACCCCCTAAATTTTTATTCTATAAAAGTTCTACCTAATATATTTGACTAGGATTTGACAAAATCATTTCATAACTTTATTGGCCTCAAGTACAAAAATGAAAAAAATAAGAAAAACTTAATTAATTTACATGAACTTTCCATTATTTTAAACAAGTCATAAATTATAGCTTATAGAAGAAACTTAAGAAAATGTCAAATATTATGATGATTTAATCAATATTTTTTGGAAAACTAAAAATTTAATTGTAGGTTCATTAACTTTTCAACTTCTTGATAAAACTTTGTAAAAATTTATAACTATTTGTGAGGTATAGAGAAATCTTCAAAAATTAGAGTTTCATCCTCACGTTTACCCAACAATAGCTTTGATACCACTTAATAATGTTTGTACATAAATGTGAATTACAATAACATGATGTAAAAGAGAGACCAAAAATTATAAAGAGATTTTGGTGGACTAATTGAATTCAATAATATGTTTTATGTGGAAGCGGAACTAATCCTTAAGGTAGGATAACACCATAGAATACTCCTTAACAAAGAAACCACTTCAAATTATATATCCAAGAGATATTAAACATACATATCATACTCTTTGTATATCCTTACAATAATTTGCATCTCTTTCATATGAACCTCCTCTTAATAATATAATGGAGGGGTAAATGATTAATTCCAACGTACACTTACTCATTACCTAATATATTTAATTTAAAAAATAAGCCACACGATTCAATATAATAATATAAGAGATGTGCAACACATGTCAATATTTACATCCACCAATATAGAGTGCAATATAATATCCCTAGGTACATAATACAAATCAAGTCTAAATTGAAACCTAGAATAAATCTATAATAGAGTTTAGAATGATAGGTGTGCATGAACTAATGCTAGATTAGCAAGCTCAATTTGATGGATTAAGATAATTCTAGAAACAATAATGAATAATAAATGTGTTACACTAAAATCTAATTCCCTCAATTAATAATGAATGTTATGTATCTATAGTTTGCATCAAAATCACAAGAGTGTAAATTTGATGTAGATCAAATATGTGTCATCTAGATGATTAATCTCACCTATCACTAGAATCTCCTAATGTGTCTAGAGGTTATCTGTAATCCAGATTGGTTCTTGATCATATGAATTGTGAAAATATAGAACATGTGTCACTCAAAAGTATACTCTTCACTAACTATCAAGGTATTTGTTGTTTTACTGAGAGGCAAGGTGAATTAGAAAATAGTGAATCTTTAAACTCTTGAAACTTAAACTCTAATTCAACTTGGTAAGATAAACTTCTACAATACCTGAATCAACAATAACTTAAGAGATTTACAAATATCATGAACAATAAACATGCAACACATATAACAACAATGTTTAATGAGGAAAACCAATTTGGAAAAAATCTCTGTGGGAATTGTCACCCATAAAATGAAAATACTCTTCTGAAGTATGCTTAGTTAAAAGCCAATCTCGTTAAAGATTAAAATGCACATTGTTAAATGTGACCCTGTTAGGGGATTTATCTTAGGTATTTTAAGATCTTCATGCTATTAGGAGTGGCCTAGTTAGAGGGATTTGAACACTCTTTTAGAATGTCACCTTTCACAAGAATTTTACAAAAAGACTGTTAATTTCACTCGGTTAAGAGATTTCTCTACTAAAAATGTTAATACTCAAGAATATATAATTTGATATGTAATACTACAACTACCTCTTTCTTGATCAAATCCATTATGTGCTCTATGAATATTGGCATCAATACTTTATCTGTCTCTTCTCTAGACTCATATTTCTCCCTTTCTTCTTCACTACTTCACTCGGTAACACACCCAGACTTCAACTTGCTAGCATGAACATCATATAACCTCATTCTTTATATAGACTCTATTTTTGCCTCTTAATATCCTTGATTAGGTTTTCCTTCAATTACTCTTAGCTGTCAGATTACCCTTATCAACCAATTAAATGAATTTTATATGCGGTGAACCGCTTCCCATATCCTCGAGACTTGAACTTTTCTTGGAATCAGTATCATCACTTTTCTACTTAATCTTTACCATAGATTATCACCTTGATTTTTCCTGAACGTAGATATTTGTAACTACCTTCTTCTTCATCCTTGGAATCTTCCAAATCATTGTTGCTCACCATTAAATGCATTCTTATCCTTGTTTATAACAATTGTTTCGCTTGGTAACTAACTTTTGAACTCCATTTCTTGGCTCACTCGGTGACTTAGTGTATCAGTATCTGTTACCGACAAACACATCCCTTTTACTGATAGACTTCATCCTTATTGGTAACTAAATAGTTTCCTTTTATTGACTTGCCTAATCTTCTTACTGACTTGATAACTTCAAATGTAAATTAGAAAAAAAACTATATCAATATGAACTTATCATTGTTTGATCATTATTAATTGCCCAATTAAATCATACTCCAAAAGATATGGAGATTCAATATGAACTAGAAATCAATTGCTTGACATCAATGACAAAATAACAACTGATAAAATCCTTTCTATAATCTTGTATACCTCTGATCTTGGTCTTCATCACCATCTCCATCGTTTGAGTAACAATATCCCTCTTTGTCATTGATGGCAATAGTGTCAATTGATGATGGAATACATTAACATCTATGTTATGTCTTTGCTCCCTCTTAGCAGTTTTATCTTGTTCTCCCTCTATTTTCATTTCTCATTCTCTCTTTTCTATTGTAATAAAAGATCAATCTTCTTTTAACATATTTGACTCATTCTCCCTCAATCTTTGTATTCATCAATTACTTATTCTCCCTCTTTGTGTTCTTATATCATCAATCAATCATTCTCCCTCTTTGAAAACAATGCCAAAGATACATACTTCTAAAAAATTGCTTAGGCAGTCGATTATACCTTTCATGTAATGATATCTCATGTCATTTCATACATAATTATTCTCACAACTTCAGGCATCACCTAAAATGTGAACATTAGAATCAACTCATAAAATAGATATTTTATTGATTTATAGAATTGATGCAGTATGCATATTTCTCTAGTGAGTGATGGATAGGGGTAGGGCCCCTAATTTACCTCCAAGATACTCAAAATAATCCTTTGGTAGTGGCTTGGTAAATATATCTGCTAACTACTCTTTTTAATTCACATACTCCAACATCACATGCTTGTCCTGAACTTGTTCTCTCAAGTAATGGTACTTGATAGAAATGTGCTTGGTCTTAGAATGCATCACCAGACTCTTTGATATGTTTATAGAACTAGTATTGTCACATAAAATAGTAACTAGATCAGTAATCTCTTCTTGGATACCTTCAAGTAGCTTCTTGATCCATACATTGTTTCCACAATTAATAGCTACAACAACATAGCTAGCCTCAATAGTAGACTATGATATACAACTATGTTTCTTACTCATACATGTCACTAATATTTCTCTTAAAAAGAAATATCCTCCACTTGTACTTTTCCTATCATCAATGTTTATGGCCCAATCAGCATTAGTGTAGACCTTCAACTCAAAATCTCCTCCTTTCTTGTATATTAGACCGAAGTCTTTAGTACCTTTCAGGTATCTAAATATTCTTTTGGCTACAGACATGTGTAATTCCTTTGGATAGGCAGAAAATATTGCAACAATACCAACTACATGAGCAATATCAAGTCTTCTATGTACAACATATTGTAACTTACCAATCATTGATTGGTAGAGTGTCTCATTCACTTCCTTTGAATCATCTTCTTTTTATAACTTGAAACCAGTAACCATCAGTGTTCCAACTGGTCTTGAGTCTTCCATAACAAATGTATTTAGGATCTCCTTGATGTACTTTGATTGTGTATTTTAGATCCCATCCTTTACTTGTTGAATCTGTAGTCCAAGAAATAATTTTATCTCCCCTATCATGGACATCTCAAATTTGTTTCTCATCTCTTCAACAAAATATCTGCATAATGTGTTATTTCCTCCAAAAATAATATCATCAACAAATATTTCAGCAATCAAAATCTTACTATTACTATCACATTTTAGATACACGTTACTATTGTCACTTGTTCTTTAAAATCCAATCTTGATTGTATATGAATGTAACCTTTCATACCATGCCTGGGGTACTTGTTTCAAATCATATAGTGCCTTGTGTAGTTTGCATACCATCCTTGTTAGTATTCTCAACAAATCCTTTAGGTTTTTCTATAAAGACTTCTTCTTCAAGAATACCATTAAGAAATGTAGACATGACATCCATTTGATAAACTTTAAATCCTTTGTAAGTTGCATATGCTAGTATAGTTCTAAATCCTTCTAATCTAGAAATAGGTGAAAAAGTCTCACCATAATCAATACCTTATTCTTGTGCATACCCCTTGAAAACCAATCTTTCTTTGTTTCTAATTACATCTCCATGTTCACTCAATTTATTTCTAAAAATCCACTTTGTACCAATAAATTTTTTATCTTTAGGTCTCTGTAATAAATTCCATGTTTTGTTCTTTTCAATCTGATCTATCTCTTCTTTCATAGCTTTAATCCAATCTTCATTATCCAATGCATCCTTTACTCTTCTTGGCTCTAATTTAGATATTAAGCATACACTATCTCTTACCTTTCTTCTTGTCATAATTCTTGCATTCTTTGTTAGCAAGTGGTTCATTTAGGAATGTTCTGGAACTCTTTAGGGATGTCATTTATGGAAAAATATCTGGTATGGATGGTTTCTTGGTGTCAAACATAGTTTTGGAGTTATAGCTTGCAAAATTACTAAGTCAAGAAAGCATAATTATAGAGTATTGCAGTATACTTTTGGTCAGCGAACACAATTTATGACAAATGAAGACATGCAAGCTTAGGAGAATCTATTTTGGGATGTATAGGACCTTTAATTAAGGTCTCTTATGTTTTGGTGTTGATTACAGTAAGTCACAGTATGTTGAAGACATGCGAAGATAGAGTAATAGTGATACAACACAGATGAAATGTTGTGATGATTAAAGGAGTGCAATGCGGAATCCAAACGTGCTATGTTGGATTCAGATTGAGGATTACTTATTTTTTGTTAGTGTATGATTTCCAAATCAGTATTTACCTTTTGTATAAGTGTTAACTCTATTTTGTGATGCAATGGAAGCTGAATGAACATATAATGATGTATATATATATAGGAAGAGATTTTTGTGAAGCGAAGTATGAATGTAATGGACTGAATGGATGCGAACAAATGAATGCATTGTGATGTCAGAATTAGATAGATGGTGATGCGAGATACAACTAGAACTACCTAAGCATAACAAATGCTTGTATTATTCACTATTGAGAAATCATTGTAACATAGTCATATTTCTGATTGTATGATTAGTGAGCTCAGTATACCTTTAACAGGGTTTTTGTAATCCTCTAATAAGGAAATGTGCTAATGTAATAATAAAATCCTAATAGGGATAGGTCTCCTAATAGGGACATCATACTTTTAACACATATTTTTGGGTACCATCTCCACCAGGGTTTAACCTTAGTCAAGGTTCCCTCGACAACAAATTCATGGTGTTATGAGTTGTGTGTTTTATATTTATGTTCTTTTTATTTTAGAAATTATTTGCTTAAGTTGGCATTTACTAAGTTTAAGTTTAAAGTGTTGTAATACTAATTCACCCCCCTCTAATTATTACTTATTCCTAACAATGGGTATCAGAGCATTTGGCCCTTGGAGAGAAATCTTAACAACTTAAGGGAGATCAAGATGGATTCTAAAAGTTTGGAAGAAAACTTTGAAGCATCACTTGAAGACCTTGATAAGGCTAAAGCAGGAAATGGTGACTTGAAATTAAAATTGAGAAGAGCTAAGGGTTTCATCAAGAAATTGAAGGAACAACTTAAACTATCGAGGATTCAGAGACAAGATCTTATGTATAAGATAAAAGAGGATTCAGACAATGATACTTCAGATCACATAAAACAACTTAAACAAGAGAAAGATACTTTGAATCTTTCTCATGAAACTATTTCCCTTCAGATGCCTAAAGAGATTAAATGGGTAAAGGATAATAGAAACAAAATTGAAGAAACCTTAAAAGATGAAAATATTCAGATGGGACAAATGAAGATTGAACTTGATCACTACAAGAACAAGTATCTGGAATTAGAGAAATATAATCAGAGCATAAAATGAGAACTTGTTGAGGCAAAGGAACATATTGGAAAACTTCATTCAAGTAGTGATAAGATTGATGAGTAGAGAGATAGACAGAAAACTAAAGGAGACATGACTGGAGTTGGATTCAATGAAGCTGAATCTTCAAAGACTCAGGAAGAAAAATTAGAAGTAAAGATTGATGGAGAAATATCTACTTGTGAAGTACCTAAAGATCGTATCAGACCTTTCAGAGGTATATGTTTTGGATGCAATAAGATTAGACACATGAAGAGATACTACAGAGGTAAAGCTCTTTACAAACCCTTTTTAGGCTATTGTTTTAATTGTAATACCTTTGGACACAAGAAGGTAGAATTCAGGAAACCTGATCAATCGAGAATCAAGAAAGATTACAATAGGGAAGGAACAACAACTAAGATCACATGTTACAAGTGTAATAACTTTAGACACATTGAAAAGTATTGTAAGTTACAGGTTAATCATAATAGACCACCTCCTACATGCTAAAAATTTCATAATCTAGGACACATAGAAAAGTTTTACAGATGCGATAGACCTGAGAACATAAGTGCTCCTCCACCTATAGATACAAAGAAGAGTATTGGTGATGTTAAGAGTATTGTAGAAGAATTTAACATTCACTTCAAAAAAGAAGAAGAAATAAATAGTGGTAAGGTATGGAAAGTAAAATAATCAAATGAGGAAATGGTTCAGGGAGAGTTAGTAGATGCTACTAAGTCTTCGCTTGATGTGAACATATCTAGATCAACCTAGATGGCCAAGCATGGCCTTAGGGAGAGAATTGGAGGGAAACAATAGAAATATATCCAAACCCTGATTGTGAGGAATAAGATCTTGCGAGATTAGAGAGAGTATGTGGAGATATTATGGAGCTTATATCTATGATCACATAGCCTTACAAATCTATATCATGTGATCGCCAGATTGTTAATTGATTGGATAATGTGCAGAGATGATTTTATTGGGAAGTGTGTCATTTCTTTACACAATGAAGTATAAGGTCAATCAAAATAACTTTTTTGAACATAATCTAAAGAACAGAGCCTAAGGAGAATAGGGATTTGAGCTGAGAGAAGGAAAGAAGCAAGGTTTTTAAGCGTTTGATCGAAGAAGAAATTCATGGAATGGGAAGATAAAAGGTATTTACATCATTTGTGAAGATTTGGCTATGGATACTTTGTTGATTTTCATTGTCTTCGAAAGGCCTAGGTATAAATTCAAGAAACACCCATTTAAATCAACTGAAGATGATCCCGAAGGTGCATTTTCACAAACACCCTAGGGTGTTCTACATGTTGAAGACATTAGGGCTTACATTCACTATAAGTATGAGTCTCTGGGAGAATTTGAGTTCTATAAAGAGATGAAGGACATGATTGGAGTAGATTGTAAGATGAAAGCCGAGTTCGCACATCTTGATAACCTTATTATAATGTGAATAACTAAACTCTACAAATTCGATGAAGAGGAATGGATTATAATCATTCACAGAAGATTTCACGACTAGTTCATTTGGTTTGGAGATTAGCTAGTGAAGATTTGCAGTGACTTAATTTATGCTATAATAGGTTTGGATAACTCTGGTGTTATCCCTGTTGCAGAGAATAACACAAAGAAATAGGTGGAAACCCTAACACATTTGTGATGGGATGAGAAAGAGATGACACTTAATGACATATTTCAGCAAGATGTTAGATTGGTTTCAATTATTCTAGGTTATAAACTACATTACAACAGCTGACCTAACTCAATATTACCAAGAGTGATCATGATGGGATATAGAATGGTGAAGTAAAATGATAAGTATAACCTTTGTGAGGTACTTGCACAATAATTTTTGGAGAATGTGAAGAAAATAAAGAAGGATAAGTCAAATGCATTCAGGTTTGGGTCTCTACATATTTTTCATGGTATGCATCCTAGAGCTTGGAAGCACAGTGGACCCATTGTAATTCAGATCAAACAAAGCTATAGAAGATAGAAAAGTACATGGGTTAATGGTGAATTATTTGGGATGATCAAAATCTTACAGAGATATAAGGAAAGAATGAGTATCCCTAAGGCATTGGTAGAAAAATAAAAGGATACACTTTGTTTCATGGTTGAAACTGATTGTGTTTTCTTTGAGGAAGTACAACCTAGGATAAAGTGGTGTTATCCTCTAGGATATGAAGTCAGTTCTGAGGTCTTGATCATGCAATTTGAACACATTCTATCCTCAAAAATTGATCCATTCAAAGAAAGATGGGGTACCTATGAAGAAAAGTCTGCGAAGATAAGGGAAGAGAAGACTCAAGCTTCTAGAAAGAGAAAATTAGAAAATGTGGTAGATGATCTAGCATCAAATGCTGCTATAAAAAAGGAGGATTTGAAAGAGGTAAGAAAGAACATGTCAGAAAGTACTTATGTATTTCTGAGCACTGCTCCTATGGCCCTTCTACCTCTAGAAGTTGAGAAGGTTATCAATACACCCCCTAATGTAATTAATATACCTGAGACTACACCTACACCACCTAAGAGCACATTGCAAGAAGAAAACCAAATTAATTGACTAGAAGGAACACAAGATCCACCAAAAAGGACTCTCCACCTAAGAGACCAAGAAAAAAAGTTTAAAAGAAGAAGGGAGAAGCAAAGAAAGTTGAAGAGAAGAGCACTGATGTGAAACAAATCTGGAAGCCTGACATGAAAATACTGGAGGAGAGAATAATTGAGTAGGGAAAGCTTATCTCATTGGTGAGATACTATGAGAGGTATGATGCATCTAATAAAATTTTTATTGAAGACATGGTAATAAACCATTTACTTTCTTTCAAGAAGAACTTGTTAGAAGTAGAAGGCAATATACCAGAGGAAGTTTACGAGAAATTAGAAATAAGGAAATAGTTAGTACATATAGAAGATGAACCAATCAAAGTAAAAGCAGTTGAAGATATGTTACATGTTGTTTTAGTCAAATAAATGGGGGTATGTGCAATATCATGAGTGGCCAAACTATGCCCTTAAGTGGCAATGAAAAATCAGAAAATCAAGGTTAGTAAACTTGACGTGAAAATTTGAACTAGCTATCAACCTAATATCAAAAATTTGTAAAAATAGAATCTGTAGGAAATTGAACGTAGTTTCTAAACTACTAGGCCTTTTCTGAAAAAAAGTTAATATGATTGGTGAAAAGTATAGATTTCAATGCAGCAGTACAAAAATTTTAGGAAAAAAATAAGAAGTAGGTGTATGTCTGACCACCTTAATCATAATCAAATGATAATATTTTTTTATAAGATTTTATATATAAGTAGTAGACTCATGCCCGGATGTGACGCATATTTTTGTGTAATTTTATTCCAAAAAATAATTAATTATGAATTATCTGCTACAACATTTTCAGAATAAAAAAACTCCCGTGTCTGACCACCTTAACTCATTGAAAATTTTGCCAAATTCAAAAAAACAATTTTTTTTCCTTATAGTAGGCAAAGCATAGAATGTGACTCATTTTTTAGATTTCAAAAATGTTATACCGTCTGAAATTTATAGTCATTTTTCAATCAGTATATAAATCAGTTGTTTAGAGGTAACTCAATTGGAAAATAAATAATAATTACTTACCGAATTCAAAATTTGACAGCAATTATATCGATAGAAAGCTAATAATCTCCTTAAGATACCCTTTTTCATTTCATCAAATTTGGGTGAAAAAAAAGTCATCAACTACATGGTCAAAGTCTGGAACATAGAGAAACAAGGGAAAAACACATTTTTGAGACATTTGAAGACTTGACCAAGTAGGTATGGTGCACAAAGCAATACCGATATTTTCGGGTACCCGATATTTTCAGGTAACCGAAAATCCCAGCAGAATTTTGAATTTTAAATTTTCCCTCCCCTTTCTCCCTCTTAATTTATTTTCAACCCCTTTCTCCCTCACATTTCTCCATACTTCATATGATATATTATATATCAAAAATTATATATTATATAATATCTATTATATATTAAATATTATATAATATCTATTATACATTAAATATTATATAATATATATTAATATTAAATATTACATTATATATCATATATTATATATTATTTTATATGTATTATATATTAATATGTA